>LR749900.1:493961-752581 GCA_902729485.2 Mus minutoides
GCCTCCCGCCTCAGCTCCTGGCCTCCCTGGACTGACTGTACCCTGTAAGCTGAAATGAGTTTTCCTCCTCAGATGGCTTTTGGCCATGGTGTCCATACACAGCAAGAGAGAGCACACAAAGACTGAGACAACTGTGAATGGAGTCTCGCATTGTTCTGAGATCTTTGAGAACTTGAAGGGTTGGAGGTAGAGGGGGTCAGGCAAGGATGGGGAGACAGCTTGGAGACTCCAAAATGTACGTAAAACCTGTGGACCTTTGGAGATGCTAGGAGGGGCGTTAGAAAGGCAGGTTCTGGCCTCAATTGTCAGTTAATTAACCAGTGTTCACCTACACCTGTCAAATCACTGCCTCTGAGTCTCCGCCTTCAGTGTCCTAGGTCAGGCTGGCCTTTCCTCTGAAGAGCACCTAGGCTTGGCTGTTTGAGGTGGAATGTCAGAGAGACATTGGTCCTGACTGAGAGACAGGGCCTTTTTCTGTGGATCAGCTTGAACACTAGGTGGTTGTTCCCTCCTTGCTCTTTGGTTAGATCCCTCTCCTTCGCTGGTCATCCTGACACACTATTGGAGAGCCAGGCTTTATGGTGGGCCACTGGAGTGGCCCTGCCCTCAGATCTTTCTTACCTACACCAGCAGGGGACCAAAAACGGCCTAGAATTTATGCCTCATTACCCAGAGTACATAGGATATATCATTCTCTCTCTCTCTCTCTCTCTCTCTCTCTCTCTCTCTCTCTCTCTCTCTCTCCTCTCATATACTAGGGATTACATACTGGGTCTTACTTATGCTAGGCAAACGCTCCACCACGGAGTTACATCCTCAGCCCCCCCCCCCCATTTTAAAATATGCTTTGTATTTTGAGATAGGGTCTAAGTCATCTAGACTGACCTTGAATTTGCTCTATAGCTCAGGCAAGCCTTGAACTTTCAATCTTCCTGCCTTAGCCTCCTGAGTACCTGAGTTGACAGGCCTGTGTCACCAGGTCTAGCCTGGGCTTCTCTCTTGCCTGTGATCCAGTCTTCCCTGGTTAGACCCTAGCTTTGGAAGGATAACTCACTTGTCTCTAGGATACCGTGTCAGGTCTGTAGTTCCTAACCTGTACTACATGCTATTAAGGAGCCAGATACCGTGATGGACCATGGAGTGGCCCTGCCCTATGGGCTCTTTCAGTTGGCTGTGCTAAATGTCCTTAGCATCTTCCTTTTGCTTCAGCTACAGCATCTCTAGTGGGAACAGACTGTGATACCCCTGAAGGACTTGTGCTGTGTGGTAAACTCATGGTGAGGGCCTTGCTCCTCCAACCCCAAACTTACAACACTGGCTAACCTTGTGCCCCTCCACGCACATACCAGGCAGACTTATGCCTGTTTATTGTTCAACTGCAGACCCCAGGGGCCCAGGCCTCTCCAACACCCAGAACTGAGTTGTCCCGTCCCTGGCTTTCCAAGAACAGGCTCCATCAAACACACACAGTTGTGAAACCACCCTGCTGGGCTCTCCAAGGGAGGAGGCCATTTGTGGGCTGAGTGGGATGCTGACGGCTGCCAAGGGTCAGGCCCTGGACCTGGGTGTGCAGGGAGTCAGGGCTCCGGGCAGTCACCGCCCTGCGGCCTGGGGGTGGGGAGTCAGGCTCTCTTCTTGCTCTCCCGTTTTTGTTTTTGTTTTTTTTTTTTTCCTTCACTCTAACTTTCTTCTCCAGAGAGAAACAGACTGCAGAGCTACAGACAGAAAAGGCTCTGAGGTTGGTGTCCCAGTGCAGATGAGAATGTTGGTCTCTTGTTGGACGGCATTAGATCAAGTTTGGGAGCCTGCTGATCACAGACCCTGTTCAGCCGCACAGATTACTCAAGGCCTCACATTTCTGGTCTAGGAGGAGGTCTTTGGACTGAGCAGCACAGGCCTTCTGTGGCTGCTGTCACTTTGGACAGCCACATGGTCGCCAGGAAGAAGCAGGACCCTCTCCTCCCTGTTCATGGCTTATCCATTCTCTAGGCAAGCCTTGCCTTGGGGTTTTGACCTTGGCCTGTCCACAGGTCTTGCCTTCCTTGCTCAGCCTTGGGCCTTCAGAATGGCCCCGTGCCTCCGACTATCAGCCCTGCTTTGGGAAGGCTTCCCTTACCTAGTTCAGACACTCCCATCCACTGCCTTTGTCCACACTTTCAGGCCCACTAGGGGCTTTGTCGGAGACCGTTGAGTTCTAGTTGCTTTATGTGGCCCCCCCTTAGTGAGAGAGCAGCCTTCTCCCCTTTCTAGGTGGTGTCCCTCAGCCGATGAGGAGCGCCTTGAGGAGAGGGAAGCCTCTCTCTTCAGAATAGGCTGCTTTGGGGTTGCACATCTTTCTTGAGGCTTCCTTCTGCACAGTGGGGGTACCCCGAACATTGCACTACAGAGGTGTACCCCACACAGGTGTATGTGTAGATACTCAGTCAGGGTTTGGTCTTGATCGCCCGAGGCTCTCTAGTCCTCTCCTGGTCAGTGACACTAGGTTTTCTGAGTGAGGTGGTTGGGGGAGAGGGACCTAGGGATGAGGGAGGGAGATTGGAACAGCAGGAGCAGTGTGACATCTCACCGGGACTCCAAACAGGGTCTTGAAGGCCAGGCCCCCATGCCCCGCCTCTTTGAGCCTCCTCTTGGATATGAGGGGGGGGGGGAATCTGTGTGGGAAAAGTAGCCTCTGAGCTGAGACTAGACACTGTGGTGAGGCTGGTCACTCAGGCAGGGTGTGTGACATTTGGTCCTGCCTGGGGGAGGGGAGGGAGAGTAAGGAATATCCTGACTCAGCAGTTTCCCCCTCCCAACTCAGATGGGCCGTGGGGGAGGCTGACTACTGAGAAGAGGCAGATGGTAATACCACTCCTCACCCCTCCCCCGCCCCGCCATGCCCCCGGGGTTGTTTGGGGGAGGAGAGCTGGGGCACAGACAGCATTTGGAAGCACTGAAGTCTCCCCAAAGATACTAGGGAGGCACTGAAGGCTCCCCAGAGATACTGGGGAGGCAGGGAAGTGAATGGTAGAGGGGGGGGTGACACAAGGGAGTCGTTAGACATGGGTCAAAACCAAACATCAGTAACAAGCGAAGGAGCGAAGGGGCGTCCCTCAAAAAAGAGGATTGCTCCTTTGTGAGAGCGCTGGGGACAGTGAGAGGACCTTCCATTCTGCCAGGGGGGATGGCCACAGCATTTGGGGAAGAAGGGGTTTAAAGGGAGATGTGGTCCATGCTAAGGTTCATGGTAGCCTGCTTTCTGGAAGTCCGTTCCAGGCTTCATTTAAAGCAGGGACAGTTTATAACATCTCTTAGTTGCCAGACAGCCTCTCCACAGGGCTGGGCACATGCAGGCACTCTGTCTGAGCTGAAGTTTGAGTATGGATAGATTATTTTTAAGAGCAGTCTTGTTATATCAGGTAACCCCACATTAAGCTCAGAGTCATAATCGCAACTATTTATTGCACAGCATACCTTCCAAGACTTGATAGGTTATAGGCTTACGTAAGACTGACTTACGTAAACTCAGCTCTGACTCAGGCTTGCCGGCAGCCCTGGCGAGTAGTGAGCGGGCACGCACACGTGTGTCAGGTTATGCTCGAGAGTAACCCTTGTCCACAGGCCCGGAGAGCTGATGACACCCTCGTTAGGCAAGTCTTCAAACTTTCCCCTCTTGACATGGCTGCCAGGCAGATACCTGCTTCATTTTATCCTCTGATGCAAACATGAGTCTGATTTATGTAAAAAAAATAGACATGCAGAAGACTTGCCAGGACTGAATACTCACGAGACCGTGAGTGTGTATGTGTGTGTGTGTGTGTGTGTGTGTGTATGACAGGTAGCCATTGACTATGTTCAGGTTGAAATTCCCCCTCTTCTTCTGTGTGCAAGCCCATGAATGTGGAGATCTGAGGGCTGTGCCGATCGCTCTTCACCTTAGTTCTGAGCTAGGGTCACTCACGGGATCTGGAGTTCACTGTCTCAGAGAGATGGACCTGGCTGGCTAGCTCTCAGAATCTTCCTCTCTCTGTCTGAATCCTCAGGGCTGGCATCACAGTCACGTGTCCGGGCAACCAGCTTTTCCATGGGTTCTGGGAATTGGACACAGGTCCTTGCGCATGCGTGGCAAGCACTTCATGGATTAAGCAACCTTCCCAACCTTCTTTTCTTTTGGAGACACTTAGCCAAGGCTAGTCAGCCTTGAACTCCTGACCCCCCAGCTTCCACCTGCAGAGAGCCGGGGGTTATAGGTATATACCACAGCAACAGATTCAAGATTCCCGATTATCTGAAGCTAGAAAACCCCGTCTAAAGAACAACAGTGATTACATGACAGGTAATCCATCACTGGGGAAAATATCTGTGATGAATGACAATGTCTGCTGAAGTCAGGCATAATTCGAAATGAAACTGCATATTATTAATCTCCATGGTACCAACCCAACTTTGCATGAACAATGCCAGAAGCACGCAGGCGCACGTCTTTCACTCAACTGGTGGAGCCAAGCGTTCACTCTAGCATCATAACTGAGAGGGGGGGGGGTCACTGAGGGGCTTGTCCCTTATCCAGGTGCCATGACTTAACAGGAAGCATAGGGTGTTGGTGGGGCTGTGGAGGGGGCATGGTAGAACACAGTCATTCATTGGGAAGACTTGGAGGAAAGATGGGGGATAAGGCAGACAGAGCCACGCTACTCATTTCCGATACGTAGGTGCTGCGGATCCATTTGAACAGAAAATGAGCATTTGCCCTAGAGTTCTACCTAAGATGGGTGGGCGTGGAGGCCATAGAAGCAGGCAGGGGACACGTTGCTACCGCACTGATCCAAAGCAAGGGGCTATGATTCTTAGAGTAGGGAAGCCCAGGGCAGCTGGAGGCTCTTCTCCAGGCTGAAATCCCTTTTGCTTTCATGACGGACCTATCTCCTCTTGCTTTTCTCTAGTCTCTCGCCGAGCCTAGAGCAGTTACAGATCCCAGGGATCTTTCCCCCCCAGATTCCAAATCCGATGAGTCCCAGAAGAACTGTGGGCATCGTGAGGCATGGTATATAACATCAGGGCCTGGTGGTAGCAGAAATGAATGGCCGGGGCCCATTCTCACTCTCCCACCTCATTTCCCAGTGTGCGTGTATTTGGGGGGGTGGTGCTGGCTGCACTGAGTCTCTGCAGCAACCTCCGTGGGGCTCCTCTGAGGGAGCATTTGCGAGCAGTGAGGGCAGGAGCAGGGGCAGGGGGGGAGGGGGCAAGGGGCAGGATGCTTTTTAATTTCTTGTTAGTGATAACAGCTGGAGTGCTGCAGCAATTAAGGAGGAAGACTCCCCCAGGATGCCAGAGAGCCCCACGCCCCCACC
Organism: Mus minutoides; assembly: GCA_902729485.2. Classification (NCBI taxonomy): domain Eukaryota; kingdom Metazoa; phylum Chordata; class Mammalia; order Rodentia; family Muridae; genus Mus; species Mus minutoides. The sequence goes on from LR749900.1 coordinate 499,292, forward strand.
AGAGCGCTCTACAATTTCCTCCTTCCCTCCCTCTCCATCACCAGCCTCCCCTCTTGGGCCCCAGGAAGCTGTGGACTGCAGTTTGGAGGAAGAGAGGGACGTGAGCTGGTTCCCTCCTGGGACTTTAGTGGGGACCGCAGAACAAACTAAGTAGGGGAAACTGGATCTGGAAACAACCTTCCAATTCTCTACTACCAAGCCTCTTGGGGGCTGTTCTGGGCTTCTCTTTGACACCTGTGTTGAGCATTAGGCCATGAAATTGACAAAAACCAGGAGGTTATAGAAACTCACACCTGTAATCCCAGCATCAGAGACACTGGAAAACAGGACCATTGTGAGGTCTAGGCTAAGTCGGGGTGCATAATGAGTTCCAGGCTGGTGTGGGTTGCAGTGTGGGGATCTGTCTCAAACACAATGACTGGGCTGGGGACACAGTGGTTGAATAGACTAAGTGTTTGGTGTGTGTGTGTGTGTGTGTGTGTGTGTGTACACGAGGACCTGAGTTTGGATGCTCGGCACCAGTGTAAAGCAGAATGCAGAAGTGTGCGTTTGTAAATGCAGTCCTGGGGCGCAGTGTGTGTGCATTTACACATACATGTGTATGTGGACCCTGGAAGCCTCCTGACCATTCAGTCGAGGAGAAGTAGTTAAGTTTCAGGCTCAGGGGAAATGGTAGAGAAAGACAGCTGGCACCAATCTCTTGCCTCTGGATGCTCGCACACGGGGTGCACCATGGATGGAACTGCTGGCTGATGCTGTGATTTTCATCATATGCAAAAGGAGGAAGGGAGAGCAACCAAGTAAGGTCACAAGGATGGAGTGCAGGCACTTGGGAAATGGTGGCAGGACAGACAGAAGTCTGATGGGGCTGTGCTCAGCTTAGAAAGTGAGTTCATGCCATCCTGCTGCATCTGCACGCTGCTGTGGTTGACAAAGGCTGAGGCAGGAATTCAATGCCAGCTTGAGCTACATAGAGAGACCAAGTTAGAATGCGATCATCTCTTTCTCCTTCTCTTCCTTCTGCTCATCTTTCTCTTCCCTTCCCTTCTGTTTGTCCTGCCCTCCTTCCCCCTCCTCCTTTCTTTCTCTCTCTTCTCCTTTTTGCCCTTTGAAAAATAGTTTTTATTTTATTTTGTGTGTGTGTGTGTGTGTATGTGTGTGTGTGTTATGTGCACTGTGTGTGCAGTACCTATGGAGCCCAGAAGAGGGCATCAGAGCTCCTGGAACTGGGTTTGCAGATGGTCGTGGGTCATTATGTGAGTGCGTAACCCAAACTCTGGTCTTCTGAAAGAGCAGTAGGTACTCTGAACGGCTGAGTCATAGCCAGCCCCCTTTCTACATGGTCTCACCACGTAGCCTTGGTTGGTCCCACACTCTCGATGATGCTCTGTTTTGACTGTCTGAGTTCTGGATTACAAGCTGATGCTTCCACACCTGACATGAGATTTGAGCTTTGCTTAAAGAACTTACTCGAATATCAGCACTCCTTTATGACCTTCAGAAGCTGGGCAAGCAACTTGCCTATGGTCAAAAATGTTTACTTCTTTGTGGGCTACTCGCTGGATGTCTGTCCGTGAAGAGGGCTCTTACAGACACGTGGACCATTCTGGAAGCTTTTTAGCTATGGGAGGGGGAGATATAAAAACAAAACTCAGTTTTTAAAAAAAATCGTAAATGAGGCTGAGGAGATGGCTCTGGGGTTGGAGGAGCGTTTGTTCGTTTTCACAGGCTCAGAGTTCAGGTCCCAGCACCCATTGCATGTGACTCACAAATGTGACTCCAGCTCCAGGAATCTCTTCCGGTACCTGTACACACGTGGTAGCCACACATTACAGACACATAAATCGAACTAAAAATCGCTTTAAAATTACAGGTGTCTGTGGCTTCTCACATAGGGTCTTTTGGTTTCTGTTTTGAAACAATTGAATCTAATCTCAGGTCATGTAACTGTTCTGGGGGCCAGAAGTCTGGCACCATGTGACAGGGCTTTCTGATCAGGGAGGGTCTCACAGGTTGACATCGAAGTGTGGCCTGGACAGACTTTTTTGTCTGGAGGTTCTATGAGGCCACCCAATTTTGAGCTTCCCTTCCTGCCTCCTGGTCTAGGGATGGAACCCAGGCCTGGCTAGTCATCTTCTTTAAAGATGATGACTTCCCAGGACATTGGTGGAGGCCGCCCTTCCCAACCCCCACCCCCCGCCCCCCAAACAGGTCTCACATAGAGCCCTAGCCAGCTCAGAAAGCCAGCAGTCCTTGAACTCACAGATCTGCCTGCCTCTGCTTCTGGAGTGCTGGGGTTAAAGACAAGTGCTACCATTCCTGACTCACAGTTATTCAACTGTACCATATAAAACAATCTAACCTCAGGGGTGAATCTATCCAAATTAGAGCCCTGTGATAATAAAAATGGGTGCTGCCTGGGGTAGATCTTGGAGGACTCTCTTAGACTCTACCTGTCATGCTTAGAACCAAATGTCAAGTTTCACAGCAGGCCCACAAGACTTGTCTGACTTCAGTCCCTCACTGCTCTCCTTAGTCATTTAGACATTCTTTACAAAACATTTTTTAGGGGCTGGAGAGATGGCTTAGCGGTTAAAAGCACTGACTGCTTTCCTAAAGGTCTCAAGTTCAATTCCCAGGAACTACATGGTGGCTTACAACCATCTGTCATGGGATCCAATGTCCTCTCCTGGTGTGTCTGAAGACAGCGACAGTATACAGTGTACTTACATAAAACAAACAAATAAATCTTTTAAAAAGTTTTTTTTTTTAATTTGTTATTTCTCTTTTATTTTCGATGATGGGTTTGTTTATGTGTCTGTGTCAGGGTGTGTGCACACACATGACTGCAGTCTTCTGAAGCCAGAGGACTGCTCGGGTTATAGGTGCTTCCAAGCTATCCAGTGTGGGTACTCAGGTCCTCTGCAGGAGCGACACAGGCTCTTAATCCCAGAGCCACCTCTCCAACCTTGAAGAAGAAGAAGGAGAAAGAGAAGGAAGAAGGAAAGAGGGAGGAGGAAAAAGGAGAAGGGAGGAAGGGGAAAGAAGGAAGAAGGAAGAAGGAAGGAGGAAGGAGAAGCAGAAGGAGGAGAAGGAGGAGGAAGAAGAGGAGGAAGAAGAGGAGGAGGAGGAGGAGAGAAGGAAAAGTCATCCTGTTTCCTCAAAACATACAGCAAGAGGCTAGGCATGTTGGTGCCTTTAATCCCAGCACTCCAGAGGCAGAGACTGATGGATCTTTATGAATTTGAGGCTAACCTGGTCTACATAGTGAGTTCCAGGCCAGCCAAAGCTACATAATAAGACCTTGTCTTATAAACACACACACACACACACACACACACACACACACACACACACACACACAGTAAACAAAGGAGACCGGGATTACCAGCTTCTGACCTGCAGGACTCTAGGCTGTATGTAGGCTTTGTGACTGTGACTTCCCCATCACCAGCTCCATGCAGTGAGCATGCCCCGCCTCCAGCTTCGCTCTAGCAGGGTTTCAGGATGAAACGGAAGCTGATGCAGGTGTTCAAACTGCCATGTTTTCCTGGAAGACTTTACTCTATTATTAGAGAATTTGACTACTACCAGTTCAACATAATCGTACTGAAAGCCAAACCAGATCCGCTGCCGGCTTGCATCAGCGTGCTTTACAGGGATAGCGCCATCTCTAGCACCCACCGGCACTGGCAAGGAGCAGCATACACTCCCTGCATTTAGGAATCTTCCAGTGAACAAATAGGCAGCCTTCAGAATTTTACCACATTAGAAAACTGCGAGAAGCTGGGTGTACTGGTACATGCCTTCACTGCCAGAAGGAGGGAGGCAGAGGCAGGGGGATATCTGTGAGTTCGAGGCTAACCTAACCTATAGAACTAGTTCCAGGCCATCAAGGGGTACATAATGAGATCCTGTCTCAGATAGACAAACCATAACTCTAAAATAGTCCTAGGCTGGTGAGATGGCTCATCACGTGACCACACCTGCTGCTCCAAGTGCCAGTCCTCGGCCCACTGTGGGAGGGAACTGACTCCCAAAAGTTGTCCTCTGACCTCCATAAGTGTGTAATGGCACACTCGAGTGTACACACACACACACACACACACACACACATCATATTTTCAAGCCAGCCTGGGTTACACAAAACCAGCAACAAAAAACACTTACTAGTCGTCCATGATACCAAGGCTTTATCAGCCCTGGGAAAAAAACAGAATGTGGAAATAACCAAAAGTTATTTAATGCCAAGCCATGTGACTGGAGAGACTGAGCAAACGGGGTAGGTAATAATAGACCTTTTTTTTTTTTTTTTTTTTTTTTTGGGTCTTAAACAAGGTGTGGCACCAAACTGTGAGACTGATTTCCTTGTTTGGTGTACACTAAGTCTGAGGTCAAGTCACAATAAAAACGTAAAGGTGAAAAAAAAATGTTTTCAACCAAGTTCATTCCTTTGACTTAGGCGTGTAGGGCTCACAGTTGGGAATGTTGCCTGTGAGGCTGATCAGCTTGGTTGGTGGTTCGAAGCCAGCCAGTCACGTCACAGAGAGGATGCTGCCTTCACTCTCAGAAGGACGAGGCTGAAGCTGAGATATGGTATACACATGTGATCCCAGACCTGGGGTGGGGGTGGGGTGCGGTGGGGGAACTGAGGTAGGAAGACTATGAGCCCCAGACCTTGGTCCCAGGAGCTGGGAGGGAAAGGACAGTGAGTGACATCACTTACAATCCCTTACTAACGTGACATTGTCTACAGCTCAAGCATTTATGATGTCTACACAATGCAGTGTGCGCTGTCTCTGTATTTGCTCATTATTTTTTCATTACATTTTTATTTGTGTAGTGTATGTGAGCCCATGTGTGTGGGGGCATGCTGGCCACAGCGCGTACATACGGAGGTCATCAGGCGAAGGTTGGCCCTTTCCTTTTACTACGTGGCTCTCAGGGAGGTCATGTCCCCATATCTATGTGCTTTAAACACGTCACCTCATGGAGGATGGATGGAGTGTGCTGTGCGGAACCCTCAGTCTTGTGTAGCTGGCTAGACTCAATGTAGCCAAAGCTGACCTTGAACTCCTGATTCTCCTGCCTTGGCCTCCCAAGTGCTAAGAGTCCAGTCATGAGCCACTGAGCTCATAACTAACACCACTGAGCCAGAGAAAGAGAAGTACAGTAAGATTAATTCCCAATTAACTTTGACCTAGAGAGACAGGAAAGTGACAAAGGTGAATGGAGGAGATGGAGAGGAGCACAGGTGAATATCCCCCAGTGTGGGGGTGTGGAGGTCAACCTCAGGGGTCCTCCTGTATCCACCTTACCACCATTGGGATTACAAGCACATGCGACGGCAGTCAGATTTTTATACGGCTTTTGTGGTTCTAACCACTTTGCCAACTGAGCTGTCTCCCCAGCACACTTAGCCTAATATCTAAACTAAGCTTTATTATGGGCACTTGCAAGTAGCATCTTACCTTGCATCTGTTGGGTTTCGGGCATCCAGTGGAGTCTTAGAATTTACCCTTAGGGGCAAGAGTTACTGCTTAAATATTGCTAGCTGACAATGTCCATTTAGTGACTCTAAAGCTGTTAACTTGTCAATCAACCAAGGACAATTAAGCTGTAGAGAGTATCAATAGTTTCAGGGACATAGTTGATTTTTCTGATCATCAGGAAATGATGTTTAAAAGATTTATTTATTTCTATTTTTATGCATATGGGTGTTTTGCCTGCATGTATGTCTGTGCACTACATGTATGACTAATGCCCAAGGAAGCATGAAGAGAGTGTTAGGTCCCCGAAACTGGAGTGACAAATGATTGCCAGCCATCAAGTGGGTAATAGGAACTGAACCAGGGTTCTCTGGAAGAGTAGCTGGTGCTCCTAACCACTGAGATATCTCTCTAGTCCCGGGAGTGTTCCCCCCCCCCCCATTTGTTAGAAGATGATGTGAACCCTGGAAAGGGAACACTTGAGTGACATTTTTTGGTTCTGGGATGACGGAGGCTTTCGCCACATTGAAGTGTGTGATGGTGTTTGGGACCTAGTGAACTCTAAGAACATTCAACTGAAGTTCTCATGCCTGCTTGTTTCCTCCAGCACCGGAAGGAGTGTCTGGTTTGTTGGTGGTTCAGTTGTTTGAGGTACTGAGGACTGAACCCAGGAGCTCACACCCACCAGGTAAGTCCTGAGCTGAAGCCCAGTGGCTCGTTTTTTTTTTTTTTTTTTAATCCAAGCCATAGTGGCTTAAGAATGTCACTTTTGGAGCCAGAAAGATCTGTGTCTGTCTCCCCTCTGGTCTTCATTTGACCCGTCTGTGACCTTAGGCAAGTTTCTTTCTCTGCTTTGGTTTGGCTTACAACTGTCTCCTGACAGTTATCACAATGTTACTATGTAGCTACTTCCTCTTAGTTTGATACACCACCCTGGAGGACAGTTCCCTAGGTTAAGCCTCAGGGGGGTTCTAAAAAGAGGTGAGACTTTCTATCCTGTAGGGCAACTTGTTAAAATAATCAGGAAACAAACAACTCAAGAGTCTCCAGAAGTCCCTGAAACTGACCAGCTACATTAGTTTCCTCCCTCCCCAAGCTTATATTAGCAGCAAGGACTGCTAAGAAACACACACAGACCAGTGAAATCTGCCTAGAAGAGTCTCTCTGACCAGGCCAGCTGAGTTGCCTGGAAACAGGCTAGACCAAGCGAGCAACTTGGAAGAGACACTGCCCGGACCTGTTGAGCTGCCTGAAGATTGTGCACTGAGCTCTGGAGTTCCAGTTTTCATGAACCTTGCTTGCCGGGGTGGGCTTTGGCAATCCCCGCTGTCTTCGAATCATTTCTGCTTCTGTAGCCCCTTACCCACAATCCTGCGAGTAACCCCGTAAATCTTATTGGCTCACCTAGCTGGGCTTTGTTGGTATCCCTAACTGTTGTTGGTTGGTTCCCTACCTGGGGTGAGACATTTGTTCATGTCTCCCTGTTTCGTCGCACATGCTGACTCAAGAGAGACTGCTTCTGCCCGCTAGGGACGCAATTAAAGGTAGTAGTTGCCATGACTATGGCGATCATTCATAGAGCACAAGGCTGGAGCGTGGCCCAGCAGTAGGCTGAGGTCCTTAGCCCCTCCCCGACCCTAAAAAAAAACAAAAACCATAGTAAAAAAGCATAGTAAAAAGCTTCCCCAGAACACTGTGTGGTGCATTCTTAGAATTCCAGCCCAGAGGAGGGTCAGGAGTTCGAAGTCAGCCTGGGCCACATGAGACCTCCTCTCAAGACAAACCAAGAAACAGACACGATGTGATGCCCATTCACTCAGTAGCCCTTGTTCTTCTCTGGGTGCTCCCCATGGGGCTGGAGGTGCCTCCAAGCTGTCTTCCAAGATCAGGCAGAAAGTCCAACTAATGCTCTCCTTTCTATGACCAAAGGTCTACACTCACTCACATACTCTTGCCCTAGCAAAAGCCCAACCCTCTTTGGAGTCCCCTACAACCCAGCCTAACTCTTTGGTCCATGGATCCTCCAGGAATCTCCTGTCTTAGCCCTGACCCTTTCTTCATATTCTTCTGCCCTGGAGAGGGCCAGTCTGGATAGACAGCTTCCTGTGTGGCACATCTCCCTAGGGGTCCAGGGCCTGTGCATAAAGCCATCAACCTATGCCCAGGGGGCAATAAGTCCAGCACTGCTCTCCAGCTCCCTCTAGAGGCTTTGGGTGACATTGGGTGAAACACACGGGGTGGGGTTTGCAGAGACAGCCCCAGAAGTCTCCATGCTTTGATGATTGCCACCCTGAAGCACAGGGAAAAGACTGTCCTGCCGGCTCAGGGGCAAGTGATCACGCCACGTCTGTCAGGGAGAGTCAGGCTAGCCTTGTATCACAGTCTTCCTGTTCCTTCCTCCCATTTGTTGACACCCCACTCAGTCTCCCCAGCCCCACAATGGGGCTCAGGCCGGCCAGCTGTCATCTATGCCTCTTGGCCTCTGGCTCATTCTGGTGTTACTGCTGGCTCTGCCCTAAGGAAGCCTTGTGGTACTGAGAGATGGACTCAGGGTATGTGCCCAGGATAGGGTCCTTCTCCTCTTCCCTACCAGGACAGGTCCTCTGCATTTCTTGTCACACACCCTTGCTAAAACTATTCATGGCATTTACATTCTACCTCAACCCTTTACTCAAATGGCTACCAGCTCTCTGCTCCCCTGGCTTGAAGCATTCCTCTACAGCTTGTGCTCTGCCAGGGAGACAGGGCCCCTGCCTAACATTTCTCCTAGCTGTGGAGCTAACATTTTACCTTGCCTCCTCCTGTGAGGCCCCACTTTCTGTACGCCTTGACATTTCATCTTGGCTCCAAATGGGCCTCGAAGTGTCTAGATAAACATCCTCCTGCTCTCGTCCCACAAACCCCAGCAGAGAAAATTAATTTGGGAGGTCTCTGCTTATCTAACTCCAGTCCTTGCTGCATTTCCTGCTGTTAGTTGGTGGCAAGAGACAAAGTCGGCTGTTGTCCAGACAGTTGGTGGAAGGGGCTGCTTTTCTGTCTCCCTGCCCACCTGGATCTGAGTGGTCTTTACAGCACCTTTAACGGGTTGTGCTGGGGTATCATTGCTGGGCAGACTCTATGTTCTACAGCCAGCCAACCTTGAGTCCCTTAGCGTCTATAGTGTCTCTTTCTGCTTCTTTAGCATTCCCTATAGTCATGTACTGGAACCCTACTGGAACCAAGGTTGGCAGCCAGTCTAGTCCTTTCTGCCTAGAGAGAGCATCGAGGGACAGTGGGGTGCCAGACATCCCACTCCAGGGTGGGAACGGGGCCTGGCTTTTTTTTTTTTTTTAAGACAGAGTGTCCTGTAGCCCAGATGGGCCTCAAACTCGCCATGCAGCCAAAGATGATGTTAGATTCCCAATCCTCCTGCCTTTACCTTCTAAGTGAGAGAATTGAATCTACCCACAAGTGCTGTGATTGCAGCCATCCACCACCACACTTGGTTTTCTGTGGTGCTGGGGATTGAACCCAGGGCTTCACACATGCCGAGCAAGCTCTATGCTCAGCCCCAAAGCTTGGTTTTTAAGTGTAGATGACTTCAGGGCGAGACCCAGACGTTGGCTTCTTAGGCAGCAGCAGGGTAAAGCTAGAGCTTTAGAAACCCCACTAGCCCACAGGGCTCTTAATGTTATGCCCAGGGTAGTATCAGGAGGTGATACCACCCTTCCTCTTAGCAACCCTGCCGCAGGACACAGTGACCCAGGTCATTTTGCCTGGACCAGCTGGGTTTCTGAGAACACTCCTGTCTCTTCTATGGGACCATGTTGTGGGTAGTGGTGGTGGTGGTGGGGTTTGTTTGTGTGTATGTGTATATATATGTGGTTGATTAGTTCTGAGGCCTTTAGTGTGGTCAGTTGAGGGACATAAAGGAACAGAAGATTGGTGGGTGGGGGTAAGCTGGGGTGGAGTGGTTCCTTGGGCTTCCATCAACAGTGTGTGGAAGGCAATGTGCCTACCTCTGTCCCCTTAGAGCCTCAGTCCACACCAGGGCCTTGGAGGAGGAGCAGCTTTGAGCCCTCACTCTCTAGTGGTGCAATGCTGGATCCTGCAGCTAAGCAGGAGTATAGCCTGTTCCCTCAGAAGCTTCCCACAAGACTCCTCAGATCCCAGGGGATCATGAGAATTGGGGGTATGAAGACCATCTCTTCTAGATTGTCCCCTATTTCCCAGTGTGTACCCCCCAAAGAAATGTGAAATGGAGAAGTCAGAGCCTCTTAGAGGCCCAAGCTTGTGACAGTCTCAGAAAGGCAGTTAGCCAACAGAATTGTCCCGGGAGGATTCCTGGGACAAATGACCAGGTCAAGAAGAGAAACAGAGACATTCCAGGAAAGAGAGAGGAAGAAGAGATAGAAAACTGTCCTGGTTACTATAACTGTCCACAGCATAGGCCTGTCGCCACTTGGGCTCCAATTTCAATCCTGTCCCAGCTGGTCATGTTTGCAACCTGACCTGGAACCTGACAGTTCACAACCCCATTCCTCTAGAGGGTGCTGGAGATCAAAGGTGGAGTTCCTGCCCCAGGGACATATGCAAAGTGGTTGTGTGTGTGTGTGTGTGTGTGTGTGTGTGTGTGTGTGTGTGCCTACGCACACACCCCTGGGAAAGCACAGGGTTTGGATGGTAACCTGCTGTTTCGCACATTGGTCACACTTGCTTCTGGAAATTAAGTGCAAGTCCTAGCCTGGTCCTTCTAAGAGCTGATGGAACATGGGACCACATAGACCTGGACCCAAGGTGGTCCTTAGACAGGTCCTGGGCAGAGACTGCCTATGCATTCTACCTCTGAGCAGAGAGTGGTCCAAAGCAGGATGAGAATCCAGCTGACATGTACCGGCACAGCTACCCGATTGGCAAAAAGCTGCCTTTGGGTCCCCCACCCCTAGCCACATGGCTTTCTGGCTATCTTTTTTCTCTTCTAAGTTCCCTGGGCTCTCCTGCAAGATACCAGAGAGCTATGCTTGGCACAGCAGGTACCTCCAGTGCTCTGTGTACCCTGCCTGGGACACAGCAGGAGCTGAATGCTTTGCCCTCTTCTCAGATGGTGAAGACAGTGTCCCCTCCCCACTCGGGACTAAGTGTGCCCTGCCTTGCCTCTCCTGATGCTTTCAGCTGCGTTCTGGGAAGACACAGGTCCTAGCTGATGTGAAGGGAGATGTAGATAGGACTGATTGACTAGGGGACCCAAATGGGGTTGGGTGTAGCTCATCCAGGGGGGAGAAGCCCGGCTGTCCAACTGCTCTGATGCACATTGGTAGCCCTGGGCTGGCATTGCCCGGCTCTCTGGCCAGTCAGTCAGCTCTTGTGGCCATAAGCCCCATGTATCCCAAACTCACCCATCTTGGAAATGATCTGGTGGCTTTTCGAGAGGCAGAAAGAAAGATCAGGGTTTAGGTTTGCCTCCTGTTCGGCTTCAGCCAGCTCTGGACCCCACTTGGCCAGAATCGGGATTTTTTTCCAAACTTCTTTAGTAATGAGTTGTTTCTTCATGTGACATTCCAAAGGAGACATCAATAAAGAAAAACTGGGAGCTGGGTCTGCCCACGCTAACCCCTACCGCTTACCTCCGAGGACCCCAAGAGTCTCAGAGCAAGTCTGATGTTCTCCTGGCTCAGATAGCCTTTGATGAATTGCTTCACTGGTTATCTAGTAGGAACTAGGCCAGGAAGGTTCTGGAAGCTAAGGGAGGTCTCCCTGTTCCCCGACATCCTACGTTCCTTGCACTTCTGGGTGTGGGAACTCAGGCAGGATAGTGGGATAGCCCCCTCTGGGAAGCAATCATTAACTGGTGTTATCTTTGTGAAGTGTCTCATGGGGAAGGCCATGAGCCAGGTTTTCACCTACATCCTGGTGGGTTCTGGGGGACGGGGCCCTTGCTGGCAGGGCCTGACTCTTTTCCTAACTTCCCTGAAGGAAGGCATTGCAGCCACCTCTGTGACCATTGGTGAGAGTTGCTTCACTGAAAGGCAAAAGCAGAAACCAAGCTAACATACCCGGCAGCTGTCATCTCCAGAGTACATTATGTGATTGATTTCCTCTTTCATGTCTCCGTTCCGTTCCGTTCCCTCCCTCCCTCCCTCCCTCCCTCAGCCCTTCCTTCCTTCCTTCTTTCTTCCTTCCTTCCTTCCTTCCTTCCTTCCTTCCTTCCTTCCTTCCTTCCCTCTCTCTCTTCCTTTATTGTTTTTCTATGACAGGGCCTCGTGTAACTTAGGCTGGCCTTGAAAGCAAAGCACTATCCCGATAGCATGACCTTGAACTCTATCTAGTTCTTTCTTCCTCTACCTTTCAAATTCTGGGGTTACAAGTATGTGATCCCCTCCATCCCCTCCCCTTCTTTCACCTGGGTGTGGAGTACATCTCTTCTCCCAGGCCTCCCTGACTCTAGCCAGATCATAGTGGCTTGGGAAATGAATCAGATCAGCACACGTACATCAACTCTCACACCTCTCTACAACCCTGGCAGGAGGGCAACAGCAGCACTTTCCATTTCACAGGTGAGAAGACTGAGGCTCACAGCTCCGGAAATAGTGAACCAGATTTGTGCTCCCGTCGGCCATGTTTTCCCATTCCTTGGTATGGGCTGGGTGGGGGTGTGGGGTGTAGCAGAAGCCAAGGCTCCTCAGTGCGGGGTCACCGACGAGTGACTTCAAGAAAGACAAGGGACAGTTGGTTGTGCGTATGACTAATTCTAGGAATCCCACTACTTGAGAATTTGAGGCAGGAGGACTATGAATTCCAAGCCAGCCTGGGATACATAGTAAGACCAAAAAGATGAAGCTAAAACAGAAACAAGGTGAAACCAAAATGACTAAGGAAGAGATAGAAGAAGGTGTTGGAGTTTTCTGCCTTTCGGGCTGAAGGTGTGTCTCGCCTCCATTGACCGGTGCTAGGCCCTGGATGTCACCATGACATTCCTGCTGAATTTTTTTTTTTTTTTTTTTTGAGTTAAACATTGCTCTCTTCAAGAGTCATAAGGACACAGGCCACCAGAAGACGTGACATTTGGTATCAAGGAACGGTCTCAGCTGTCACTGTCTCCAGTGACTCAGAGCTAGGGAATCTTGACTAGAAGTGGAAGGCCAGCAGCAGGACCGGTGAACTGGTCCTGACCAAGGTCACACAGCCTGTGGCCTTCTCGGCCTTCCTGGAGGCAGGGGCAGAACCAGAGAAAGTGTCACCCTGCTCTGTGCTCTGGTCGAGCCAAGTGGCCCTGGGCTTGTCCCAGGTTGCTGCTCTTAGGGCAAACGATAGCCCCAGCACTCCATATATGACTGGACCTCCTACCTCTACTGTCTGGACGGTTTTTTAAAAAAAATTCTCTGGGGACATAGTACCTCCTTCCTGGTGGGGGGCTGCCAAGAAAGCAGCATGGAACTCACCCCTGGGCTCTGTCTGGGATGTTCCTTAAAACAATCCCTCAGCTGGGCCTACCCTCCAAGTCCTTATCCTCAGACCCAGAGGAGGACCTGGGAGGCAGCCTTACAGAAATCTCTAGAAATCCCATCTCTCTTCTTTATCCCCAGTTCACCCTGATGGCTAAATTCCTGAAACTCTTGCTTTTCCCTCAAAACCCAACTGAGCGCGTGTCAGCTCCTTCAGGATGGCGTCACCTGCCCCTAGCCATTACGTACCACATCACTTTAGTCTTTTGCTCACCCGCAGACAGGAAGCCTCTTCCACACCATGGGAAAACAAGGTCCTGCCCAAATCAGAGCTTGCCCGAGGAATGTGGCAACCGCTCGGGAGTCTGTGCCCCACGCTACTTCAAGCAGGAAGCATTTTGGGCCAGTCAATATGGCTGCTTTGCTGGCTAATGCTGAGAGACTTTTCCCCACCTTGCTTTTGCTATATTATTAGTCTGCCTACAGAAATTCTTCAAGGCAGAAACCCTGTCTCAGAAAGAAAAAAAAAAGATAAGAAAAGAATTGACGAGAAGGAAGAAGAAGAAGAGGAGGAGGAAAACGATGATGATGGCGATGATGGTGATGATGATGAGGAGGAGGAGGAGGAGGAAAGATCAATTTTTGGCCTTTACTTTGGAAGGGCTGACTCGGCTGCCCCCTGTCACTGGTTTGAGAAAGGGTTTCAACATGAAGTAGGCTCTGCTTACTTTATGAATCTCCTGAGTGTTGGGGAATCACAGATGAGCATTCCCATGCCCAACCTGACTTTATTTCAGTTCTGACAATTTCCTCCCCGTCTCTGAACAACATTCTCTGGAGATGTCACTAGTGGATTGTTCCCTTGAATTCCACGACGCCAGGAAAAAGATTCATCCTGGTTGGTCTGACTTGCGTCAGCCAGCTTGAAATCGACAGGGGGGAATCCCCATTTCTTTGGCGGGTACACTGTTTAAAATAGGTTGAGAGAGCCGGGCGTGGTGGCGCACGCCTTTAATCCCAGCACTTGGGAGGCAGAGGCAGGCGGATTTCTGAGTTCGAGGCCAGCCTGGTCTACAAAGTGAGTTCCAGGACAGCCAGGGCTACACAGAGAAACCCTGTCTCGAAAAACCAAAAAAAAAAAAAAAAAAAATAGGTTGAGAGACACAAGTATCTGATTAGAATATTTTTGTTTCTGCCAGGCCCACTCCACTCCCATGTCCCCTGTCCTGCAGTGACCTGGGGGAAGAGATGATGAATGGAGTCTATTCTGGGAAATGAGCCCCCAGGAAGAGCAGGAATAGTGGGATACTTGTCACTTCCCCTCTTCTATCTGGATTCCCCGAGGTTTCATTAAGTGACACCTTACTAGGTCCATATCAGTGTACGGATGACACCATTGTGGAATGTGTTAGAGGCAATGCGCAGCTTGTATGGAATCCAGAAGTGACCCTTCCTCCGACCCAGCTTCAGATTGTGTCTCTAAAATGCATGACGGAGGTAGCCGGCCCATCCCTACCCTGATCCGGGTTACTCAAAAAACCTCCAGGCCAAGTTGCAGTCTTAGCATGGCTTTAGTGCTTTGGAAAGGGAAATCTGCAGGTCACTGCTCCCTGTACAGGTTCATCTGGGAACACCTTATACATACATATACATACATATATACTACACGTATACATACATATACATACATATACATATACATGTACATATACATATACATATACATATACATGTACATATACATATACATATACATATCACAGCTATCTCAGGATAGAAGGAGTCTAAAGCCGTAAAGTTGAGAGGAGCTAACTCCCCTCAAAGCCTCTTCACTTTGCTCCAAACCTTAGAATCCTTTACTGAGTTCCCTCTTCTGTAGGCCCATGGCCTTTCCCAAGACCATACAACTGTGGATCTCAGCCTTCCTAACGCTGAGACCCTTTAGTACAGTACCTCATGTTGTGGTGATTCCCCACCCCACCTCCCCGCAACATAAAAATATATTTTGTTGCTATTTCATAACTGTAATTTTGTTAACTGTTATGGATCGTAATGTAACTATCTGACACGCAGGCTATCTGATATGCGACCCCTGTGAAAGGGTTGCTCCACAATCCCTCCAAAGGGTTGGGGGTTGAGAACCACAGATGGAGAAGGTGGAGATAAGAGTCAGAAGGGCAGGGCTTTGGGAGCCTTCAGTGTCTACAGCTTCCATTACACCATGAAGAGAGACAGGAGCTCCCTGACAAGGAGCTACATTTGGCGTTCTTGCGATGTTAGAGACGGACATGTGAGACATTTGGTGGCCTTCCTTTCCGATGCCTCTTCGTTGCATAGAGCAGGGATCAGGACCAGGCGAGGAAACCCATGGGAGGGCTCTGGACCAGCAAACGTTTACTAACTACTACTTTCTCTGCTACAAGAGAGCTATCCAGGAGAGGATTCAGGACAAGTATGATGGGCAGGAAGGGATGGCGTGAGGAGCCAGCTTCCTTCCTCATAAGATCCTCATAACATTGCTCCATTGGAATTGGGGTGTCCAAGAGGTACCAGCATCCCACCCAGCCTCAGTACTACGTGCAGAGGGATGGAGATGGTGGATTAAGCTTGGGGGGGGGGCGCAATAGGAAGATTGTTAAGTTCCTTTTCTCAGAAGTCCAGCAGATCTGGGTGAGGGCTGGGACTGGTTGATCCTTCTCTTCCCACAGGTATCAGAGGCCCCCCTCTTGTTCCCAGGGGAGCCTAGGAGCAGCTGGGCCAAAGCCCAACCAGGAATTTTTCCAGGCTGGTTCCTATATCCAAGGGTGGGTTGGAGGTAGGGGCTTTGGAGAGCTCTTAAGGAAGACACTGAGGACATAGAGAAGGGGACTTAGTAGAAAGGGAGGGAACAGAGCCACATGGGCTAAGTGTGCAAGCATAGAGAAATAGCCAAGGGTCGTAGAGAGAATGGGGGGACAGAGTACACTTCTGTTTAGAAGGTAACTGTGAGCCTAGGCTAGAACTGAGAGAGCCTCCATCCCAACCTTTCCAGGGTTGGTGGCAGTGCTGGGCAGCTGGCCCACCTACCTTTCTGAATGCTAGGGTAGGTTTGAATCACCATGCTGGCCTGGCCCGCTTCTGCCCCCATTGGCACCCTGGCCTCAGTTCCCTGGCAACATCTGTGTGTGTGTGTGTGTGTGTGTGTGTGTGTGTGTGTGTGTGTGTGTGTTGATCAGGAGGAACAAGGGCCTCTGTCTGCCCAGCTGTCTCTCCTTCAGGGCTCTGCCAGACTCCACAGTGTATACGTGGGCTTCCACAGGTCATCTCCCTCCCGGCCACTGACTAACTCCAGAACTCTGCTTCCTGTTCTCAATGCCACAAAATTGGTGCCAAATTCTCTCCATAGAAGCCTCTCTGGAAACTTCCCAGAGGATCCCATTCACGCCAGGGCCCTAGATCCTGATGACTGCAGATCAGACAAGGGCTCAAATAAGCATACTCCCCCCCCTCCCCATAACCCCCTCCCCACATATAAACCTAGGTTATATAACCTTCCGAGGTTAAACACGCACTGTTTGGGTGTGTGTGTGTGTCAGAAACACGCAATTATTTGGGAGCTCAAAGTCTGCTGCACTCCAGAGTCAACTCTCACCCCCTTTCCAAGACCCGTGCCACTTGAGCCAGAGTTGAGGTGTGCGTAATGTAGTCACTAGGGGGCGCTCGGCCATCACGGGGAGATCGTGAACTTGGGCGAGCCGAGTCTGCGTGAGGGAGGACGCGTGTGTCAATGTGAGTGCGTGCGTGCATGTGTGTGTATGTGTAGTGTGTATGTGAGGTGGGGGAGAAAGCCAGGGGTCACTCAGGTTGTCCCTCTCCTCATACGTCCCTGCCACCTCTCCACTCTCCAATCCCTACTTTCTCCTATATTCCTGGGAAAGGGAATTGTTCTTAGACCCTGTCCGCATATAACCTCACTCTCCTGTCTCCCCTGATTCCCAATACTCTGGGATTCCCAGTGTGTTCCTGAGCCCAGTTTGAAGGGATGCATAGATAATTTTGAGGCTGTGGACCCTGGTAAGGGGTTTAGCTTTTCATTTCGCAGTAGTGGCCTTGGGGGCTCCCGAAAGGCGGTGCCTGGCTCGGCCTGGCCTCTCCCCGGGGCGGGTCTGGGCGGGGCCTTTGGGGGTGGGGCTTGATTTCCTCCTTCTTTTTCCACCGCTGTTACCGGTGAAAAGCGCAGAGGCTTGGGGCAGCCGAGCTGCAGCGAGACCGCGGCGCTGGGGGCGAGCTGAGCGGCGGCAGCGGAGCTCTGTCGCGAGACGCAGCGATAAGGCAGACTATTCAGCGGACTCACCAGCCAGGGAGTCTGTGCTCTGGGATTTGATATTCAAACCTCTTTTTTTTTTTTCTTTCTTAAACTGTATTGTTTTACGCTTTAATTTATTTTTGCTTCCTATTCCCCTCTTAAATCGTGCCAACGGTTTGAGGAGGTTGCTCCTTTCACTCCCTCAAATCACTTCGGATTTTGGAAATCAGCAGAGGAAAGAGGTAGCAAGAGCTCCAGAGAGAAGTCAAGGAAGAGAGAGACCGGTCAGAGAGAGCGCGCTGGCGAGCGAACAGAGAGAGGGACAGGGGCAAAGTGACTGACCTGCTTTTGGGGGTGACCGCCAGAGCGCGGCGTGAGCCCTCCCCCTTGGGATCTTGCATCGGACCAGTCGCGCTGACGGACAGACAGACAGACACCGCCCCCAGCCCCAGCGCCCACCTCCTCGCCGGCGGGCTGCCGACGGTGGACGCGGCGGCGAGCCGCGAGGAACCGAAGCCCGCGCCCGGAGGCGGGGTGGAGGGGGTCGGGGCTCGCGGGATTGCACGGAAACTTTTCGTCCAACTTCTGGGCTCTTCTCGCTCCGGAGTAGCCGTGGTCTGCGCCGCAGGAGACAAACCGATCGGAGCTGGGAGAAGTGCTAGCTCGGGCCTGGAGAAGCCGGGGCTCGAGAAGAGAGGGGAGGAAGAGAAGGAAGAGGAGAGGGGGCCGCAGTGGGCGCTCGGCTCTCAGGAGCCGAGCTCATGGACGGGTGAGGCGGCCGTGTGCGCAGACAGTGCTCCAGCCGCGCGCGCGCCCCAGGCCCCGGCCCGGGCCTCGGTTCCAGAAGGGAGAGGAGCCCGCCAAGGCGCGCAAGAGAGCGGGCTGCCTTGCAGTCCGAGCCGGAGAGGGAGCGCGAGCCGCGCCGGCTCCGGACGGGCCTCCGAAACCATGAACTTTCTGCTCTCTTGGGTGCACTGGACCCTGGCTTTACTGCTGTACCTCCACCATGCCAAGGTAAGCGGTCGTGCCCGCCTGCTGTCGCCGGGCCGTGGCGAGCGCCTCTCCCGCTTGGGGACGTGCGTGCGTGCGAGCGCGCGCGTGGGGGGCTTCGTGCCCCACGCGGGTCCTTGGGCACCGGGCGCGAGGCGTCCCCCTCTGTCGTCGTACGTGGAGGGGGAGGGGGTGCGCGCTAGGTGGGAGGGCGCCAGGATCGTCTCGCCGCCCACGCGGGCCCTGCCCACCCACCAGAGTCACCGCACGTACGATCTGGGCCGAGCAGCGGAGGGCGGGAGCCAGAGGAGGAGGCTGAGGGGGCTGGGCTTGTGCCGCGGCTGGCGGCAGAAGTTTGCTCCGGGTCGCGGGTCCCCGGAGAACTGGAAGTCCGGGCAAAGGGGGCGGGAGTCCGGAGCCCAGCGGGCATGCCTGGGGGTGCTCGGACCTTGGACCGGGGGAGGGCAGAGATCGTGGAGGGGGCAGGGCGCGGGCGACCGAGGGGGCTTTGCTGTCACTGCCGTTCGGGTCTCTTCGGCCCTTGCAGTGAGTTTGGGGAAAGTTTTAGGATGGATTGCTGCGGGGACCCTCTCCCACCGCTCTAGCTTGTTGGGCCACCTGCACCGCGCCACCCCCTCCCGTCCCCGCTCGCGTCCCGCGCGGTGCCCGCCCTCCCCCGCCTGGCCGGGCGCGCGCGGCGCAGAGCCGATTACATCAGCCCGGGCCTGGCCGGCCTCGTGTTCCCGGAGCCGCGGCTGCCGGAGCACGGAGACCCGGGCGACGAGCGGCGCCCCTCCCCCCACCGGCCCTCCGCGAGGAAGGTGACCTCTGGAGGTATCCCCAGCTCCGGGACCCGGAGAAACTCCCATACCTCTTTCCTCCGTTCCCAACTTCTACCCGTGCCTCGCGCTAGGAAGAATTTCCCGACGCCCCTTCCCCCTTTCCCCCATTTCCTGCCTGGTGTAAAAAGAAGTCCTTCCCACCCTTTTATATTTTCTTTTCTTTTCTTTCTTTCTTTTTTTTTTTTTTTTTAAGACTCATCGGACCTTTCCTGGCCCCAGGGTCCAGGAAAAGGACGGTGACTGTCAGACGTAGGGGTGCTGGGGCCCACCCTCGGGTTCTTTGTGGAAACGCTGACCTAAGTTTTGAGTTGGTGAAGGTGTGCTCCCCCCTCCTCTCCCAGTTAGCTGTGCTTCAGTTTTTTTTTTTTTTTGCGGGGGGGGGGCTGGATCAACGAAGGGTGGACTGACATCACCCCATCCCCCCCCCTTTGGAAACATGACTTGATATTTGCTCTGACAGGGGCAGCCTGGAACCAGTCCTTTCCCATACCTTTGGCAGGATCCCTTGTCAGTCAGTATCTCTCACACACTCTGTCCTGGCAAAGCCCGATGCCCAGAGAGCAGGTGGTTTAACTCCGAACTTGCCCACCCAACTTGCCTACCAAAGGGTCCTTTCATGCTTATTTCCACGAATCCTCAGCTGTAGAGCCTTCTTGGAAAGGAGGCAGAAGGAAGGAGAAGGGCAGGTGTCCCTGCCACCATCCAGAGTTCCCCAGACCCTGGTACAAAGGCCTTGGTTCTGGGCCTCCATGTGGGGAGGACAGGAGTGCTTGGCCACAGTGTGACCTTC
The DNA here is from genome assembly GCA_902729485.2 of Mus minutoides. Lineage (NCBI taxonomy): Eukaryota > Metazoa > Chordata > Mammalia > Rodentia > Muridae > Mus > Mus minutoides. The sequence goes on from LR749900.1 coordinate 519,109, forward strand.
AGAGGCCCCCAGAGAAGGACACCTGGCCAGTCCCTGACTTAGAACCTCCCCATCTGGGAAGGGGTTCAAAGTTTCTGTTCCCTTTCTCCACGGGGGGGGGGGGCTAGACAGAAGAATAAGGAGACTGTCATGGGGGCTATTGAGGGCATAGTGAGGGCCTGCTGTGCAGAATCCAGGGCCAACCTGAGGCAGCTGCACTGGGAAGCTATCTCTTGAGAAGGGTCACCTCTGACCTTGGCCCTGGTGGCAAGGCTGAGGGCCCTGGATGGACTGCTCTTAGGGGACAGAGACAGACCAAGGGTGGGAATTGGTCTTTCTTGGAGGTCCAGGTTGGTGTGAGGCAGGTGGCAACAGGAGACCCCTCAGGAAGGCCTGGAAGCCTTGGCTTGCTTCCACCGTCAGGCCCACAAGGCCTTCTTGGTGACCTTCACAGCTTCTGGGGAGGGGAGAGAGGAGCTGGTGGGGGATGAGGAGGGGTGGAGGACCCTCTGTGAGCTGGACAGTACTGAGGAGAAAGTTTCCCTGGTTATCTCTGAGCCAAGTGCCCCGTCCGGGTGAGAGGCTTGGGGATGTGGGAGGGGGAGGCTAGCCAGGCTTGGGGAGCTGCAGTCAGGCCCTGGGCAGATGGGGTGGGAGGGAGCTGGGACTCTCCCTTGGGGGCTTCCTCCCAGCTAATCATCCCTTGAGCAACCTGTGGGTATGCTGAATATTCCCGAGGCCTGGGGAGAGTTTGGATGGGGGAGGGTAGTTGGTGCCCTTCGGTCCTCTGCACCCCTCCCTCTTCAACACGATCTCCCTGGTATTTGTCATGTCAGCAGGAGAAGGTCACCACCACGTTGTTTTTTCTCGCCCCCAGTCCTTCCTTCCTGCCCCAGTCCAAATTTGTCCTCCTATTTGACCTTAATACTTACCCATGGCTTTGGACCAGGGAATCGGGGAGCACTGGGAAAAGGTAGAGGGCAAGATCGGAACGGGGAGGGGGGTGCTGGGGGCCTGGGGAAAGCAGGGTTCTGGTATTTTCCTCCTACCCTGTGAGCTCCCTAGCGCCTGGTTAGTCTTTAACTTCCATGGGTTCAGAATTGAAGCTGTCCAGAGTAGTGGGTATGCTCTGGACCTGCAGGGACCACTTACGGTCCCCTGTGTGACTCAGAAGCCCGGGTGTGTGTCTGTGTGTGGGGGGTTGGGGGGGACGCTGGGAGCTGGGGGTTGGGAGAGAGGCAAGAAGACATCAAGGGATTCAGTGGTCAGGCCTTGGCCGCCTGTGGCCGCCTCTGTTCCTGTCAACATTCCTTACTCTTTGCTTTGTCCTCAGTGGTCCCAGGCTGCACCCACGACAGAAGGAGAGCAGAAGGCCCATGAAGGTGAGTCTCATGCTCTTTAATGGATCCCTGTTGTCTCAGTGGGGTGCAGGGATAAGCCCCATTCCTCTTTTTTAGACGGGGGTGGGGGCGGGGGGGCACAGGAATAGGAGGCTTAAGATTGCGCGGGTACTGTTGAGCTTAACCCTTGTGTTTCTTAAGGTGTCTCCTGTTCGGCTTTCTGCTAGAAACAGGACTTGTTGCTTTTTCTAATAGGTTTTCTAGTGAAATTTTATCTGGAAAGCTTGCTGTGAGAACAGATGTTGGAGGAAGGCAGCGTTCAGGGTTTCCAGATGTTCTGGGTGTCTCTTGTACCCCCTTCTCTCAGGGGAAGATAAATGTACAGTGTCACTTCCTACCCACCCATGGTCCACCCGTGGGGGCTGTGACCCTTCCTGTGTCAGGTGGAAGTATGAGGCTGGGGCAGGACAGAAGGATTTCCTAACAGGACTCCTGAGTCCTGGCTTTCCATTTCCGAGTGTGGCAGCTTCCATAGGCAGCGTTTGGGTGCTGTGAACTTCCCTGCAGGACCAGCAGAGGGCCAGCTATAGCTCTCAGCCGCCCCGCCCCCCTGCCCAACCCTGAGTCCTCCTGCCTTTTGTTCCAGTGTGGTTTGGAGTACCGGGATCCTCCCATTTCTCTGGGGACGCCCTGGCTCTCCCCAGCACTGAGTGTGGCCTCTGCTCCAGCCGGATGCCACTCCCCGAGTGTCCTTCCTCAGAGTAGGGAAGGCCCTGGGGTCTTTCTCCAGGCTAGTTTCCCTGACCCAAATCCACTGTGGCTGGAGGAGCCAGCAGCCAAGGAAAGCTGGTGATGTCCAGCCGGTTTTGCCTCCTCCCCCCAGGAGCTCTTTCTCTGGCCCTGGGCCTGGCTCTCTGCCACTCGCTGGCCCCGGCCACTGACAGGCCCCTACTTCCAAAGTGCTACCCACCCCCTTCTGCTTCCTAGTGGGCTCTGTGGTCCGGGAGGAGGCAAGACAAATGGTCTTTGTTTGATGGGGAAGAGCTTGTCTGCTATAAATAAGGAAAACCACGAAAGCCCGATGCTGTAGTGTATGTGTGCACACGCCCGAGCAGCAGGACAGCGTTTCTTGGGGGCAGGGGCCAGGCTCCCGTGGGTACTGGCCAAGTCACTTCCTCCACCTCCTATGGACCTTGGGGACTCTTAAGAAGTGTTTGGAAAGGATTCTCATCTTAGGTCTTTTTAACAGAACTCCCACCTCCATTCATCGCCCCGTCATATCTTTCTGCTGTCTGCTCCTCTAACTAGCCTGGGCCACCTCTGTCCCAGCCATGATGAAGGGTTAGTTTAAAAAGAAAAAAAAATTCTGGGTTAGTTGTCTTCAATATAGACTTTCCTTGAAAAGAATTTTTCAGATCTGATCTCATGGACTTTTTTTTTTTTTTTTTTGGCTGTGTTTTATGTTAACCCTTTGAGGGTAGACAAGAGTCCTTTGCTTATTTGTCCAGATAGAAACCAGAGAGCCCTTGAGCAGAGTACAGGGGTGGTGGCTTGGGGTCCTCCCCTACCTCTTTCCCTGCTTGACATCTGTGGCCATTGCTCCATTTTTTTCCTCCATGCCCCCGTTTCTTGCCAGACAACCTATCATACACCTGGTTTCTATCTTCTTTACCTTTCTGGAAAAACAATAACAATAACAACAACAACAACAACAACAACAAAAACCCCAAAAACAAAACAACAAACCAAACTTTGAAGAGTAAAGGGAGGTTTGGCTGTGGCCTCAAGTTGGGAAGGTGGGGTGTGTAGTCTCCGGAGCATGCACTTAAAATGCCTTTGGTGACATTCCAAACTTTGTGAGCTGGGATGAGAAAAGAAGAGTTGTTTTCAGGGCCAGTGAAGAGACAGAGCCACCAGCACCTTCCCGAGCCCCTCAGTGTCTTTAGAGGTCAGGCCAACCTGCTTCTACTGATAGAGGCCCGGAGACTGGAGGGACAGGCCCAAGGTCATTCCAGCTGCTAACAGAAGTTGGGCCCCTGTGTGGGCTGGTGGTCCTTTTCTCACTTCATGGATGGGCTTCTGTGGGGGTAGCCTTACGGGTGTGACCAAAAGCGGCAGGCTGAGCTACCATTTGGTGTTCCAGAGAAATCCTGTACTCTCTAAGTGCCCACCCCTTGACTCTCAAGTACCCCTTTCTGTCTCATATACATCAGAATCTGACAGGGAAATGGTCTCTCTCCTGTCATCTTCTAGATCAGCTTCTAGAAATGCGTCGTACGGGGGCAGCTCCTGCTCTTTCCATGATGCAAACAGTTTGCCCTCTTGGGCGGGGTTCTTAGTGCTGGCAGGACCTGCATTGGTTGGTGTGCCTGCCCACTGCCACCTGCTGATTTGTCTTGGGCAGAAGTCTGGGGAGGGGGGACTGGCAGGTGTCTCTCGAAGCTTCTGTGTCTGTGCATGATGTCAGTGTTAGAAGGCTTAGCCAGCATAGCTTCTTCTAACTAGTTCTTTCCGGTATTGTGGTCTCTGGGACAAATGGTGGCGTTTCTCTGAGCCTCTAGATCCCAATTTATAAAATGGGTTCCTGGTTGTGCTTAGTGGGAACATGGGGAAGAGTGTATATACATAGCTGTCCGGGGTGTCCAGTGTGTGTTTGGTGAGTGGCTGTTGGCCTGGTTGGTGGTCTGGCCATAAAGCAGAAAGCAGGTGTACCCAGACTCAGCCTGTCTTCTGGCGCCGTAGTTGGTAGGAACTTGCTGTGACAATGAGGAATGGAGTTAGATGTGGCAGGGCCACCTCCACTGGACCTGGACCTAGAAATGGGGGAGGGACTTCAGTTCGAGCTTTAGAAGCACTTGCCTGATGTGGCGGCTGTGAGGAGTGGTCTCACAAAACTGGGTGGCGATAGAGGCTGATCTCTCCTGTCGTCCCTCCCACACAGTGATAAAGTTCATGGACGTCTACCAGCGAAGCTACTGCCGTCCGATTGAGACCCTGGTAGACATCTTCCAGGAGTACCCCGATGAGATAGAGTACATCTTCAAGCCGTCCTGTGTGCCGCTGATGCGCTGTGCAGGCTGCTGTAATGACGAAGCCCTGGAGTGTGTGCCCACGTCAGAGAACAACATCACCATGCAGGTGGGCACCTGCGGCACAGGGGAGACGGGGCGGGGTGGGGCAGGAGGACAGGGGGTACAGGGACGGGCATTAGAAGGTTGTCTGGGCCTCTGCCTGGGAAACTTTTGGTAGGAGTTGCTAAAATTGGGGTTGAGAAGGGTGAGAAGATGGGGCTGGGGGGGGGGTTCTTTTCTACCTTTGGGAAGAAGATGCCTGCATACGCTCTGTACTCCCCTGCCGAAGCTCTCCACGATTTGACCACCTGCTTTCGTGACCTTTGCTCCCTGGGATCGACAGGGGGCTGCTGCCTGCAACAAGTGTTCTTCTCTTTCTCTGGGAGAACCCAAATGTTCCCCCCCAACCCCCACTCGAGGGTTCTATTTGGGAAGCTGGACGAGAGGGACTGGTCTATGCAGAGTTAAAAGCCAGTCTCGAGGTGCTGCTACCTAATGGGTGGATCTGGGCCCAGACAGGGTGGAGAGTGGGAGGGAGCTCAGCAACGGGGGGTGGGGGGTAGCTCTTAGGTAGCATTTAGGGGGTCAGGGTGAAGCTTGGGAGGGGATGCAGGAGGGGAAGGGATGGGGATGATAAGAATCCAGGACCTGAATTCCCAGCCTGGCCAACCCTTGCAGCTGTCTGCTCTCAGGAAGAGCTAGAGTGCCTTGAGGCCAGCAGGGTCGGGGGAGTTGGGGTGACCTGAGGTTCTTTTATGTTAGAGCTCTGGTCCCCCTACCTCCACCACCTATCCCTGCTCAGTAGAACCCCTGGGTGCTAAATGGCAGGAGCCCCGGGGTGTCCCCATAGGGGTATGGCTGGCTGGGTCACTAACCACTGTGATCTGCTCCCTCCCTCTACAGATCATGCGGATCAGACCTCACCAAAGCCAGCACATAGGGGAGATGAGCTTTCTACAGCACAGCAGATGTGAATGCAGGTGAGGCCAGAGCTTCGCACTCAAGTGGCACACAGCCGATGATCGGCCGCAGAGCCAAGCGTGTTATACATGTTAGTGCGGGTCCACCTACAGCTAGCTGTGTGAGCTCGGGTGTTTGACCCCAGTGTGCTGCCGTTCCCCCCCCCCTCCGTCTCTGGAATACGGGCATGATAATTCAGTGTGTCCCTCTACGGCATTATAGGGCCCCCATATTGTCATTATGCAAAAATAGATTAAGAGAGCAAGGCTAAATAAGAAACGTCGTATAAAATTATTACCAAATTGTTGTTATCGTCATCTTAACTCCTTTGTGTCTTGTTTTCTCCTCTTTCCTCTACCCACTGCAGACCAAAGAAAGATAGAACAAAGCCAGAAAAGTAAGTGGCCACTTGCTAGCATTTCTTTCCAATTGTCTCGGTTTCGGGGCTTCCCGCTTCCTCTCTTGGGTGCTCTGATGGCCTCGGCGGCAGAGGCGGCGGCGGCATTGGGTGGGTGGGTGGGTAGTATGGTGACCAAAGTGGGGTGGAGTCAGCTTTAGGCTTATGGCTCTAGAGTGATGAAGAAACCCAGCCTGAAGAAGAGGCAGCTCTTCAGGGCTCAGATCCCTCCCTGCCAGCACACAGCGTTTCAGTGTGGGTGGTGGAGAGTGCGCTATTGACACTAGCGACCACAGCAGAGTGAGGGAGAGCGAGTGGGTGCCATAGGGCAGTTTCTGTATATCAGGGGACGAACATGGCCTGGGCCTTGTTGGGCGGTGACTGTGGCCATCCAGGTTTCTTAGATCCCAGGTGATTTCTTGGTTGTGTGTGTGTGTGTGTGTGTGTGTGTGTGTGTGTGTGTGTGTGTGTGTATGCCTTTCCGTAGGGCTGTGGCAGGTAGCAGACCCAGCTCTTAGTAGGGGAAGAAAAGTGGAGTGGTGGCCATTTTCTAAGGCTTCCTGTTGATGGCTGGGGGAGGTCAGTTTAGGACGGGAGGGTGGCTGACATTGCTGGGGTATGAACTTGCAGTGAAGGAGCGACTGAGAGAGAGCACCCCCATTTTCCTCCCCACCCCCTCCCCGTGCTCCTTCCTGTCTGCCCTACCACTTGGTGGATGTGAACTCCTCACGACTTTCCCTAAGCCCCCAGGTTCCATGACTACTGTATCTACTAGAGCAATGGGCCGGGAGTTTATCAGTGAGAGAGAGCAGGGCAGGCTCCAGACCCTGTGTGGAGAGCTTTCTCCTTCTATGCTTCCGGTACTTTCTTCCAAGCAGGACAGACCTGCCTTCTTCACCCCAGGTCCCTTCTTCCTGTCTCTCTTTCCCCGTGATAGACAGGCTGCCATATCTTTTCTGGGACTTGGCAGGCCTAGAGAGTACTGGTTCCCTGGAGGGTGGCAGGCTGTAGCTTGTCCCTCTCAGCTGTTCCCTAGATGTCTTCTTTGCCCATAAGGAGAGTGGTAGGGCTCGCCTGAGCTCGGAAGAGAGTCTAGCAGCAGGCTTTGGCGTCTAGAAAGAAGAGCCGCTGCCAAGTCCTCTAGCCCTCTAATCATATACCCAGACTACACTGTTCCTCTTCCCCTGGTCCCACCATCAGTGCCGGGCTCTGACGACAGCCACCCCAACTGCCCATCCTAGATGACTGCTGCATAGCTGGTGTCCCCACTTCTTGCCCTGGCTTATATGCCATCGCTCAAGCAACTGCCCCTTCCCACCAAGGATGCTGTGAGGCGGGGCTCCCAGACGGACTCCTACTATCACACTTGGAAGTCAAGGCAGAGAGTCTGGAGCACAGCCCACTTCTAACCCTTTCTCATTAAAGTCTGTCTTAGACGGTCAGTTGCCTCCTGACCTTCAGGGTCTAACCATCGTGGCTTGCCCTTATGGCTTTGCGCCCCGCCTGAGTCCAGGGACCACATGAAGCCTAGAAGCCGTGCCTTTCACAGTTTCTGCTAATCACTCAAAGCCCTGCCCGGGGCTGGGATTACCACCCTCCTGTTGGCAAAGTGAGGAGAAAGGTTCTCGCTGTCTCTGTTTACCCGTGACTGAGGTCTGGCCTGGAGGCTGCTCCAAGAAGGGACTAGGGTAGCTTTGGGTCTCCTGCTCTTGCCTCTGTCTTCTTCATTGCTCCTCTCTTCTCTTCCCTCTCGTTCTCTTCCTGTCTGTTTCTGTTTTTATATTTTCCAGAAAATCAGTTCGAGGAAAGGGAAAGGGTCAAAAACGAAAGCGCAAGAAATCCCGGTTTAAATCCTGGAGCGTGTACGTTGGTGCCGCTGCTGTCTAATTCCCTGGAGCCTTCCTGGTCTCCAGACAATCGCCTGCAGCTCCTCTAACCCTGCCCACCCAACCCCTGCTCCACCCCTACCTCCCCTCCGGCTCTTGCCCTGCCTCAGTCTCTCTCTCTCTCACTCACCCCACTAATGGCACCAATGGGTAGACTTGGTGGTGGCATTGCTGGCCCAGGGTTGGGTTGGGGTGGGTGGAAGGTGAGTAGATATGGGACACTCAACTCAGGGAGGGGTCTCTGGCTTGGCTGGGCACCGACTTTCTCTCACCCACTGGGCATTGGTGGCGGGGCCGTTGTTGGCATGGGCACTGGGCATCGGGGCCCTCTCATCCAACTGGTTTCCACTGCTCTAGACTCTTGCACATGTCTGGAGGGTAGGGGTGGTGTGGAGGGCAGTGTGGAATGAGTTGAGGGGTATGTTGGGAAGTGGATCGTGGCGGGCTGAAGTTGGAGCTTGAGCCCGTTCTTGTCTCTTGGAAATGCTTTGACCCCTGGGCTTGAGGTTCCAGGAGGGGAAAGCCCTCCCTATCCAGTCCAACAGAAATCACCCATAGAGGTCTTCTACGGTGGCCTCTTCCTCTGCTTATAGGCTGTGGTGGGCTCTGGAGGCCTGGCTGGTGGACAGTGCCGCTGGACTTGGGTTGCCTTCTGCTGGCCTTCTCCCTTGGTGGATGGTCTGAGCAGAGGCCCTTTTCCAGGGAGAAGGTACCCTGGTGGTCTCCTGGGCCACTTATCACTGTCCCCAGCAGGTGAAGAGTCAAGGTGTGTTGTGGGCACAGCAGTCGTGGGGGCCCTGTGGCCCCAAATAGGCCCATGACTTCGTGGGGCACAGCACCGTCCCTCATGGCAGCTCCCCCCTGCCCCTGCACTCTGCCAGCCTGTGCCCTCCTCTTCCTGTAGGCACATGTCCTGCCAGCGCTGCGTCTCTCTGCCACTCTCTCTGTCTTCTGCTAGAGTGCTCGGATCTTTCCAGAACGTGGAAAGGGCCTAGGGGCCGACGAGCTGGGCGGGGAAGCCGTGGCGGACACATTAGGGGGTGTTGCATGGGATTCTCTCTCTCTCTCTCTCTCTCTCTGCTGACTCTCTAGCTTAGATCTCTTTCCTTTTGCCTTTTTGCAGTCACTGTGAGCCTTGTTCAGAGCGGAGAAAGCATTTGTTTGTCCAAGATCCGCAGACGTGTAAATGTTCCTGCAAAAACACAGACTCGCGTTGCAAGGCGAGGCAGCTTGAGTTAAACGAACGTACTTGCAGGTTGGTCTCCAGAGGGCAAGCAAGAGTCAGAGAGGGGCATCGCAGACATGGGAGAGAGAGAGAGAGAGAGAGAGAGAGAGAGAGAGAGAAAGAGAGAGACAGAGAGAGCACACTTGTGAGGGGCCAACTGCTTGCTCGGCTTCTAGCTAGCTGCCTGCGTGGTGACTGCTACCTTCTCTCCTGCTGGGGCTCTGTGGGGCCTCAGGCTCCAGTCTGGCCCAGCAGGCCTGCTCTGAGATGGCCCTGGGTTGCCTGAGTGGGTAGGCTGCTGTGACTTAATGTGATGGTGTGGACGCAAGTTGTGTGTTGTGTCCGGTGGTCCTGCTGCTTATGGAAGCTGTTGGTGTTGACGTTGTTAAATTTGTACCATTGGTGCAAGTGTTAAAACCTCCAATCCCTTCCAGGCGTGGAGTGATGTCTAATAGCGTTTTCTGGCTGCACCTTTGCCCCCTGGAGAACTGGCACAGCTGAGCCTCTCACCCACTCAGTATATTTTCCCTGGGCTTGGAGCCTTAGCTTCTGTTGTCTATTCCCTTAAGACTATGGCTTCTTGAAGACAGGTTGTCTCCCTCAGACTGGAGCTCTGTGAGGACAGGCCATGTCTACTTCAGACTGGGGTCCACCTTAGACTGGGCTTCCTGAAAGAGGCAGAGGGTCTGCTGTTGGTTAGGGATAGGAAACGTTTTCTATCCTTACATACATCTGAGGACACTAAATAGCTTATCCTTCATCAGTCAGGGAAAGGGTGACAACCCTGAATAGCCCACACATTTCAAAATGCTTCCAGTGGGTTTCGGGAAAGACTCAGTCCCATTCTTACTGATGGGACTCTATGAATAATACCAAAAGCCTGGGTCATAAACCGTTGGGATGCCCAGGTGTCTGTACTCCTGTCTTTTGTCCATGTGGACCAAGGATGTGTCAATCTCACTAGTAAAATATTATATATGGCCACATTCACTGGGGAGCTCAAGAGCACAAGGCTGTTGACTGGCAGTCCCAGGATTGTTTATACTGGTGTGGCCTGTCCTGAGGATGACCATCACCTAGGGAGGGAAAGCTTTTAGGGGCTGGCCAACAAAGGGCCAGCCTTCCTTCCAGGCAGGATAAGGGTTCTTTGGTATGGACCTTGTTCCCCGCTGCATTCTTGTGTCCTGTGGGTTCTCAAAAGACACCAGAGGCCTGGAGGGTCTCTCTCTCTCTGTGGTCCTTGGTATGAAGTTGTTCCTGTGAGACTGTATGAGAACAATGTATCTGTTAGTGCTGTGGTAGGGACTCTTCCCAACAACAGGGCTGGATGAAGTGGCTTAGCTCACTGGAGGGTTTTAAGGAAGATAAAGACCTTGGTATTGTAGGGTTTCTGGAGTGAGCTGGGAGCTAACTGAAGTCACCTGACTTCCAGAGACCCGACTTAGTCCACTACTGCCTGTGTCTGGGAATCCAAGACGAGGTTAGGACCCGTGTTTCCAGCCTGTCCTCGGGGCAACCAGCCAGAGTCAGGAGCAAGAGGAGAAAGTCTTTGGAGATTCCTTCTTCTGCTTCAACAGGAGGAAACAAGCCACTGTGTTGTCTGTCCTCGGCCTAAGTCAGACACTGTGTGGTAAAAGGCAGGTGTAGCCACCAGGCCGTTCAAGGTAGAAGCTGAAGCTGAGAGAGGTCTGGGGAGCATAGATGTTCTCCTACCTTTCAGGAACTCCTGTGTTCTCTCTTGGGCAGAACACGCCCCCAAGGCAGGCAGTCCTCTATCACTGGCTTAGCTCAAGGTAGTTTTCCAGCCCCTAAACCTAGCCCTAGAGCCAGGACTGAAGATCCTCCTGTAGGGATCCTCTCTCACCCTGTCACCCACGTGCTGTGGAGTGTCACATGGGGGCTGTCCTTTGGTAACCACTCCTTTGTTGCTTTTGTGAGAGCATTTATTTCCATGTCTGTCTTGTCCTCCATGGTTTGCCATCTTTAGAAGGCAGGGCTTGGTCTCTCTCTCTCTCCACTGGGACTCTGTCTCACCAGCACCTGTGGGAACACTGCTCCCGTGGTGCCAACCTCCGGGGACCCGTGGGCTCCCAGGCCTGGGGAGGCTGCTTGCCTTTACTGCCAGGCTCCCCGTGGCCCTAAGCCCCTGCCTCTCTTTGCCATTTCCCACAGATGTGACAAGCCAAGGCGGTGAGCCAGGCTGCAGGAAGGAGCCTCCCTCAGGGTTTCGGGAACCAGACCTCTCACCGGAAAGACCGATTAAACCATGTCACCACCACACCATCATCGTCACCGTCGACAGAACAGTCCTTAATCCAGAAAGCCTGACATGAAGGAAGAGGAGACTCTTCGAGGAGCACTTTGGGTCTGGAGGGCGAGACTCCCGGCAGACGCATTCCCGGGCAGGTGACCAAGCACGGTCCCTCGTTGGAACTGGATTCGCCATTTTCTTATATCTGCTGCTAAATCGCCAAGCCCGGAAGATTAGGGTTGTTACTGGGATTCCTGTAGACACACCCACCCACATACACACACATATATATATATTATATATATAAATAAATATATATGTTTTATATATAAAATATATATATATTCTTTTTTTTTTAAATTAACTCTGCTAATGTTATTGGTGTCTTCACTGGATATGTTTGACTGCTGTGGACTTGAGTTGGGAGGAGAATGTCCTCACTCGGATCCCGACACGGGAGACAATGGGATGAAAGGCTCCGGTGTGGTCTTTCGTCCTTCTTAGAGAGGCCGAAGTCCTTTTGCCTGCCGGGGAGCAAGCAAGGCCAGGGCACGGGGGCACATTGGCTCACTTCCAGAAACACGACAAACCCATCCCTGGCCCTGAGTCAAGAGGACAGAGAGACAGATGATGACAGAGAAAGAGATAAAGATGCCAGTTCCAACCAGAAGTTTGGGGAGCCTCAGGACATGGCATGCTTTGTGGATCCCCACGCTAGTCTACAAAAGCACCCTGCCCCTCTGGGCACACTGCCTGGAAGAATCAGGAGCCTGGCCAGCCTTCAGCTCGCTCCTCCACTTCTGAGGGGCCTAGGAGGCCTCCCACAGGTGTCCTGGCAAGAGAAGACATGGTGGTGGAAGAAGAGGCCTGGTAATGGCCCCTCCTTCTGGGACCCCCCTCATCCTCTCTCCCTACCCCACTTCCTGGGTACAGCCCAGGAGGACCTTGTGTGATCAGACCATTGAAACCACTAATTCTGTCCCCAGGAGACTTGGCTGTGTGTGTGAGTGGCTTACCCTTCCCCATCTACCCTTCCCAAGGCACAGAGCAATGGGGCAGGACCCGCAAGCCCCTCACGGAGGCAGAGAAAAGAGAAAGTGTTTTATATACGGTACTTATTTAATAGCCCTTTTTAATTAGAAATTAAAACAGTTAATTTAATTAAAGAGTAGGGTTTTTTTCAGTATTCTTGGTTAATATTTAATTTCAACTATTTATGAGATGTATCTCTCGCTCTCTTATTTGTACTTTTTTTTTGTGTATGAAATTTGTGTTTCCAATCTCTCTCTCCTAGATCGGTGACAGTCACTAGCTTGTCCTGAGAAGATATTTAATTTTGCTAACACTCAGCTCTGCCCTCCCCTGTCCCCACCACACATTCCTTTGAAATAAGGTTTCAATATACATTTACATACTATATATATATTTGGCAACTTGTGTTTGTATATAAATATATATATATATATATATGTTTATGTATATATGTGATTCTGATAAAATAGACACTGCTATTCTGTTTTTTATATGTAAAAACAAAACAAGAAAAAATAGAGAATTCTACATACTAAATCTCTCTCCTTTTTTAATTTTAATATTTGTTATCATTTATTTATTGGTGCTACTGTTTATCCGTAATAATTGTGGGGGAAAAGATATTAACATCACGTCTTTGTCTCTAGAGCAGTTTTCCGAGATATTCTGTAGTACATATTTATTTTTAAACAGCAACAAAGAAATACAGATATATCTTAAAAAAAAACATTTTGTATTAAAGAATTGAATTCTGATCTCAAAGCTCTCCCTGGTCTCTCCTTCTCTCCTGGGCCCTCCTGTCTCGCTTTCCCTCCTCCTTTGGGGTACATGGTTTTCGTCTTAGGTTTGAGAAGCAGTCCCTGGAGTAGAATATGGGGTGACCCATCCATTCCTGGCTCACTGTGAAGAGTTGATGCTCTGGGGATGGGTGGAGGGGAGATGGCTCCTTCGCCAAGGGTCCTCGCTACGCGGTACTCTGTTCCTTGTCAGACAAGGACTGGGTCATGTCTCCAGGTGCTAACTGGAGATCAGAGAGAGCTGTTGGCTGCAGCTGGCCAGGATTTGGCCATGTTGGGGGCATGGGGGGTGCTGTGAGCCCAGCATGCAGTTTACTTCTGGGTGCTAAGTGGAAGAATCCAATAGGGTTCTAGTACCCATAGGATATGCCACCCGCAAGAGCAGGGGAGGAGCACAAAGCTTTAGTCCCAGAAGTTAGGAAAATGCTTCAGCCTTCTCAGGGGCTTCTCGCTCAGCCTGGAGGCTCATGGGACACATGTGATTTCTCATGATGTGACCTGTGGACCACCTCTTTGGAGATGGGAGTTGTGGATATTGAACCCTAGGCAGAAGGGCTGAACCAGGGCCTGGCTGTGGTACTCTGGCAGGGGGGGGGGGGTTGGGACAAAACAGGTGCCCGGCAGCAGTGGGGGTGGGGGGGGAAGACGTCTGAGCATGATGAGGTGACGTGAGAAAGTGACAGTGTGACCACAGGGCAGGCACGTAGGCAAGGAGGACTGGAGACAAAGTCCTGCCTTCTGGAAGTTTCCGCTTAGTGCCTGCCCTTTCCCAATCGCTTACCCCACAGGAGTCGGTGACTGCAAAAGGTCCAGTGAGGTAGGTGCTCTTATCCCTGGAACTTAGCCTCTCAGATTCTTTCTGGCCTCCCTTTGGCTGATGCTCACGTAGCAGCCAGAGCGAGCTGGTGGAGGCAGAGCTGAGTCCTCAAAACTCTGTAAAGACTCTTCCATTTTACCCAGGGTAAAAATCCCCTGCACTGTCCAGCTGCCCGTGCCTGCAATAGCTCACCGGATTCTCAGCTTGGGCGTATGGTTTCCTCAGATTCTTCTCTGGTTGGGGGGGCCTTTGCACAGGTGGTCCCCGTGCTTGGCACACCCCATCCCACCTCTGGTGTTCGGCTTTCGAAACCTTCAAGTCTCATTCCTTGACCACGACACATAAAACCAACCCAACTCTGCCTTTGGGCTCTCCCCTTTTTAATCGTGTGCAGTGTATGTTCACAGGCAGCGGCCAACGTTAGACGTCTCATCAACTGCTTTCCACTCTATTTCCGAGACAGAGTCTCTCACTGAACCTGGGGCTCACTGGTTTGGCTAGACTGGCGGGAGAGCAAGCCCCGGGGGTTGACTGTGCCCACCTTCCCAGCTTGGGGACTGCAGTACTAGCCTCTGTGCTTGGCTTTTATGTCCTGGGTACTAAGGTTAGGTCCTTGAACTTGTATGGCAAGCATTTTATTTATTGAGCCATCCCCCCCTCTTTCTCCTCCTTTTGATCCGAGATCTCAACTATGTAGCTGACCTGGAACTTGGTCTGTAGACCAGGCTGGCCTTGAACTCACAGAAATCTGCCTGCCTCTGTCTCCTGAGTGCTGGGATTAAAGGTGTGTGGTACCAAGCTCAGCTCTCCACCTCCTTCCCCGGACCTGGTGTTCTGCTATCTTATTGCCTAGTCAGCAATAGTGTCAGCCAATAGAAATAGCACACGGGCCACGTGTAAGTTATTTGTTGGTTTGATCTGGCGCTGGGAAAATTAAACCCAGCATTTCATGAGTGCTAAGAAAAAGCCATATTCCCAGGTCATACACTTAAATTTCTCTAGACGCCAGATTTTAAAAGAAACAGGTAAAATTCATATTCACGTTACCCGTTATTTAGCCTCACGTATGTGAAATGTCACCTAAACCTTTCGTTAAAATGGAAATTATTAGTGAGAAATTATTAGGGCCATATATATATTTTTTTTGAGACAAGGTCTCATTGCTGCTCCAGTTAGCCTCGAACTTACTCTGTAGACCAGGCTGGATTTGAACTCACAGAGATCTACCTGCCTCTGCCTGCTGAGTGCTGGGATCAAAAGCTTGTGGCGCCACACTTGGTCTTGGTATATATTTTATTGTCATTGATGTGTTTTTGTTTTTGTGTTGTTTGTTTATTTACTTATTATTGCTGTTTTTTTTGAGAGAGAGAACCTCATATGTAGCTTGGAACTCACTATGTAGAACGGGTTGACCTTGAACTCATAAAGATTCATCTACCTCTGTCTCCCAAGCACTGGATTAAAGGCGTGGGCCATCATGCCTGGCTGCCCCAGTATGCACTTCATACTTATCACATGCCAAAATTAGTAGTGACCACATCTTAGGAGCTTGATATACATTCATGCCTGGGTCCTCTTTTCTTTGCCAGCACACACACACACACACACACACACACACACACACACACGGGTTCGAAAGTGGAGTCCTCATCTCAAGGCTGTGGCAGTGGGGTGTCTGTAGAGTCCCAGGAGAGGTCCGTGGGGACTGGCTAGATAGGTGAGGGTCTGGCTGGGGTAGTAGGGGCTGGAAGTGATGGTCTCTTCCCTGAGGCCATATTGTCTCCTTTAATAGCCTTAGTGATGGAGCTTGTTACGAATTGCTTAGCAGAGGAGAGACTGGGGGCCCAGAGAAGGTAAATAGTTTGCCTGAATTTCTACACAGCCTGTAAACAGCCTGGTGAGAATTTAAGCCAGCTTTCTTGACTCCGACTCGAGTGCTCTTTCCAAACCCACCACAGCTGCCCCGGGCTAGGGCAGGACACCAACAAATAAAATCGAGGAGTCTAGACTGAATACAAACAGGCCGGGGGTGGGGGTGGGGGGGGAGTGGGACAGGGGAAGGATATAGAGGTGGCCAAACCCAGGGCCCAAATCCAGCCTCCCTATGCACAGTAAGGCTAGTGGAGCAACGTCTCCAGGGGCTGGGGCTCGTCAGTTAAATATCGGAAACCTAAGCACGCAAGAGGTTGCAACACGCGGCCTTGGACAAGAGGAACAGTCTTGAAATAGACGATGGAGAAAAAATAAAATGTTGTCTCTTGCCTGTACATGCAGGATCCCGTGGGGCCCACAGAAGACCCGATCAAGGCTAAGACCTCCCTACCCTGGACACTGTCTCTATGTTTTCTTCTTTTTCCCCTCAAAAGGCTCTTATCCAATCAAGGCTCACAAAAGCCTCCAGACTCCAAAGTTTAGTTCACTGGTTCTCAACCTCCCCAACGCTTCAGCTCTTTAATATGGTTCCTCATGTTGTGGTGACCTCCAACCACAAAATTATTTCACTGCTACTCCATATCTGTAACTTTGCTATAGTTATGAATTGCAACGGAGGATCAATATCTGATGTGCGGGATATCTGATATGGGACCACAAGGAGATTGTGACCTATAGGTTGAAAGCCAATGCTTTAGAAACTTTTCCTTCTTCAAGAAGCCACTGGGTCCACTCATTTTCTTCCCACAGCTTCTCCCATAAGATGGGTGATTGACGCCAGCAGAAACAGGTGACCCTGGGCACACATCACCCATTAGGGCCATCATGGCGACATATCTGGAATTCTTCCTTTCCCTTCATCTTGTGTCTCCTAACACCAGCCAGTCAACCTCACCCTTTCCATCTGTGATGGCTCCCAGGCCTTGCTTTGGTGAAGAAAGTTAAGTTTAGAAGGACAAGTTGGGCACTTCCAGGACTCGGTTTCCGCAGGCATCTTGCTGTCTGATTTCACTCTCTTGGAAGGGAGTTCAACTACCCCTGCCAGGAGACAGGAGAGGGGGAAGAAAGGGGAGAAAGGGTTACAAACCTCCAGTGCTCCTACCTCCCCAAGCAGAAGGCCCGGACATGCAAGTGAGCTCCCTGGGTTCTTTAGTCCCAGGGAACCATTCTAGTAAAGCTACTGTCTGCCCAAAACTACAGTGGTGAGCTAAGTTAGGGGCTGCAGGGAGCGCACAGTGTTACTCACGTTTCTTGAATGAGGAGTGTAATGACTCTAGTGATGTCTATCCAGAAGAGCACGGATCTCACTTACAGGCCGAGGATGAGGAACAGCCAGGGAGAAAAGACCAAGCAAGCTTCAGGAAGAGGCCGTGGAATCTTTCCTATCCATACTCCAGCACTGAATCTTTCCTATGCATACTCCAGCACTTTGAGGACCAGCCAGGTGTGCTGTGCCTTGGAACTGAAAGACAACTCTTGGGAATCTAGCAGCTTTTGCTTATGCTAACCGAGAGATGAAGGCTAACCCTCGGAAGGCCCCACCAGGCTGGCTTCAGTCACTGCGAGATTGTTCAGCTGCGTCCACAGGACATTATCTGTCAGGATGGAGACTACAGGTGGCCAGGAGAGGAAACGGCAAATATTTGTAATCTGCCTGGGCTTGGGAAATGCAAGACAAAGACAGCTTGAGGGAGAATGGACAGTGGGGACGTGGGGGGAAGGGAAAGAATTCGGACGGAGCAAGAGCATCTGTGGGAGCAAAGCTGGGCGTGGGTCTTCCTCTCCAGGATGGAAGGGCTGAATCCAAAGATTATCTATCTATCTATCTATCTATCTATCTATCTATCTATCTATCTATCTATCTATCCTTCTCTTATATATTATGACCGGACTGCAGTTTTCCCTCCTCCCTCTCCTCCCAGCCCCTCACTCCTACCTCCCCTGTCCTCAGATCCTCTCCTCCTCCATTTCCCTTCAGAAAAGAGCAGGGAGCTCCTCCAAACATGGCCTAGCAAGTTACAGCATGACTAGGCACAAACCCTCATTTCAAGGTTGGAAGAGGCAGCCCAGTAACAGAAGAAGGGTCCCCAAAGCAAGCAAGAGTCAGAGACACCCCCACTCCCTCTGTTAAGCGTTCCACGAGAACACCACTTTTCACAACTGTACGTTATATGCAGAGGATCTAGCTCAGATCCACTCAGCGTCCTGACTGCTGCTTTGGATATGAAGATTTTTCAAAGACTTTGGAGTGCTGGTCTGTTTGTGAGGGGAGGTTCCCTGATTTAAGTGGGGTAAGCTCCTTGTCTGGCAGATGTTCCTGGTCTCACAGAACTCTTTGTCTGAGAGAGGAGAATCAGCCACCATCAGCTTAATCTTTGACCATTAAGATGAAAACCAAAGGTTTGGGGATGTGGCTCCGGGGTAGAGCACTTACATAGCCTGTGCTCAGTCCTGGATTTGATCTCCAGGATGGCAAAAAGGAATAAACAAAAAGAAGATACAAACTATATGTGGTAGGCAGAGACAGATAGGTCTATGCCAGATCTAGGCCAGCCTGGTCTAGATATTGACTTTCCAGGACAGCCATAGTTTTTTAGAAAGACCTTGTCTCAAGATATCTATCTATCTATCTATCTATCTATCTATCTATCTATCTATCTATCTATCACCTACCTACCTACCTACCTATAGACCGACTGACCGACAGATAGATAAAAAGAGAGAGAAACAAGAAGAGACATAAGTTAGTTTGGAGAAAGCACCAGCTGGCCTTGTTGTGGACTCTGTGGAAGGCCTTGGGCATCAATGCATGTCCTGGCGCCAAAGGTGTCCTTTCAGAGCTTACAGCCTGTCTGTCCTTCCGTCTCTCACACATTCACAGTCCCCACGGGGTGCTCTCTGCATTTGCCACAAGCCACGCATGGCTTTGCTATTTCGTCACACTTCCCCCTGAAGGTTCTCCCTCTGGCTTCCAAGCAGGGCAGACGCCAGCACGTGCCCGCTTCCTGGCTCTTTACCTGTTCCTTCTAAGGTTTGAGGACTTCATCTGTCATCTCCTCAGGCTTTCAGTGGGAAGACCACACACTCACAACCCACCTCACCTCGAGCTGCTGGAGCTATCCTGGCCCCGATGTCCCCCAAGTGATGCCCCGAGAAGGCCAGCCCACAGGGACCTTGCCTCAGATGCTCTGCAGGGTGCCACCCAGAGTCCAGTTCAGGTCACTCTAAGTCCCACTGAGACTTCTGACTCAGGCAGGAATCTTGAGACTGCCGCTGAGTAATTTATTTCCCCGAGCCTTGGTTACAGGGAATAAATCTAGAAAGTGGACACAATAGCACTTACGCTGTAGCGCCTCAGGGGATGAAGTGATGGGCATGTGACTGCTGTGGACACTGTCATTACATCGTCCTCGTTCCCATGACGATGCTTCTCTTCTTCTGAGTACCACTTTATTATTATATTTGGGTTGTTTGTTTTTCTCACTTTCTTTCTCAACTCAAATAGTCTCACTGGGTATGACTGCCATCTTTGTGACTGCATAGTCTTCGTCTTGCTAGGGAGGGAGCCAAGCCAGAGTGGGTTGGACCCTGGAGCCCGGGATGGCAGAAGAGCAAGGACTGCATAGAGGGGAAAGAAGAGATGGAGAGAGTTCTCCTCACAGGGATGCTGGTGTGAGTGAGTGTGCATGAAATTAATGAACAAACAAAGAAGCCCACTGCACTTCAGGAGTGCCCACCCTAACGGAGAGACCCTGTGTCCACCCTTACATGGAGTGCTAGGTCTGGGAAGAATCCTTTGTGGCCTGGGCTAGCAGACATTCCAGGGTCGATGTGGAAGCCCACGGGGTGACTGTTCCGAAGCTTCTCTTGTATCTTTCAGGGTCTGGGAGCCGGGGAACAAGCTTGTGGCATGTATAGGGAAGACCTCGGGATCTGGGTTGGGGCAAAGGCTTTCCCTAAACTTTAGCAGTGGTTGTCTCCTGAGAGGGAGCAGGAGCGTTCCTCTGAGGGAAGTATGAAGTTCCCTCTCTCAGGTCTCCTTCCCAGGTCTGCCCTGTCTCTTGGCTGCCTGAATGCCAGGCCTTCTGAGCCCCTGAGGTTGCGTCTGTTGGGAAGGCCTGCCTCTAGCAGACACCCTCCAGAGCTATCCTCCCTCTCACCACAAGACTTCTCTGGTCATGGACCTTCCACATGAGCACATCCACACGAGCTCGCAAGCACACAAGTGTGACAGGGGTCATTCTTTTTAGTCACGGGGTGGCTGCCTGGTTGAGTAAGGGCTCCCAGGGGGCAGGATGGGGCCCAGCCA
Source organism: Mus minutoides (assembly GCA_902729485.2). NCBI lineage: Eukaryota > Metazoa > Chordata > Mammalia > Rodentia > Muridae > Mus > Mus minutoides. The sequence goes on from LR749900.1 coordinate 539,105, forward strand.
GGAGCCAACTTCTTGGACAAGCCCCCATGGGGCTGGGGGGTGGGGGCTGAACCTGGCTGGATTCCCATGGCCCCATGCTGCCCTCTGGGAGTTGCTGACTGCTTGCTAACAAACACCTCGTGGCTATTAATAACCCTCTATCTGGAAGGGACGGAACTGATAAGGTAAGGGGCACTCTGGCCCTGCTTACTTGACTGCCCAAGTTCAAATCCTGGCTGCTACGTCTGGACTCTGAGGTCCCAAATTCCCCAATCACAGCTCCAAGTTTGTCTTCAGGCAAAACTTGCCTTTCTAACTCTGTCCTTCCTCATCTGTAAAACAGGCGCCATGACACCTACTTCTTAGCATTTCGTGTGCTCAGGATCACACCACTCTCCCTAACACACTAGACTTACACAATAGTGCTCGGGTTCCAGAGATGAAAACACAGACACATGTGGCCCAAGAGGATGCTGACCTCTGGGTCATGCGGATGAACTCAGAGAGAGGAAAGAGAATTTAAAAGCCGGGCGTGGTGGGGCACGCCTTTAATCCCAGCAGAAGCAGGTGGATCTTTGTGAGTTCAAGGCCAGCCTGGTCTACAAAAGGAGATCCATGACAGCTACACAGAGAAGCTCTGTCTCAAAAAACCAAACAGAAAGCGAGCGAGCGAGCGAGAGAGAGAGAGAGAGAGAGAGAGAGAGAGAGAGAGAGAGAGAATATGAACAGAGGGAGAGAACGAGAGTGGAGAGAGGGGGAAGGAAAGGAAGAAGGAGGGAGGGAGAAGGGGACGAAGAGGGAGACACATTTAAGCTACACAGAATTTTTCTGACTGTGTGATCTTGGGCAAATTGGTAGACCTCTCTGGGCCTCCTTGTGTCACTGTGTATAACTGATATAATGCTAACTACCTCCTCTTAAATGTAGGTGTGGATACAATCAGAGAGCAAACGTGAAGAAGTTCAGAGGCAGGAATGGCAGAGCTTGTCCGTAATCTCAGCACTCACGAGACTGAGACAAGAGGAATTAGAGTTTCAGGCCAACCTGGGTTACACAAAGCTTTGGAGGCTAGCCTGGTCTATATAGAAAGACCCTGTCTCAAAATGCACCCCGCCCCCTCCCCAGGAAAAGGAACCCAAAACAAAACAAAAACCCCAAATAGAAGACAACAAAACGAAGGGTGGTTTAGTAGTGTTGGCTGTGGAGCTCAGTGCTTGCCTTGCGTGCGTGAAGCCTTTTAGGCTTTATCCTTGGCACTGCACAGGAAGGGCTCAGTTAATACTGCTTCTGTTGACTAGATAGATGGATAGGTAAATGAATGGCTAGGTGAACGAGTGATTGAATAAGTGGATCTCGGTTGGCCTCTTCCGTCTGGGTCTACAGAGCTGCCTGGTTATGCTGTGTCTGCCATCCTTGCTCCGTAAGGTAAGGGTGCAGCTTTGCCTTCGCCTCCTGAAGGCTGACCCAGAGAACCAGAAATGACTCAAGTCTAGATGCTTTACTCTCACGGTGTGACAAATGCCAGGGCAGAAACAACACACAGAGAAATGGGACTCATTAGTCAGTGATGAGAGGCCATCAGGGGCCTGGTACCGGGTTCCCTGCTCCGCAACTGAGTCTCTCCCACGATGGCGTGTTCTTATGTAATACAGCTCTTTCTAGACTAAGGAAGGGGTTTACTGCCTATATATTGTTGGGTTTTCCTCCTGGCTGTGGCTACCCTGGTCATACCCTGAGCATCACCTCATGCAGCAACCACTTTAAAAACCTGACTGACGGGTGACTGAAGAACAGGGAGAGTCAGGGGGAGAAGGGAAGGGAAGTTTCACACTGCCAAGCTTTCCAGACCCACGACTGAGGAGAAACGGGTGCCCTTCTCCCACCAGGGGCTCCAGACGCCATTGGAGCATTGGCCTCTGACAGTTGTCTTATAGGAGAATCCCAGGAAGACTGACCTATCTTGAGTGTCCAGCTATGGCTGATGGAAGGGGAAAGTGGCCATTTGTACCCTTAACTGCCGTCACATATCCATTCAAAAGCCCCCTGTGGCTTTCCCCAGCGGTAGGCCTTGTTTCTTCCTGTTTTAGGATAGAGGGGATGGCTACTTGACCAGGGTCCATCTATGATCTCACTATTGTCCCGTGGAGGTTGGGTCAGTCTGTTCCACCACGCCCTGGATCAATACCGAGTATCTAGAAAGTTCTTCCTCACATGTGACCCAAGTTCCTTGTATGTCTCTTGGTTCTCCCTGGGCCTCGGGGCTCCATAAGCAGCTGACCCTTCCGGGTCTGAAGAGGGAAGGTCCCCGGAGGTAGCTTGCCAGATAAAGCAAATAAAAACACAGAATGCCTGGTTCATTATTTGTCTGAAATTCAAGCTTAACCATGCAGCCTGTGCTTTGTCTAGCAATGCTCCTGGATCCTGGTGGCAGTGCCTAGACCTTCTCCTGAGGTAAATTTCTCAGACACTTTGATGCACAGCCCCCCCCCCACACTCCTGCCCCCAACGCCCTGCCATGCGGTGACATTCCCAGTACAGACACTGCACACTGCAGGCAGTCCCTGCTCTAGGTATAGCTTCAACTTCTGCCTGCACAAGAGATCTGAGACCAACCGGGAGTTCCGAGGGCAGTGGCAGGGCCTCTTCAGACTGGGAGTCTCCTCAGCACGGAGTCTGTTACCCCTCAGACTAGCACACCCTTGGCCTGACACGCCTTCCCTGTGTACCCTGAGGTGCCTCAGGGCACCCACTGACCAGTGTGCTTCTGCCTCCACAGTTGTCCGTCTTGAGAAGCTCTTAGGCTCTGGTAACTTACAGTGAACTACTTCCCTGGGAAGCGTGCATGCCTTCTGAGCTGAGGTAGAGGCTCCATCACCCTGTGGCCCTGCCATCTTTGAGAACGCTTATCTGCTCTCTGGGCCTCAGTGCCTCTGTTGTATAACTGCAGTCTGTCTAGCCTGCTGATCTTGAGGGTAGCGACTCCCAAATTGCCAACAGCGATGTGTTGGTGGGTCAGGAAGTTAAGTTAGAAGTTTGTAACTACCACGGTCCTCTCCATCCTCTCTTCCTTTTGTGAGACAGCAGCTTGCTGTGTAGCCCAAGCTGGCTTCAAACTCTAGCTCCCCGTGCCTGAGATCCTTGAATGTGGAGATTATAGACAGGCAACGGGTGCACCTCCTCTCTAGTCCTGGCTGACTTGTAACTCACGCCGTAAATCAGGCTGTCCTCGAACTCAGAGAGCCACCAGCCTCTGACTCCCTAGTCCTGGTATTACAGGCATGTGCCGCTACCATTGGCTTATGGTATAGTTTTTCTTAAAGGTGAAAGAAAGCTGGATAGAAGATTCTCTGAAAGAGTGAGGCTCAGTATTGTTTCTGGAAACGGCTGTGGCAGGAGCGTGTCTGGGTTGCATATGAAATGTGTTTTCCACAAAGGCTATTATTGTCAGATAAAAATCTGGAAGACAGTATCTTGGTGACAGAGGCGATGTAAACCCTAACGATAGTTCTCCATGTTAAGGGTGCAGACTTCTGGGTACCATCCTCTCTGGAGCCTTTCTAAGATGAGACTTGTCTCTCTGCTCTGCTCTGTGGCTTCCATGCCTTCATTCTTCTTGGGCTGGACCCTCACGGGTGAGGGCCTCCAGGCGCCAGTCTGGGCTGCTGCAACAGGAGGAGAAGGTTCTAGGCTCCAGGAGCCTGCCTGGCTGCGCCAGTCTGGCTTTACCAGTAATCACACTGGATTGAGAAACCAGCATTGAGGCCAAGTGGAGAAACACACTCCCTCCCCAGCTTTCTCAACTGCCCTGCACCCTGGGAGGGCCTTAACCCCTTCCTGAGAGACAAAGGAGACAGTACAGAGCATGATTCTGGGGACTGGCTAAGTGGACCAGGACTGAGAGAAAGTGAGGGGCCAAGAACCTACAGCTACCAGGCTCCTTCTAAACTTCTGATATTTAAGACCCCCGTGCCTGTTTTTCTTCTGGGGAGCCATGTCAGGTGTGACCCACATCCTCTCAAAGGACCTGAAGCTGAAAGAGAATGGAAGGGGCTGGTAAAAACAGCTCCTCAGATAAAGCCAGCTCAGCCACCCTCCTCGTGGGGCTCCCTCTTTACTGTGAGAGTCTGATGTGGGGACATAGCCTGGCTTAGGGAACCCTGGTCTGAGGGAGACACAGCCTATCTTCAGAGATCCCCAGCCTGAGGGAGACATAGCCCCATCTTTAGGAAGTCCACATCAAAAGGCCAAGTGGACTCAGCCCTGAATGGGATAAGACCAGTCTTATGTCCCTGGTGCAGGCCCGGCCTTCCCTTCCCCCACCGTCAGATACGAGAAGAGCAGATCTCTCAAGGTAAAACTCACGTGAAAGCACAAACTTCCCACCGAGGACCTAGTACAGATGTACCCACCCACAACCCGTCACTGCATGCCCTGGGTGCCTGACATCCACACATGTGGGATGTGTTAGATGACCCCACATCCCAAGTCTTCAAAAGTCCTGCCTACCAGGGTGGGGCTGTGCTCAAGAAGCCCAGTCAGGTGGCCCCAGTGGAACTTCATCTCGGTCTGTACCAGGAGGTGGTTGCTCTAGTGGGACCCTAGAAACCTTGGTGGAACGTCTTCCAGGGCCCCAATCTCTTTGCCCTGTGCTGCCTGACTGCAGTTAGATGTGTGGTAATGTCCCCGGGGGATGGGGAGGTGGGGAACACGTCCCCAGACTGCTTGGTTGGTTTTGGAGGAGTGGTGATATCTGAGGGTGGAGGGCGGATGCTTCCATCCCTTGCTCTCTATTTCCCTTCTGCCATCACGTTCCCGGGTTTATTGTCCCTGACAGATTACAGGTGTGTAAACACCTTATTAAAATCCCTGCTTAGGGGCGGAGAGATGGCTTAGTGGGTAAAGGTACCAGTTGTCACTAAGCCTGATGACCTGAGTTTGATCCCACAATCCACATAGTAGGAGAGAACTGCATGAGCGTGTGTGTGTGTGTGTGTGTGTGTGTGTGTGTGTGTGTGCTCATTTTCTCTCGAGTGCAAGCAAGCACATGTATGCACACATATGCACACATACACATACACACAGAGTAAGTAAATAAGTATAATTTAATTAAAATAAGCCTCAGTTTATATTAAGGAATAGAAAGGATTTTAGCAATTTGAGTTGCAGATCGGGGAGGATGGAGACCCAGAGAGAGCTTGTGTGTGTGTGTGTGTGTGTGTGTGTGTGTGTGTGTGTGTGTGTGGTCACATGGCCGGTGACAGAGGTAACAGAGTTCAGCCCCACCCTGGTAGGCAGGACTTTTGAAGACTTGGGATGTGGGGTCATCTAACACATCCCACATGTGTGGATGTCAGGCACCCAGGGCATGCAGTGATGGGTTGTGGGTGGGTACATCTGTACTAGGTCCTCGGTGGGAAGTTTGTGCATTCACGTGAGTTTTACCTTGAGAGATCTGCTCTTCTCGTATCTGACGGTGGGGGAAGGGAAGGCCGGGCCTGCACCAGGGACATGAGACTGGTCTTATCCTATTCAGGGCTGAGTCCACTTGGCCCATCCCACTTGAGCCAAGGGTAGAGGGCAATGAGTCACAGATGACTCAGGTGCTGGAGGCCACAGCCACTCGTGGCACGTGACAGCTGAAGGCAGCCAGATCAGTTCCCGGACAGACAGGTGACCCGGGAAGCTGACACGGAGCTTTTGTTCCTAGAGAACAGGAAGAATTATTCGCAGGCTGGAGTGGGGTGATGAACAGCACCACGAGCTTGCCTGTCTGCCAGAGCTATGACAAATGGCCTAGCTGGGCTGTTCCTCCTGCGAGTGGGAAGACACTGTCCTGACCAAACGTCCTCCTCAGACATATGGGGCTAAGGTCACCACTGTGGAAAAGCATGTTTTCCCCCCTCACATCGGTTTAGATAGAGAGCACAAAGCCTTGTCCTACTGATCGATTCCCAGACCTGACCTGGAAGAAGCAGCATCTTGGGTACGGTCAGCATCTTGGGTTCAAATCTCCTGTGCGTCCTGGGTTCAAATCTCCTGTGTGTCCTGGGTTCAAATCTCCTGTGCGTCCTGGACGGCACCATTTCCTGTTGGAAATGATGGAAACTTTAACACCTCAGGAGATCCCTTTCAGCTGCTCTCACATGGGCTCAAAGGCCAGGCCTGGAGCCTCCACAATGTCTGCTGCTTCCTCCTTGCTTGAGGTGAGGCACCAGGATGGTGCTGGGAGCCGAGCTGGTGCTGGGAGCAGAGCCCGTGCTGGCCCTGCAGGGGCGTGGCCTAGGGTCCCATCCACCTGCAGCCCAAGATGATTACAGGGTGAGCCGCTGGGACCAGACACTGTAATCTGCTTCTCTCCTTCTGGCAGGCCCCGCGACTTCTTTCTGTCCACTTCATTTTTTTTTTTTCTTCTGAGAGTGCTTGAAAACCGGGGCCGTGCCACTCTGTGGGGGTGAAGCTGAAGGCAAATGGAGAGCTGGAACAAGCAGGAATGGAGATGGGGAGAGGGCCAGGGGGTGGAGGGGAGGTGGGAGAGAGGGCTAGACCTCAGAAGGCTCAGCCCTATCTCTAAGACAGAGAAAAGAGGAGCACTCCCCCAACCCCTGTGCCCCCAGCCCAGCCCAGACCTTGCTGTCATCCCTCCCTAGATAGCTACCTGGGTCTTATCACTTCCTGTCATGAGGAATGGGCGAGTCACATTGGGTCACCTTATGTCTCAAATCCTGGTGATTTCTCTCTCTCTCTCTCTCTCTCTCTCTCTCTCTCTCTCTCTCTCTCTCTGTTTTTCCTGGGAGAAAAAGCTAAATCCTTATAATGGTGATCTCAAGATCCCCAACATGATCCCTTCCAAGAGCAACAAGTCCAGTCTACAGGCAGCTGCCATGCTCCTGCCCCAGGACCTTTGCACAATCTTTTCCTTGGCTCAGGATGTGTATCTATCTGCAGGACCTATTTCCCCATCTTCAAGTATTTGCTCACATGTCACCTTAGAGTGAGGCCAACCCTGGGAACATCTCTGCTCGTGCTTGAGTGTGTGTGCACATGTGGGCCAGGACTAGTGGAAGCCCAAAGAGGGCTAGGGCTGCAGGTTCCTATGTGATGTCCTTGTCTGCTTTCTGCTGTTGTGACAAGCTCAATGATCAAAGGCAACTTAGGGAAGGAAAGGGTTAATCTCATCTTGCACTTCCAGGTCACAGCCCATCATCCTTGAGCAAAGTCAGGGCAGGGACCACGGAAAGATGCTGCTTGCATACTGGATCTCTGGCTGCTCTCTGGCTTGTGTTTTCTTATACAGCTCTGGACTACTTGCTGAGGGATGACACCGCCCACAGTAGACTGGGTTCTTCTATATCAATTAACAGGCAAGATAATGCCCCCAGACATGCCCAGGGATGACACTGCCCACACTAGGCTGGGTTCTTCTATATCAATTAACAGGCAAGATGATGCCCCCAGACATGCCCACAGGCCAATCTGGTCTAGGCAATTCCTCAATGAGCCCCCCTCCCCGCTCTTCCTGATGGCTGTAGGCTGTGTCAGGTTGATGAGAAAAATCAACTCTACAGGTAGGACCCTCGCAGGAGGTGGCCCTGGGAGAAGAGGTTGGCTTTGCCCAGTACCGTCTCTCTGTGACAGCCGACAGACAGATTCTCCGTGTTATGCTGAATTGCAGGAGCCCAGCAGAAGCTTGACTGCAGGGCCTAATGCCTATGACCATACAGAATATAGTATTGGGAAGCGGTTTTGCACATGATCCCAGATGGGACTTTTCTCCCAAGAAGAAGAAGAAGAAGAAATTCTTCCTTGAGTTAAAAAAGAAACTGTACCAAATTTCAATAGTGTAGATTGTTTGCTGTTCAGAAGACACGCAGGCAGGAGTCTACGGGAGTACAGGAATAGGTGTCTCTGGGGCTTTCTCCCTGGCCACACCGTTCTCTGTGCAAAGGAGAGGCCTGGCTGGCTGTGCATGGGCTGCAGAGCCCAATGCGAAAGAAAGCACTGTACCCATTTTACCTGGGACTGCTCACCGCTGGCACATTTTCTTCCTCATTTCAGCCGCCTTGAATTCTTTCAGTTGTGAGTATGTGCACATGTATGTATGACTGCAGGTACACATATGTACCTATATGTGGAGGGTAAAGGTCAAGATTAAGTGTCTTCTGTTGTTACTCTGCATATTTTTTAAATAATTTTTATTTTATGTGTCTTGGTGTTTGGTCTGCATGTGTGTCTGTGTGAGAGTAGATTCCCTGAAACTGGAGTCACAGACAGCTGTGAGCTGCTGTGTGGATGCTGGGAATTGAACCCAGGTCCTCTGGAAGAGCAGCCAGTGTTCTCTTAACCCCTGGTTAAGTCATCTCTCTAGCTTCCCTCTCTCTCACCTCCCTTTAAAGACAGCATCTCACTATGTAACCCTGGCTGGACTGGAACTTACTCTGTAGACCAGGCTGATCAAAACCTCCATAGTGCTGGGATTACAGGCAAGCGCCCACTTTATCTCACACTGAAGCCAGCACCACTGATTGGCTACATGCACCGGACAGTGTGCTCCAGGGATTCGTTAGGCTCTAACTCCCTTCCCCCAAGGCTATGGTTATAGTCACATGACCATGCCCATCTTCTTTGGGGGGGTTGGGCTCCGAACTCAGCTTCTTGTGCTTTTGAAGCAGGTAGTTTACTCATTGAGTCATCTTTTTAAGCAGACAGTTAAAAAAAAAGTGTGTGTGTGTGTGTGTGTGTGTGTGTGTGTGTACACATGCTCACAAGTGTAGAGCTTTCCCATCAAAGACAGCTTGTCAGAGCTGGTGTCCCTTTTCAGCACCCATGGCTCTCTGGAACCCGTCAATGGCACCATTGTCTGCATGGTAGTACAGAATGCAGCTTTCACAGGGAGCACTCCTTTCACAGGGAGCACTCCTTTCACTAGGAGCATTCCTTTCACAGGGAGCACTGCTTTCATTAGGAGTATTCCTTTCACAGGGAACACTCCTTTCACAGAGAACACTCCTTTCACAGAGAGCACTCCTTTCACAGGGAGCACTCCTTTCACAGGGAGCACTCCTTTCACTAGGAGCACTCTTTTCACAGGAAGCATTCCTTTCATGGGAAGCGCTTCTTTGGTTCTTTCCTCTATAAGAAAAATCACCTGCAGTCCCTGGGTTTTCTCTACTTCAAAAATAATTTCAAAGATACTTCCTGTCATCTCAGCAATTAGGAGGTAGAGGCAGGAGGATCAGAAGTTCAAGGACATCCTTAGCTACATAGAAAATTTGAGACAAGGTTACATGAGGCATGATCTCAAATACTCTCCTTCAATAGATAGATAGATAGATAGATAGATAGATAGATAGATAGATAGATATAGAGAGATAGCTAGCTAGCTAGCTAATAGATAGATTGATGGATAGATAGATAATGGATGGATAGACAGATGATAGATAATAGATGGATGGATAGATAAATGATACATAGACGGGAATGGTGGACGGATAGATGGGTGGGTAGATGATAGATCGATAACAGATGGATAGATAGAAAGATGACAGAAAGATAGATAATGGATGATAGAAAGATAGATAATAGACAGATGGATAGATAGATGATGAATGGATGGATAGATGGGTAGATGGATGGAAAGATAGATAGATGATGGATGGATAGATTATGGATAAATAGAGATGATAGATGAATTGATGATGGATACATGATCTATAGATAGATCAATCAATAGATACATAGATCAATACATAGATGATAGATAGATAGATAGATAGATAGATAGATAGATACATACATACATACATACATACATACATACATACATACATAAATACATACATACGTAGATGCCCTGTCCTTCTCCTGCTACCATCTATCTGTCTGTCCTGGGTTCTATGGCTTCCATGATTCCCTGGCTGGTCTTTGTGCCACCCAGCAGTCAGGACAGACTGACAGCACTGGACTTCTTTTAACTTCAGGACAGACCATCCTTCCCCAAGGATGCCTGGAGGATCTGAACGTTGGGTGATTGTCTTTCGAGTTTTGCATTGTTGTTTGAGATGTTCTCTTTACACAGTCCAGGCTAGCTTTCAGTTTGTGATCCCCAAATCAGGCACTGGTGCCACCAAACCTGGTTGGGGTGACTGACAGAAGGACAGTAAATATTTGTTAAACACACAAGTAAGTGAACAAATACTCCAAACTCGCCTTTACCAGATTTTCAGAGATTTGTTTCCTCTCTCACTTAGCACAGAGCCAGCCTTCATCTGCCACACAGCCAGGCCAGCCCACCCTCGCCCTCGCCCCACTCGAGGGCCCCTCACTCCCTGCCCATGCACAGCTCCGCTTCCTGGAACAAATCGGTTTCACATCTATCTGCCTTAGGGACTTTGAACTTGTTATTCTTTTCTTCTGGAACATTCTGCCTCCACACTTTTGCATGGATACCGTCTCTATACTCTTGCTTACGTACTTACGTACTTACCTTTGTATTTATGTATTTATTTGGTTTCTTGAGACAGGATTTCTTTGTGTGCTGTCCTGGAACTAGCTCTGTAGGCCAGGCTGGCCTTGAACTCACAGAGATCTGCCTGCCTCACCCTTGCCCCTGCCCCTATCCCTGCCCCTGTCCCCATCCCTGCCCCTGCCCCTGCCCCTTTAATACCTGTGCTGGGATTGGCACTGCCACCACCATAGCCCAACTTTGTTTTGTTTTGTTTTGTTTTGCTTATTGTGTTCTGTTCTTTTTAGAAGGAGTTAAAAGAGACCTTTCTTGCACACCCTCATCTTCACAGTATGGCACCACCAGGGGCTGGAGAGAGCCCTTCGCTTTTCCAGAAGTCCTGAGTTCCTGAGTTCTTTTCCCACCACCCACACCAGGCAGCTTAAAACTGCCTGTAACTCCAGCTCCAGGAGAACCAAAGCCTCTTCTAGCTTCTGTGGACACCTGCACACGTCTCTCTCTCTCTCTGTTTCTCTGTCTCTCTGTCTCTGTCTTTGTCTCTCATACACACACACACACACACACACACACACACACACACACACACACAGAGGTATGCTGGGAAGAGAATAAATCTTCTTTTAAGAAAACAACATCACTAAGTTCTCAGTCCCTCTCCCTGTGGTATTTATCTCTAGCAAGGCTTGATTTGTCTTTCTTCCTTTGGGACTTCTGGGCAGCAGGAAGCTTGTCTGGGTGATTGTCTTGACTGTTTGTCCCCATGGGGTGGGGCTCAGTAATCATTGATTGATTGAATGAATGAATGAATGAATGCTCCAACTGTGCATCAGCAGCAGCTGAGTTTCTGGAGATTCGCAGCGTCTTACATAATCAGGACCTTGGTGACCCTGTTTGCACTCTTCCCTCCAAGGCTATTCAACGTGCTCGGCCAGTGCAATGAAAGCTCACTCGTTCCTGGTGGCCCCTTCTCTCCCTAGTGAGGCACTGCAGGGATGCACAGTAGGCCAGCTGCACACTTACTGGGATGGAGTCAGGACAGGCCACCTGGCTGCTGTTCTGATTATCTCAGGGACTTTAAGCAAGTCAGCATACCGAACTCCATTTACGGTTCTTGTCAGAAAAGATAAAGAGATGTACAGATGCTCTCTAAGATTCTGTTTGACTTTCAAAGACCAGCTCCGGACCCAGCTGTGGGCAGCGGTTGAGAAGGAGGTGAAAGGCTGGGGGGCAAGTAGCAAAAAGGACTTTTCCAGGAAGGTTCAGGTCACCTGCTTCTTTCTTCTAGAGCCTCAGGGAGAGGGCTCTGGAAGATTCTGGGTAAGGTTAGGTTTGGAAGTTCAGTCTATAATACCCTAGAAGCATAATCTAATGATTGCGACAACTTCTCTCTCTCTCTCTCTCTCTCTCTCTCTCTCTCTCTCTCTCTCTCTCTCTCTCTCTCTGTTTCAGCTGTTTGGCCTGGGGCACACAGAGCCCTGAGGCAGTCTGTGGTCTCATCTGTATATGAATGAGCATATCTTTTGGGGAAGATATCTTTAGTTTTCATGGGATCCCTAAGGGATGTGTGTCCCCCAATACTGAAGAGCTCATATGTAACAGGCTAGGCTGACCCCACAAGAAGACTAATCAAAGAGATGAGGGCGAGCAGAGAGAGGCCTCAGTTCTCCATGTTTTCATGTATCTTTATCCCTTACGAGGAGGTGGGTGACCTGCAGAAAGATCTGGCCGCCTTTACGCCGTGAATGTTACGGCCTTTTGGTAGGCCGGCACGAGTGCACCTCGGTTCTATGGTGACTCCGCAGGCCGTGCATGATGCCCTGGTGCAGCAGGGAGAGCAGAGGCACAAGGTTGGCTGAGGGATTACAGGCCCTGCCCTTTGAAGTGTCCAGCAGGATGACAATCCACCGAGGCTGGCTGCAGCCTCCACTCTTCCTCCCCAGGAGGGGTGCCGAGGTGACTCCTGTCAGTAGGTTGTGCTGACTTTAAAGCAGGGTGTGGGAGCTGAGAGAAAAGATGGTGTCCAGGTCGGACTCCTCAGCTGCTCACAGACCTGCTGCACAAGGGGCTCTTGGGGGTGCTAGAGTGAGAACTGGGGAAGGGGTGGGGGAGAGAGACATTCCCCAAGGGGAAGGCATTCCTTTGGGTGGGTAATCCCTGAACAACGGAGTATTTACAGCACTGTCTACGATGGCCGTGCAGGTGTGCGTTCCCCGCTGGACTTTGGGCTTTACTGCAGGCCTCAGGCCTGGGAGACTTTTTGGAATGTGCCCCTTGTCTTCTAGGGCCACCTTTGGCCTCACCTGCTGTTTACCTTCCTCTTGGAGTCTCTTTGCTGCCGCTCCCCCCCCCCTTTCCCCTTTGGCAGACTGAGCGAGTGCCAGGAAATTGTTGGTCAAAGGTGAGGTCACTAAGAGCCTAGAAAAACAACAGGTCACCATTAACCTTGTCTACCTTCCAGGTGTCTTCTGCTTCACGCAAGCTCCTTCCTCCCTCCCTCTTCATCCTCAGCACTTGTTCTGGGAGAAGCGATGCTGGCAGATTTGGGGGGTGTGTTTGGGGTGGGGCAGATCCTGTAAGACTGACCATCTTGAGGCATTCCTCATTACTATGTCTGACTGGTAAGATATAGTTTTCAGGTATTATCTCAGATTGCGTGGCTACCTGAGCTTAGATGCTGGCTACCCAGTAAGGCTCAAGGGAAGCTGAGAGAAAGATGGTGTTCATTTGCCAGCGTATTCTCAGGGCCCGCCTTTTCATAGTGTTTGTCTCACTGGATGGAGGAATGGATGGATCGTAGATAGGTGGGTGGTTGGGTGGATGCCCAAGTAAGTAGAAGGATAGGTGCGTGTTTGTGGATACGTACATGAATGCTCTCTGGGTCAGTGGGATGAACAGGCGATGGATGGTTAGATGAGTAGGTAGATATGGACAGATGGGTGTTTGGATTGATGGGTGAATAGATAGGTTGGTTGGCTGGCTGGTTGGTTGGAAGGCTAAATGAGTTGTGTGAGTAGGTATGTGTGTGATGGGTGAATGTATGGATGGCTGGATGGGTTGGTTGGCGGACAGATGAAAAGTGAATCTGTTGAGTGGCAGATTGGATGGGTGGTAGATGAATGGATGGATAGATAGAGGGATGGCTGGACTGATGGTTAGATAGGTCAGTAGGTGAGCAGATATATGAATAGCTGGGTGTTTGGAAGGATAGAGGAATGGTTGGCTAAGTGGTGTGATGGGTGGATTTGCGGATAGATAGATAGATAGATAGATAGATAGATAGATAGATAGATGAGTGCTTGAATTGTTGGACAGATAGATGAGTGAGGATAGATGGATTGATGGTTGGTGGGCCGGTGGATGGATGGATAGATGAATGAATGGTGGGTAGTTAGACAGATGAAAGGATGAATGAATAGGTATAGGTGGGTGTTTGGATGGAGGAGTAGGTGGGTGGCTAGGAAGATGGCAAGGAAGAATTAAGTTTGGGAGAATGAGTAGCTGGGTAAATGGGTAGACCAGTAGATAGCTGGATGGGTTGATGATGATGGATGATGGTTAGGTAAATATTTGAGTGAATAAATAGATAGATGGGAGTGGTATCCCGGGTTCTATGGTTGAGAGCTCTCCTCTTCTGGGAATTCCCTTGAGAGAACTTTTGCCCTACTGTCTACATATTTCTATCCCCATCATTTTGTTGATATGATCTTGATTTCTTTACTGATCCTCTCAGATGATTTCAGATGGCTGTGTTCTTCTAATTCTCCATGTTGCCCCCTAATGCTCGTCCTGGTACCTGCACACTGTTGGATGCTTACCAGACTATGGGATCTGGACAAAGGAGGCAGGGGTGGGCTGCGGTCGGTTGTTCTTACAAGATGATTCCCTTTTTTGGTGGAAGAGCTTAGCTCCTACCTCCTTGGTCAGTCCCACACACCACATCTCAGACCTGGGATTTCTTCCTGTACAGACTTGGTCATCAAAACCGGTTGACAGTCACTTGTGTATTCTCTCCCAAGCTGCTTCCTACGTGCCTCTAACGTATCAGACGCTGTGCTTGATAGAGCTGAAGGTGGAGGTGGTGTCAGGAATGTCGCATCTGCCAGAGGAGCACCTAAGCTCTGGAGCTTGAGGTCAGGACATCAGAGAAGACTCCCCAGAGAGATAGTGACCCCTGGAACCCTTGCTAAATCCTTATTTGAACTTTTTTTGGGGAGAGCCTAAGTCCATCCCAGTTATCCAAGACCTTCCCGGTCATCCCTCCATGTTCCTTCTCCATCCTGCTCCATGGAGTTGTCAGAACTACAAATAATGGCTGACAATGAGAGCCCCCTTCCCCTGTAGACAGATGTGCAGGGCTCGGAGCTGGAACAAGGCACCCGCCAAGGCTCTGCCGTGACCCTGAGGATTGGTACCTAGCTTGTACTCTCTCACAGGCTGCACTTCTGCTGCTGGCCTTCACTAGCCCCGAGCCTTTTGTGCCGACCCAGTACCTGGGGCTCTGAAATGGGCACTTGGCACAGCTAGGATGTCCCTCCTTGCCAAGGTTCCCCTTCTTCATGGTGACAGGTGGGCACCGGAAACATGAGACTGGGAGTCTTGTTAGAGGGAGGTTGGGTGTGAGCATGTCCCAGTTACCATGCAAAGAGGGTGTCTAGGGAGAAAGCATGGCTCTGGAACTCTGCTGGGCCACTGTGTTACAACCCCCACCTCCCTTCACAGGGCAGCTGTGCAGAGGCTGTGCAGCAGCTGCCCTTGCCCTCGGGGCGGGCCTCCAGCAGGGCTCCCAGGCCTTGTTGCCCCGCCAGCCCAAATGTCCAAAGTCCAATGGGGTGATTTTGACATCTCTTCCCATGGCAGCCTTAAAGAGCCCATGCCTCTTTGAGAGCTAATAATTAATAATTACCCATTGGGTCAGTGCCAGACCCCGATGGCAGCATGTATGAAGACGAGTGGGTAGATGGTCATCAGGAGGTGACAGAGCTGTCACCTGCTCCTAAGGAGAGGCTGCAGGCCTCGTCCTTCAAACTCATCCCCCTGGGGGGGAGGGGGGGCGTCTATACCCTGCAGCTCTGGCCTGGAGCCATAAAGAAGATTCTGTATCTTTAATGGCAAAGAACCGGGTGAACTCAGAGGGAGAGTGAAGTCTCAGATGCTGCCCCCAGCTCTGACAGGAGAGCACTCAGAAGAAAAACCATGCCAGGCGATGGAGGCCCACCAAGGAGGCGGGTGACTCCCAGGCTAATGGGAAGTAGGGTTCTATCTTAGGGCCTGAGGAAGGCGGGCTTTCCACTTACGGCCTCCGTACATACATCTCTAGACTCTGAAGGGCCCCCGCCTCTATCTCATCACACAGCAGCCTTCCTGAATCTTTCTTCTATCCTCCATCTCTGTTCCTCTAATTTTGGGAAGCAGGTGACAAAGACTAACAGTGACATCAAGAAACTCCTTCACGGGTGCCAGGCATATTATGTAGCCCACATAGTAGCCTTGTGACAACGGTATTTCTTTCAACCTTTTGACAGTTGTAATGGGCCTTGTCCCTTCAATGTCCCCCACTAAACCAGCTCACTTGACCTTCCGGTAATATTTCGAGATTTCCCACATCCAGCCCACATTCCCTCATCTTCCTCCCAGAAAGAATCTAGCAGGTCTGAACTAAGCCAGGCTGGGCCATCAGCCCCTGCCCACATTGCTATGGTCATCGCCTCGCTATAGTCAGAGCCAGGGCTCTGACGGGCCTGGAGGAGGTGAAAGGATAGACAGAATAATCTAAACAAGAAAGTAGACCAGGGGAAGGATGAGTTACCTCCCGGGGACCGTTGGCCTCAGCTTTTGATCCAGAAGGCCCATCCCAAGTCTGTTGGGGGTTCAAGTCAAAATATTGCTAGAAGCTGGGTATGGTGGTACCCCTTTCATCCCAGCACTAAGTGTGCAGAGGCAGGCAGATCTTTGTGAGCTCAAGGGCAGCCTAGTCTATTGCAGTGAGTTCCAGGACAGCCAAGAGCACACACATTGAGAGATCTCGTCTCAAAAGCGAACAAATATTTTTTTCTTAAGCTAGGTGTGCTGTTTGGTGTCCACCACTTGCAATCCCAGCACTAATGCAGGGGCAAAAGAATTACCAATGAGTTCCTGGCCAGTCTGGGCGACATAGCAAGATCCTGTCTCACAAAATGCAACAATAGAGTAAAGAAAATAAATAAAACCTTTCTACCTTAATTCTGAGAGTGGCTTCTACCTAGCACAAGGAACCACACCAAGGAGACTCAGAGGATAAAACTCAGGTGGCCAGGCTGACATGACACGCACTGTACTATCGCCCCACATATGTGCCTTCGGGTATATGAGCCCAGGTGGGCATATGGGGGAGGGGAGGTTTGTCGATGGGGTTATTCCATGATCATTCTCAACTCTACCGTGTGTGTGTGTGTGTGTGTGTGTGTGTGTGTGTGTGTGTGTGTGTGTAGACTAAAGGTTGATGTTGAATGTTTTTTCCTCAATCACTTTATTTTTCTTTTAAAACATTAATTGAATGGATGAATGAATTGTACGTGTATATATATGTCTTCAGGCTATAACTGAGGTTGTCAGACTTAGCAGCAAGTACCTCATATCAGCTGAGCTGTCACACCAGCTCTCCATCTTTATTTATTTAGATACAGGGTATAACCTCATCTGCATTGGAACTCTCTTTGTAGACCAGGTTGGCTTCGAACTCACAGAGACCTGCCTGCCTCTGTCTCCCAAGTGCCGAGATTAAAGACGGTATCACCACCGTGCCCGACTTCAACTTTCTTTTTTCATTGGAATCTCTCACCAAACTGAGGCTCTTCCATCTGACAAGGTTGTCTGTGTGTCTTCAAAGATCTGCCTGTGTATCCATCCCCTTCCATGACCTCTGCCAGCACAGACTTGGGTGCTGGGGGCATGCATCAGGTCATTATGCGTGCAATGGCAGGTATCTTCTGGGCCATCTCCCTAGCCTCCACCTTTTTTTGTTTGTTTGTTTGTTTGTTTGTTTGGGTTTTTTTTTTGGTTTTTTTCGAGACAGGGTTTCTCTGTATAGCCCTGGCTGTCCTGGAACTCACTTTGTAGACCAGGCTGGCCTCAAACTCAGAAATCTGCCTGCCTTTGCCTCCCAAGTGCTGGGATTAAAAGCATGCGCCATCACGCCCGGCTATAACCTCCACCTTTTTAATGGTATCTACTTGTTGTCTGTCTTCCAGCTGTGAACACAGTGTTGATGGGCTTGGTGGGGCAGGTTTTATGGTCCCACTAGACAGATGAGGTAGGGATTCCCCAAGTGGGAAAGTAATATCCACAGCCAGCCATGATGGCTGAAGCCAGCACTCTCTCAGGCTCTTGTCCCTTGCCTCTGTTGTGTCCCTGCCCCTAGGGAGTTGTCTCCTTTAAGCCTGTCTGGTTTTAGCGTTACAGTTTACCCTTCACTAGAAAAAAACAGTCTTTTTATTGTGGTTAAGTACACATAGCCAAATTTGCCAGCATAACCACTTTCAAGCGTAGGTACTTGTGGTGATAAGCATGTCTGCACTGTGTCAACCCCCATTGTCCTCCATTTCCAGAACTTTCCATTTTCTAAAACTGAAACTTTACCCATTCAACGCTAAGTTTCCTTCCACAGCCGTCTGTCCTTCTGCCTGACTACTCTAGCTTCAGTTGTGGAAGCAGATGATATTGACTAAGAGCAGCCTATATCTGTTAGCATACCACCCTCAAGGTTGCCCCAACTCATGGCCTGTGGTGGGAGGTTCTTGCTTTTTAAGGCTGAGGAGTATCTCCTCGTATGGACATAGCACAGTTTGCTTATCTATGACCCTTCTATGGTTACTTGAGGTTTTCTATTTTTCCATAATTGTGGATAATATTGATTGAATGCAGGTGAACATATAAATCTCTCTTTGAGACCTTGCTGCTAATTCTTTTCCAGATGTATAGGCCAGGAAATGGGTTTTCTAAGTTATGTGGCAGTTCTGTTTTTAATGACTTAAGGAACCATCATACTGATTTGTGTATGCGCCATCTTGCTTTCTTGCCATCCGTCCATACACGGGGTCTGATTCTTCATACTCATGCCTGTACTTGCTAACTTTGGTTTGGGGCCAGCACAGTCACTTTTTCACCTTATGAAGGCTTTCAATATGCATTTTCCTAATGCTTAGAATAGCCAGAACATTTACATCTTGTCTCAGGCAGGATTTCTATTTCTGCATAAAACATCATGACCAAGAAGCAAGTTGGGGAAGAAAGGGTTTATGCAGTTTACACTTCCACATTGCTGTTCCTCACCAAAGAAAGTCAGGACTGGAACTCAAGCAGGTCAGAAAGCAGGAGCTGATGCAGTGGCAATGGAGGGAATGTTGCTTACTGGCTTCTTCCTCTGGCTTACTCAACTTGCTTTCTTATAGAACCTAAGACTACCAGCTCAAGGATGGCACCACCCACAATGGGCCCTCCCACCTTGATCACTAATTGAGAAAATGGTTTACAGTTGTATCTCATGGAGGCTTTTCCTCAAGGGAGGCTTCGTTCTCTGAAATAACTCCAGCTTGTGTCAAGTTGACACACAAAACTAAACAGTACATGTCTCCTTTGGAGAAATGTCTCTTGAATCTTTTGCTTGTTTTTGAATCAGTTCCCCTTTCTCCCCCTCCCCCTTCCTCTTCTTCTTTCCCCTCTCCTTCTCCTTGAGATTTATGAGTTTTATCTATGGGGACAGTGATTTTGGTATTTTGTCTTGTTTTAAAAGAACATAGAAATATAAGACTTTTTTTTTCCCCTCTTAATCCCAGGTGTGGGATTTGGAGTTGTTTCTGATTGTCCATAGCAGCTGACTGTGATTTGCCTGGTGCTGTAGCAGGGGTGTGATTTTGCCATGGGCAGATAGTTCCTGCAATTCTGTGATGTTTGGAATACTGGGGACTTTTCAGAGAGTATATAAATGCTAGAACACTGAGAGGCAGGATAGGTTGTCGGTTATGGTTTGTTAAGTACTCATGCGCAAAGAAGAACCAATAGGAAGAAGTGAGATATCCTGACAGCAAAGATCAAACTTGGTTCAAGGAACTTGATGCCCCTATGTCGCCCTTTTCTCTCTATCCTTTTCTCTCTCCTATCTAGTGTTAGGGGGTTGGGAGTGTGGAAAAGGGTTGGAAAAGGGTTGTACTGGCTGGTTTTGTGTGTCAACTTGACACAGGCTGGAGTTATCATAGAGAAAGGAAATGCCTCCATGAGATCCAGCTGTAAGGCATTTTTTCAGTTAGTAGTCAAGGGGGGGGGGCCTTTGTGGATGGTGCCATCCCTGGGCTGGCGGTCTTGGGTTCTATAAGAAAGCAAGTTGAGTAAGCTAGGGGAAGCAAGCCAGTAAGCAACATCCCTCCATGGCCTCTGCATCAGCTCCTGCTTCCTGATCTGCTTGAGTTCCAGTCCTGTCTTCCTTTGGAGATGAACAGCAATGTGGAAAGTGTAAGCTGAATAAACCCTTTCTTCCCCAACTTGCTTCTTGGTCATGATGTTTGTGCAGGAATAGAAACCCTGACTAAGACAAGGGTAGAAGAAGAAAAGAACCCACAATGTAGTAAAAGACAGCTACAATGGTTCAATGGGTAAAAACACTGTTTGCCATGCAAGTTTGAAGATCCAAGTTTGATCCCTGGAACCTATGTAACAGTGAGAGGGAGCACCAGCTCTACAAGGTTAGTGGGAGGGAGCACCAGCTTCTACATGGTTAGTGAGAGGGAGCACCAGCTCTACAGAGTTAGTGAGAGGGAGCACCAGCTCTACAGGGTTAGTGAGAGGGAGCACTAGCTCTACAGGGTTAGTGAGAGGGAGCACCAGCTCTACAGGGTTAGTGAGAGGGAGCACCAGCTCTACAGAGTTAGTGAGAGGGAGCAGCAGCTCTACAAGGTTGTCCTCTGACTTCTACTTCACACCANGCCAGATCTCCTGGAACTGGAGTTACAGACAATTGTGAGCCTCCGTGTGAGTGCTGGGAATTGAGCCTGTGTCCCCTGCAAGAGCAGTCAGTGCTGGTTAAGAGCTGAGCCGTCTCTCCAGCTCTCTATTGATATCAGTATGGTTCCTTTCCCCAGAAGTTCAAAATAGCCTGGGTCTATGTGGTCCCTAGGTATATCTCTTGTGTGGGACATCTGTGTACCTGGGTGAAGTCACACACCAGGCAAAGAGCTTCTTGAGCCAAAGCCCCAGTCTCACTGATATTTGTATTCCCAGCAAGATACTCAATGTAGTTGGTGAACAATGAATTCAAACTAAGTTTGAAGATGGGTCATCTAGGGGCTGTCATTGCTATGGGGGATGGGTATTCAGTGGCCCACCACCACTACACGGGGGTGGGGGGTGGGGGTGGGGGTGGGACGCTTACTCCATGGCCATGTGGCCTTGGGCAGTCTATTCACCCTTTCTTTGTTTCCAGGCCTGCCATCTCTGAAACAGGAATGATAATAGTATCTAGCTTAGAATGCTGATTTCAAGATCAAATAACTCGTAAAGTTCTGAGAACAGGGCTCGGCACATCATAAACGCAATGTTGGTGCTGGCTGTTAGTGTTATAATTTCATCGTAGTGTCAGCTCTTTGGAGACAGAGAGCACATTGCTTGTGTCTCTGTCACCCTGGCACCCAGCACAGGGCAGATGCAGGGTCAGCCCTCAACTGGGACTTGTTGCTTGAATTAAATTGTTTTTGGTGGGGGTGGGCTGCCCTCCTCACTCCACCCCAGGGCGCCTCTCCCACTGCAGCCCTACCCACTTAAGTCCTTATTCCGCACACTGGACAGCGGGGGCTGACTCCCTGATCCTACCCTCTGTCACTGCAAACCAGCCTCCAGGAAGCCAAAGTACTGTTGTCCGCTTTCCACAGGGATCCTCTGACAAGGTTTGCCTGGGGACTGTGCTGGCTGTGGTAACAGGTCTATAACCTCAGGTCTGACCACACCTCCTCCCTGTGAATAGTCAGTCTCAGGGGATGACCCTGGGTGGAGATGACAGGTCACAAGATGGGGACAGATACTCTCGCTTTCTTTCTCCTCCATGCCCCCAACCTCACCCCAGGGCTTCAAGCTGACACCCTCAGGACTGTGTGGCTCCTGTTCACAATCGTAGCAGAGCAGTCTGGCCTGTCAGTGGTATGGCTGCTCGGTTCTCTCGGGTCCTCAGAGGTGGATGGTGCTGGCTTTGCCTTTCTGCAGAGACTAAGACCCTTCATTGGTTTGGTTCGGTTTTTGGAGAACAATCTTATTTGCCTGCCTCTGTCCCTCAATAGTCGGATTCAAGCTAAGGCTTGGTGTGAGCTAGGCAAGCATTCTACCAACTCAGCTCTATTCCCCAGCCTCTCTGATTCTCAATTGATCCCTTGGCTTTGCCACTGGGGAGGCACCCGAAGTCAAGCTCTAGATCCAGGGCAGAGGACGTCTTTGCTCTCTCCTTGTGTACACGACAATCGGAGACTCTTCTGTGGGTTGCCCTACTGCAAGAAGTCAACTATGCACTCTGTCCGGGCTCAGAGCTCCTTGGGTTCTTGATGTTCTCCAGTCTCCTGACGTCACCTTAAGTCCCATGACTTGCCTGGCCTGCTCAGGAGGGACATTGTCCTTGGAGACTTTGGACTTGCTTTGGAGGTTTCTGTCAATGTAGCAGGTGGTGACAGGTAGCCATGGACCATGGGAAGGCTTGGAGGCCAGCCTGGGCCAGGGGTGGGGGACATCTGTCTGCAGGGTTGGCCTGGGTGTAGACAGTAGTGAGTCACTCCTTTAGTGGTGGGGAGAGAAGGCGGACACAGACCCAGACCTGTGTGGGAGTGGAAGAGGTTGGGACTTGTGTCTCACATCTCAGATGCTACTACTACTATCTTCCCATAAGGTGGTGCCTGACCTGTGTCAGCATGCATTGAGAAGTGAGCTTGTGTGGACATCTGTGGTTTGGGGTGTAAGAGGATTGTGCATGATTGTGTGTGTGTGTGTGTGTGTGTGTGTGTGTGTGTGTGTGTGTGTGTAGGTGTATATGCATGTGTGTATGTGCTATTTTCTTATGAGTATGTCTGTTTTAAACCTGAAGGGGGTGTGTGTCTGTGGGAGAGGGTAGGGGTTGCTTCCCAGGGCGGGGGACAGTGTGGCCCTCATGAGAATGAGTGAGTGGCTTGCCTGGAACTGTGAGGGATGGGTGTTGAGTATGATGCTGTGCCTGGGCCCGGGAGCGACGAGAGGTCAGAGTAGAGAGCAACCACAAATTACAACGTCCCTTCATCACTCTATTTTAATTTACCCTCAGCCTCTGCTTGGGCTCACGTTGCTGGGCAACTGGGGGAAGGGGGCAGAATTTGGGATCTCTGTTGCCACCCCAGATGCTGATTATTATCTGAGTGATGACGTCTGGCGTGGGGTGGGGGTTGGAAGGCTGGCTACCCTCAGTGATTGCATCTCCAGCGGGCCGGGGCAGGCTATAGGGGCTAGAGGGTTCGTGTGTGTGTGTGTGTGTGTGTGTGTGTGTGTGTGTGTGTGTGTGAGAGAGAGAGAGAGAGAGAGAGAGAGAGAGAGAGAGAGAGAGAGAGAGAGAGAAAGGAGGGAGGTGTATATATTAATGTATAGGGATGAGAACCTGTGACCAATTCTATCTATCTATCTATCTATCTATCTATCTATCTATCTATCTATCTATCTATCATCTATCTAATCTATTTATTTCACTGTTGCTGTCTTCAGACACACCAGAAGAGGGCATCAGATCCCATTAGAGATGGTTGTGAGCCACCATGTCGTTGCTGGGAATTGAACTCAGGACCTCTGGAAGAGCAGTCAGTGCTCTTAAGCACTGAGCCACCTCTCTAGTCCTATGACTACTTCTTTATGTCACTTTTGAGGCATGTCTGCGACAGTGTGATTACATTCTCTCTTGGGAGAGCTGGCTAGAGTCACATGATCAAAACTATGCAACAGACAAAATATTCTAGAATTAAATTTGAATAGCCACACAGATAGGTGCGCCCCTAAATTTTTCTCTGTGTGCCTTTATCGCCCAAGTACTGGGATTCCCAAGTGCTTTTTGGCTGCTGCTATTTTTTTGTTTTTATCTTTTATATGGTGTTATGGACTGAACCCAGGACCTTGTGGGTGATAGGCAACCAACTTAAATCAACTGAGCTATGCCTCCAGACCTCTTTTTTTTTCTTTGTTGTTTTGGAGACACAGTCTTACTATGTAGCCCAGGCTGTCCTGGACTCACAGAGGTCCTCATGTATCTGCCTTTTGAGGCTGGGATTACAAAGCAAACGTACCACATGGATTAAAATACGTTATTTCTTATAATAACAATCATTTTTATAACAATAGTCAAATGATAATTTATTATCTTTATTCCCAACCAGAATATAATCTCTCTCCATTCCTCCCTCCCCCCTCCCTCCCTCCCTCCCTCCCTCTGTCTCTCTCTCTGTCTCTCTGTCTCTCTGTCTCTCTGTCTCTTTCTCGGTATGCATGTGTGCCTGTGCCTGCCCATGCTTTGTTGACAGAGCCAGGGCCCTGTAAAGGCGGGGCAAGCACTCTGCCATTAAGCCACGCTTCCAGGCATAGAATATAATCTTTATGAGGGCCAGGATTCTTCTTTTTGTTGGTTGTTGCATCCTCAATGAGGGAACAATGCTTGGTATGTAGAAGGGGCTGGATGTGTGTGTGTGTGTGTGTGTTTCTTTTTAATCTAAGTGAAAGAGAAGGCATTCCTGAGAGAATAGCTCTAAGGATAAGCAGGGATTAACCAGGTTGGGATGGGCGAGGACTGTTCTAGGTGGCAGGGATAGTGTGTACAAAGGTCCTGAGGCAGGAAGGACAGACTGCATCCCGACAAGCTGCTGGGACAGCTTGAGCGCTCTCTGTGTGCAGTGTTTGGGGAGTTTTAATTAGAAGGAGTGACAGCATTCGGTTCATGCCTTTCAAACATGGCCATTGCTGCTGGAGGAGGCCAGATTCGAGGGTCCAGGTGTGAGGTGTGAACATAAGGGACTCAGGTGTGAGGTGTGGCTCAGGAGAAGCCTATGGGGATGGGGACCTCAGGCTTCAGTGACAAGTTGGGTAGAAGTTAAGAGAGGGAGCTAAGCAGAGTGGATCTCTGAGATTTCTGGTTGGCTTTGTTGGTTGAGTGGTGTTACTGTGGACCATTTTGTCACTATTATGCAGACCTAGAACAAGTTTATACTGGTTCTGGGCACTTAGCTAACCAGTGACATATCTTTATCATGGCCCTCTGAGGTCCACAGTCCACAGAGAAATGGAAGTTCCAGGTGTGACTTGATTGGTACACACAGGCATGCATGCACGCAAAGACAGAAACACACACATGCATGGAAGCACAGACAGACAGACAGACAGACACACACACACACACACACATGCTCCTGCATGCTATCCCATCAAAGCTTGTCATTAGCTGGTTAGAAAGGGGTTCATAAAGTTAATGTATTCTAAGTCAGCATCTCAGAGAGAGATTTGCACACGCGTGCTCACTCTGTAACTACTCCCCACAGCCAAATGATGGTACGAGGCCAGTTGTCCACCAATGGATCAGAGGACACAGAGAGCACGATATGTGTTATGTGTACAGTATGGGGTTTTACTCAGCTATGGTGAGGGCAGAAATCATGTCATTTTTGGGAAAAGGGATGGACCTGGAAATCTTTGGACTAAATGAAATAAGCCGTCTCCACATAGACAGACCCGTCCCATATTCAGAATCTAGATTAAAACAACAGACAGGGAAGTAGAAGAGGCTGATTTAGGGAGGTGACGAGGGCCAGCAAGGAGGGGTGCAAGGTCACAGGTAAGAAAGGATAATGAGGAAGTATGAATATAATCAGAGCACAATATACATGTTTATAAATATCTCATGTCAGGCGGTCGTGATGCACACCTTTAATCCCAGCACTTGGGAGGCAGAGGCAGGAAGGTCTTTCAAATTGAGACCAGCCAGGTCTATAGAGTGAGTTCTAGAACAGCCAGGGCTACATAGAGAGACCCTGCCTCGAAAAACCAATGGATAGATAGGCAGATAAGTAGATAGATAGATAGATAGATAGATAGATAGATAGATAGGTACCATCAAGGCTAGTGAGATGGCTCAGTGGGTACAAAGATATTTTCCACCAAGCCTGCAGACCTGGGTTTGATTCTCAGGTCCTACATGTGGAAGGCAAATGGATTCCTCTCCTCTGAATCCCACACATACTCCCTCCTTTGACAATAAAATGGGATGAAAATCTTGCAATTCGTTCCAAGGAAGGAACAGGAAAAGATGCCACCACAGAATGAGTGTAGCTCAGTGGTAAGGGACACCACAGCATGGGTGTACCTCAGTGGTAAGGGACACCAGGGCATGAGTGTACCACTGACTCGGTGCCTAGCTTGTGCGACACCAGGGCATGAGTGTGCCACTGACTTGGTGCTTGTGCAAGGTTGCAAGGTCCTGGGTTGGATCTCTCGCACAGCAAAGTGGGGAGGGTGTGGCTCGTTAAGCACCAAAGACAAATTCTCGACACAATGTAGACTTTGTTTCCATTGTCTGCCACTGGTTACACGGCATGCAAAACCTTTCCATGGACTGCAGCCCAAGCCTTCTCTGGGACCCAGGCCCTTCTGTGCTCCTGAATGTTTTTTTTTTTTTTTTTTTTTTTTTTTGGTTTGCTTTGTGTAAGCCAACCTGAGACTTTCTGGCTTCGCTGAGCTCCAGCTTGGCTCTCTGGAGAAGTAGTTACGGGAGGCATCCCACTGGCCTGCCAGCCCACTCCTTCCGATCCATCAGTTCCAGGCCTAACTCAATTATTCCAGTGGTCTGCCATTGTTGAACCCTTCATGGAATGCAAGTCAGACTTTTTTTTTCTCTAGAAAGAGGAAAACTCTTTCTGTCCCCACGCCTAATTCGTATTCATTGTTAAATTACACAATGACAGTCGCAAGCAGGTTGCGGGACAGAAGCAAAGGCTTTGGGACACACTTGGAGCAGAAGTGGGCAAGGACATTGGAGAAGAGCTGGGTGGCCCTGGGTCAGGGTCCCATGGAGGTGGCCCTCCATGCATAGACTTCAGGAGGGTCTGAGGTTATCCTGAGAGGCCCTAGGCAAAGTCACCTAGAAAATTACAAAGTAGGCTGCTGTGAGTAGCTTTTCCTGAGTGATGCTTTGTACTCCTTCCTTTGGTATTTGGTAATCAATGCAAAATGCACCGATTACATCTGGAAAGTACACACGTTGTTCCTTAAGTAGCTAGATCTATTATTTAATGAGTAAGACTCAGTTCAGTTCATTCTAGACCATCCATCTTTCAAGCCGAGTCCTGGAAAGAGAACAGCTGGGACTGGTGGAAGAGCCCACCAGATGGCTTTTCCGTTCACTGGGAGTCTGCCTTTGGCTGCCTAGAAGATGAGGGTGCAAGCCTGCATACACATGTATAGACCCCCACACAGGGATACCGATATACACATGGGTAGAAAAGGTTTTGCCTTTGATTGACTCCTACTGTTTGCTTATTTGTTTTTGGTGCATGTGTGCATGGTGTTTGTGTGTATGCTTGTGCATGTGGGTGGGTGTGCATGTGCGTGCATGTGTTTGCATGTGTATGTACATGTATATGTGTGCATGTGTGTGTTTGTATGTGTATGTGTGTGTATGCGTGTGTGTTTGTATATGCATGTATGTGTGTATGTAAATACATGTGTATGTGTGTGTGTATGCATGTGTGCATGTGTGTGTGTGTACACATGCATGTGTGAGTATGATAGTTCTTTTGCTGCTGTTTTTTGAGTCAGGTCTTATGTAGCCCAGGCTGGTCTTGAACTTACTATGTTCCTAAGGGTGACCTTGAACTACTACTTCTGTTCCCTTCTCCTCCCATGTGTTGAGATTACAGGTATGCACCACCATGCCTGGCTGGAGCTTCTATTATTTTTTTTAAATTAAATTCATGCATGTGAGTGTTTTGCCTGGATGTATATTTGTGCACTGTGCACGTGCCATAAAAGAGCGTGACATCTCTGGAACTGGAGTTACAAGCCGTTGGGACCCTCCCTGTGGGTACTGGAAATTCAACCTGGGTCCCTGTGGGTACTGGGAATTGAACCTGGGTTCTTAACCAGTTGCTCTTAACAGCTGAGCCATCTCTTCAGCTAGAACTTCGATTCTTGAAGGTGAGATTGAGATTCCCAGAGACTAAAACTAAACCCAGATGCCATGAAGGAGGATCCTCATGGCTGGGGCTCTCTGTGGATGTCCCTCTTTCTGGCCACAGGTAGCAAGGGGACATGGATGCTGTCTTCTCTGCACAGTGGGGTGGCATGTGAACCCCTATTGAGAGGGTAGGGAAAGTGGGTGGAGCACAGTGGGGTCGACTGGCCAAGCTATTCTGCAGGAAAGCTAGAATGCAGCTAACTTGTCTCTTGACCCATAATAGTGGGGGGAAGGGAAGCTGTTGGTTTGTCTCCTGAGCCACCACCTATGGAATAAGTGTTGGATCAGTGTCTCAAGCCATGGAAACAGACTCCAAGATGTGCTTTGAAAAATTTTTTTCTTTTTCATAGCCCTTGGTGCACCTCAAATGCATGCCAATCCTCCTACCTCAGACTTTCAGGTGCCCTGCTCAGCTCAGAGACAGTTTGCACATGACCTCCCATAATAGTTGGAAACATATTTGGTCTCAAGTAACAGAGGGCTCAGCAGTCAGTGGCTTCAGTTGTAAAGACATGTGTCAGGGCTGGAGATATGGCTCAGTGGGTAAGAGTGTTGACTGCTCTTCTGAAGGTCCTGAGTTCAAATCCCAGCAACCACATGGTGGCTTACAACTATTTGTAATGAGATCTGACACCCTCTTCTGGGGTGTCTGAAGACAGCTACAGTGTATTTATTTTAATACTAAATAATCTTTGGGCCGGAGTGAGCGGGGTTGACTGGAACGAGCAGAGTTCCTAAATTCAATTCCCAGCCACCACATGAAGGCTCACAACCTTGAGTACAACTACAGTGTGCTCATATACATAAAATAAATCTTTTTTTTTTTAAAGACATGTGTCACACAGTTCACACAACAGAATTCTGGAGGCATGTGAATCAAGATTCTGTGGAACAGTAGCCTTGATGGTATTATCTCAACTCAGGCTTTTGGGATTGGTGAGCTCTTGGCAGCTAAGATCAGAACTGCTCTCCAAGGTTCTGAGTTCAATTCCCAGCACCCATTACCAAGCAACTACCTGGAACTGCGTTTTCAGGAAATCCAACTTCTTCTGGACTCCACAGACACCTGCACACACATGTATCAACCCACCCACAGCTATTATAACTATTATAAATCTTCCTTTATTTCCCCTTTCTGCCCCACCATATTAATTCCCAGTCTGTGGATTGTTGCCTAGAGGTCTTAAGATGGCTGCCATGGTCCCATCTACAGATTTACTAAAGACAGGAAGGGAGAAAGCCAAGGGAAAAGTGGGCTGTATCATTTATCAGGAAAGAAAAGCATTTCTCAGAAGCCCTTTTTTTGAAAACTGCCCTCACTGTCTAAACCACACAATGGACTCCACCCCTCCACGGCTGGAACCCATTTAGAACAATACAGGGTGAGACAGCAGTGGTTGGCTGGGTGTGGTGGTGTATGCTTGTTATTCCAGAGCTCGGGAGAATCGGGAGTTCAAGGCCAGCCTGACAGTGTAAAGTCATTTGCCAGAGCAGAGACCGGGAAGACCAGCAGGCAGGAATGGACGCACTTGAGGGTTCCCCCTGAACCTGGGTGCATTGTCAGCTGGACAGGTAGGGATTCTGGTGCCATAGAGAAAGGGACAGGGGACGGAATGGCTGCTGGGCAGAATGAGTGATGTTTGCCCTGTGTATGGTAAGAGCTACGGAAGCCAGGACTCAAAGAAAAACCAGGAGAATGATGTCAGCCTGCCTGGGGGGGGGGGGGGCGCTCAGAGAAAGTTTCTTGGAAAAGATGACCCCGCCCCCACACATACACCTCCAAGTAAGGTCCTAAACACTCTTAGCCAGCCCAGTTGATGGACAGCAGGATCAAAGCAGAGAGAGCTGTGCAATAGCGTAGTGGAAACACAATTAGATCCTGAGCTAACGGGGAACACAGAGACAGAGGTCTGTGTAGGGTGGCTAAGAGGCACCGGGCAAACAGCTGAGAGAAGCCAGTTTTGAGGCAGTATCTCACACAGTCCGGGTTGACTTCAAGCTCTTAGGCTGGCCTTGAACTCCCGATCCTCCTGATTGTCTGGAACACTGGAATTGCGAGCGTATATCACCACACCCAGCCACCTATTTCGATTTTACTCTGTATTGTTCTAAATGGGTTCCAGCCATGTTGGGGTGGAGTTCCCTGTACATGTTAGACAGCTGGCTTCGTGCTGGAGGGCTAAGCTGTGAGGGATGCAGACAAGGGAGGGAGTCTGGCCAACAGCTCCCTTTGCTCTCCACATGGGAGCGGCTCAGGATTGGGAGAAGGATTTTTTCCAAAGTCAGGCTGCTGATGTTTCGATGACAAGATAGGCAGGATCCCAAGGCACGGATGTCTGGGAGGGAGAGATGTCTCCAGAGGGCTGGGATACTCTAAAAAATGTACATTAGACTGTGCAATCACACACAGGATATTTTTTGTGTCCTGGAGATGAAGGAAGAAAAGAGGGGGCCAAGGACTGCAGACAGTTCTCAGCCAGTCTCTGAGGACTTGAACAGAGACTGTGCCGGCTAGTTTTATGTCAAGTTGACATAAGCTAGAGTCATCTGAGAGGAAGGAACCTCAACTGAGAAAATGCCTCCATCAGATCAGGCTGTGGCAAACATGTAGAACATTTTCTTAGTGATTGACATGAGAGAGCCCAGCCCACTGTGGATTGTGCCACCACTCCTGGGCTGGTGGTCCTGGGTTCTATAAGAAAGCAGGCTGAACAAGCCTTAAAGAGCTAGCCAGTGAAGAGCACTCCTTTGTGGCTCCTGCACCAGCTCCCATCTCCAGGTTCCTACCCTGTTGAGTCTCTATCCTGACTTCCTTTAATGATCAACAGTCTTATGGAAGTGTGAGCCAAATAACCCCTTTCCTCCCTCCAAGTTGCTTTGGTCGTGGTGTTTTATCACAGTCACAGTAACCCTGACAGGAATACACAAGAGATGTTCATGTACAAAGGAAACTCATGGGCAGGTCTTCCTGAAGAATCTAGGAGCACATCTGGGAGCACCGCAGAGCGGGAGAGGAGAAGACAGGATTCACAATCTTAAAACACGGGGCTGGAATGTGCAGTCCTGGGCAAGGAGTCTTACAGAGTAGGATTGGAGTGGCTGGGAGCAGACAGGAAGGGAGGGGACACTGGGAGCCAGCACAGAGGCACTCTATAGTGTCAGGCTAAATCAGGAACAAGAGCATTGGGACATAGGCAATTGATGTCCACAGAACACTACCCACAAAGTACAAAAGGCATATTGGGGAGGGAGTCACCCTGTCACCCACCGTCCCTCTCCTCACTCCTCAGAGGCAGCATGCTTCTGCTTTGTTAGCTTGCTTGATTGCTTGCTTGAGACAGGGTCTGGCTATGTTGCCCATGCTCAGTTTGAACTGGAACTCCTCCTAGGTCTGCTTCTCAAGTGCTGGGATTATATTGTGTGTACATACCTGCGCGGGCGTGTGTGTGTGTGTGTGTGTGTGTGTGTGTGTGTGTGTGTGTGTGCATGTGTGTAGGATAATGTCAATGTCTAGTTACACAACCCAGGCTCCAGGCTAGCCTGGAACTTAGGCTCTCCCAGCCTTAGCAGCCTGCCGCACCCCCAGGTGCTGTGATTACAGGCAAGTGCCACCATGCCTGGCCTTACTCATCTTTGAAAAAGAAAAAATTACGGTGGCACATCTTATGTCTGTCTTGTCTTCTACTGTGTGTCTTTGAGGTTCTGACCTAGAAATGGGGTCTTATGCCACCTCAGCTTTAATGCCTGGGGGGGGGCGGTGGGGCACTGTGGCATGGATGTCCCATCATTTATCCAGTTTATCCAGTTAGTCCTTAGCAGTCTTCAGCCTGGCTCTCTTCTCAAGACCTTTTAAAAATTATGACACTTCCCGTGTGCATGTATGCATGTGCGAGTGTGCATGTACACTCCAGCACTCATGGACTTGCAGCAGCCAGATGTTGATGTATCTTGCCCAACCTCTCTCTCTCTCTCTCTCTCTCTTTTTTTTTTTTTTGAGACAGGGTCTTTCACTGAACCTGAAGCTCACTGATTGGCAAATTGGTTTGCAATGGTGTCCCTTACCACTGAGATACACCCATGCCATAATGGCGTCTTTTCCTGTTCTTTCCCTAGAGAGTTTTGCTAGTGCATAGTTTGCCATAAGTTCTGGCTTGCCAGAAAGTTATCTCTACAATCTCTGCCCCAGCCCCAGTGTTACAGACACCCATGACTTTTGGGACTCAGAGCCTCATGCTTGCTGAGCCATTTCCCAAGTCTCCATGCATTTGATATATATATGTATCATGACTCTGCAAGCCTTCCCGGCTGATTCTGCCTCAGTTCTTCTACCCTTTAGTGTGTGGACAGAGTAGCTGGTCCACCCTGACAGGAACATAAAAGAGATGTTCATGTACAAAGGAAACTCATGGGCAGGTCTTCCTGAAGAATCTGGGAGCACATCTGGGAGCACTGCAGAGCGGGAGAGGAGAAGACAGGATTCATAATCTTAAAACACAGGGCTGGAAGGTGCAGTCCTGGGCAAGGAGTCTTACAGAGTAGGATTGGAGTGGCTGGGAGCAGACAGGAAGGGAGGGGACACTGGGAGCCAGCACAGAGGCACTCTATGGTGTCAGGCTAAATCAGGAACAAGAGCATTGGGACATATATATATATGATATATTGGTTGAATAACCAACCAAAAGTAGAACTGTTGAACCTAAGCATGCTTAATTTTAATAGTTACTGCATTTTCTAGGCTTCATACCCATCTTTTTGCTCATCTTGGATGCCTGAGAAGGTCCTGTTTTCTTGGCTGTTCCCAAATGATGTGATCACCAGTGAAGGAGTGAAAGCAGGAAAGAGGCGGAGCCATGGACCAGCTACCCTGTCCCTACCCTGTCTGCACACTAAAGGGTGGAAGAGCTGAGGCAGAATCAGCCGGGAAGGCTTGCAGAGTCATGACTGGGATGAGGGGGCGGAGTGCAGGGGAAACCCAGGAGATGTGGGAATTTGGAAACCATCAGAGTAGGGACGAACATCTAAGACCAAGGATTCCTCATCCCCTACGCCCTGAGCATCACTTTGCTGGGATGCTGGGGTTGAGAGCTTTGGGTCCACTGCTGACAAACCACCAGTGAGACCATCAGTTCTTCGAAGAGTTTCCACAGAGGTGAGAATGGCCTCCGTGGTATGGGACAACGTCCTCCAGGCCTTGCACGGGATGCCCCAATGTCCGTCTTACCCGTGAGAGGGGTAAAGGTACTTATGATGGAAGATTTGGAGACTTGATGGCCACACCTTGCGTCGGCAGTGATGTAACCAGCTGGTGTAGCCATGGCAATGGCAGGTAGGGTTGATAGACACATCATGTCTAACATGAAGGAGGGAATGAGCCTTTGGGGTTCAGCATTAGCAAGTCCACACTAGAGGGAATGAGGCTCAGCAACAGGAAAGGGGAGACTCAACAGACTCAAGGAGTCAAGGAAGGGGAGTGGCTAGAATTCTGGGGAGAATGGGCTCAGGACACACTTAATTTTCAGACCCCAACTCTTAGACTTGAAGACCCAGAGCTGTTTCTGTGGCTAAAAATGGTAAGACGAGCGTCTCCGGTGTAAGACAGTGACAGGGCCCTAAACCTGCATAAGGCTCTGAGTTTAGTCCTTAGCGGATGGTCCTCAAGTGCGAATGGTCCTCCAAAGCGCTCTAGGAGGCGGAGAAAGGAGACCAACACCGCTCCGGTAGCCTGGGGCCAGCGGACTTGTCCAGCGCACACACAGAGTGGACAACAAAAGTCCTTGTCTCAAGTTGGAAACTGAGGGATGACATCTGAGGCTGTCTTCTGACTTCCACCCATGTGTCATCAAGATGGCTCATGGCCTGACAATTCGGATTCAATTCCTGGAACCCACCTGGTAAAAAAGAGAGCTGACTCCCTCAAGCCCATCTCTGACCTCTGCACACACATTATGGTGTGGCTGCTGGTCCAGCCAGTTCTAGGTTCAGTGGGGAGACCCTAACCCAAAGGAATAAAGTGAGGAGAGGTGGGAAAGGACCCCAGTGCCTCCCTAGGCCTCCATGAGTTGTGTGTGCAAACACACCTACACACACACACACACACACACACACACACACANTGCCCACTGTGGAGCGCATGTGGCATCTGCATCTGGACTGGCTGAGTGAAGGGGTCCTGGCTGTTTATTTGTACTGAGCTTACTCTGTCCTGAGCTTACAGAGCTGGAGCTGCCGGTGGGGACATGGTTTTGATGCCGTTGGACTGGATGCCACTGGTACCCACCTGGCTTTGGAAGGGACTTCAACAGACCAAGGAAGCAATGTGCTGTGTATGCACTTATGTGTAGGAGGGAGACCAGAGCTTGTATGCACCAGTGTTTTGAAGCCATGGTAAATATTAACAAGGCTTTGGGAGCCAGGCCCTCTGGGAGGCCTAGGCTCCCCAGTAGGGAGGAAAGGAGATAATGCTGTGTACCTTAGATAGGCTGAACCCCAGCCTCCAGAGCTGCAGCACCCAGGCTGCCAGGGACACACGGCTATGACTTCTGTTCCCAGAACTAAGATGCCTAGCCTTGCCGGGAGATTCTCAGAACTCTCAGGCCACAGAAGTACCACTTGGCCTTTGTGTTTTGCCCCACCCCACTGCTCTAAGGCTCCTCTTCACGGTCTCTTTCCCGGCATAGCTCCTATCTCCACACCCACTTCCCTAAGGATACAGTTCATCCAAAGTCGAGGGCACAGGAAACAGGTTCTATTCAGACCATTGCTTCTTTAAAACAAACAAACACCAAAACCCTTCCATTGGGGTTTCGAGGTATGGCCTGGTTGGCAGAGTGTTTGTCTAGCGTGCACAAAGCCCTGATTTGCTCTCACACACCTCATAAACTGGGCACAGTGCCCACGTCCATAATCCTGGGTTAGGGGAGGCAGAGGCAGGAGGATCAGAAGTCCCAGGGAATCCTCTGCTACCTAGTGAGTTGGAGGCTAGCCTGGGATACATGGGACAAACAATCAAAGCGAAAGCATTCCCACAAAGAAAAGCTTGGTCTCCTAAGCTCGTGTGGTGCTGGGATAGCCCTCGCCTCTTAGCATCAGGCAGGCCATGATTGTTGTTGGGTGTGAGTGTTGTCCCCCCCCCAGCAGCTATAAACCTGGGCTTTTTTTTTTTTTTTAAACTGGAAGTGTTCCAACTCTTCTGCAGCTCTCTCTGAGAAGGGAAAGTGAGAACGCTGTAGGCATTTGCATGAACAAACACTGCAAAGACACAGAGGAATCAAAGTGATGACGTACGTCCAGGGTGCAGGAGCAGAGGACAGGGAGGTACCGGGTAGGGAAAATCTTCAGGGTTTATTAACCTTGAGACTGAACCCTGCAGATACAGTACCTAGTTTTAAAAACAGGTGAGACAAAAAAAAAATCAATCGTTTCTTTCCTCTTCCTGGTAGATGTGATACGCTCAGACATATTCTCCCCGTGTGTGAGCTTCCATGCTGAGTGATATCCGGAATGTGTGTGGACCTGGGATTTGCCAAAGAGATCGTTGATTTAAGCGGTGGGGGAAGAGTGAGTTCTTTCTAGGCACAGCTTAGCATTAACCTCCTAGTTCTCTCCTGGTTTCCAGTCTGATAAGAAAAATAGTTTTGTTTTTTTTGTTTTTTGTTTTTTTGTTTTTTTTGTTTTTCTCAGTGCCAGCCCAAAGTGGAGACAGGGCCTGTTCTCTGGAGCCTGGGTCAGTGGGGGACGTGGATGGTCCTACAGGAGACCCACTCTGTTTTCCTAGGGCGGTCCTGAGCCTCATTCCTCTGGACTAAGGCACATTCATAGAGGGATTTCTCCTCTCTTCTTAAGCACCCACTTCTGCTCCGGTCAGACCTCTCCTGTCCAAACCCTGGAAACTTCTTTGCTTCTTACTTTCTCAGGGTGCAAACACTTGAGTGTTTCCCTTGAGTGCTATGGCAGATCCCTGGAACATGTGTGTGTGTGTGTGTGTGTGTGTGTGTGTGTGTGTGTGTGTGTGTGTGTATGTGTGTGTGTATGTGTGTGTGTGTGTGCATGTGTGTATGTGTGCATGTATAGGTGTGTGTCTATGTATGTGTGTGAGCATGTGCGTGTGTGTGCATGTGCATGTGTGTGTTTGTGTGTGCCTGTGTTTGTGTGTGTGCATGCATGTGTGTGTGTGTGTGCATGTGTGTATGTGTGCATGTATAGGTATGTGCCTATAAATGTGTGTGAGCATGTGCGTGTGTGTGTTTGTGTGTGCCTGTGTTTGTGTGTGTGAATGCATGTGTGTGTATATGTGTGTGCCTGTGTATGTGTGTATATGTATGTGTGTGTACATGCATGTGTGTGTGTACATATGTGTGTGTATATGTGTGTCCTTTACCACCAGCCTCCTCTAGAATCAGAGAATGAATGTCTTAAGGCTCTAAGGGAAATGGATCCTCATGACATGCTTGTATCTGCCACTCAGACTTCGGCCTCTGACGTGGGTGAGGTGAGGCCAGTGGGTCAGGGGGTGCAGAACCCTGGAGGCTGCCCTGACAACCTAGGTATTTGAGTGAGCATTGGAACTACAGGTTGGACCCAAATGTTTCTTTCACTTTGCCTCAGGGATGGTCTTTAGGTTGTCTGTCCCCAAGACAGGCACAGGACAGATGGGAGGCCTCTGGTCATTTGTAGAGTTCCTGAGGTCATTGACCCAAGAAGGCAGGGTGTGCCTGGGTGGAGCAGGCCAGGGCACACTGAGTTGTTTCCTTCTGACCAGAGGGCACTGTCCTCAGTAGCCTGGAGGATTCAGTCCTGGGTTCCTTGGTACCCCCGAGGGGAGGCAGGTGTCCTCCTCGTGTGCTTGCCACCCCTCCTCACTCATGTCTCTTTCCCTAGGGGTTGGCAGCCTTGGAGCTAGCCAGCAGCCTTCATCCTATCCCCACCCAGCTGGAGGCACCCTGGTCGGACGGACGGTGGCTGGAGATAGGGGAACATTGAGAGGCATCCCGTGGAGGGTTTTCAAGAAGCTGCCTTGCAGAGGGTCAATATTTGTTCAGCTCTTGGTCTGGGACGGCCCGTCACTGCCTGTGGCCCCCTCACATTCCAGCCATCGCACCCCTATCTCAGGAACGCGGTCCCATCGACTTGGGGAACCGCACCTGACCTTGGCAATGCTCCGCTGTCCTCCCTCCTTCATTCCCAGGCTGGAAACTGGCCCCAGGAGGGAGAGGGGGTGAGAGGAATGCCACAGTCAAGCCCCAGGCTCCTCTCCTGCTGCAACCGAGCAGGAGGCCAGTGGAACCTTGGCAGAGTCCCACCTTGGTCACCACGGACAGCACAGCTTCTGCTTCAGCAAACACTAACTGGCTGCCCACCCATTCCTAGAAAGATGGAAAAAGAAAGGGGCATGTAGCTCAGTGGGTAGAGCACTTGCATATATGGGACTCTGGACTCCATCACTAGCACTAGGTAAAACCTGGCATGATGATGCTTGCCTGTAACCCCTACACTGGGGACACAGAGGCAGGTGGATCAGAAGTTCTAGGACATGCTCAGCTCTGGATTCAGCCCAAGGACAGCCCAGGATACCACAGTCCTCTCGAGGCTGCAGCGTAACCAAGAATGCGCTCTATCCATTATCTATGGACAATTAACTGTGCAGACAAGATCTGAACTTTAATTCCCATGCAGCTCACAATGAGAACAGTGTGTAGTTTATTTTTTTAAAGTTGTTGTAAAATTGTGTGTGCGTACGATGTGTGTGTATATACATGGGTGTGTGTGTGTATGCATGATATGTGTGTGTGTGTTGTAACATCACATAAAGCTACTTTTATATGAGTTCCAGGGATGGACTCAGACTGTGTACATNAGCACCTTTACCTGCTGAGCCATCTTACCAGTCCTTTAGTTTGCAGTTTAAATACACAGGAAACAACATATCAGTACATTTGAGACACAGGGTATGTAGTCAATGATTTATTTAATTATTGAGACAGGGTTCCACCATGTAGCTTTGCCCTGGAACTTACCATGTCTGTTACCTAAAGCTAACGGAGATCAGTCTGCCTGCCTCTGCCTCCTGAGTGGGGGATTAAAGGACCGTACCCCAGGCCTGTCTGTCTCCACTGGCTTTTCTCACTGGAATCAAATCACGCGCAGTGTGCACACGGTGGCACCACGACGTGAGCAGCCCCGCCTGCTCTTTCTCCCTTTGAAGAGTCCTAGTGCTTTTGCTAACTCAATAGCTTCTCTGTGTAGGAAGCCCCGCCCCTGCCCTTTCCTCATTGGACAGGACAATCTCCTGTCTTGAGGTTAGTTTAGAAGTGAGAAAAGATTGTAAAAGGCGGAGGATTAACCCTGGTGAGGGCCGGCCGGCTGTGCCTTCCCCTCCTTCCTGAGAGTGTCCAGAGCGCTTGACCTGCTCAATTACCTCACTTCTTATTCAAAGGTGGAGAATTTGGCAGGGCAAGTTCATTCCACGACTCTTGAGCGTTTTCCACCCATGCCCCCACCCCTCCATCCGGCTCCTTGAGGGAAGGCATGAAATTTTAAATTTTTATTTTTACATGGAAAGAATGCTTTTTTTTTTTCCGTCCCAAAAGATAATACCCTTTGCTCTTTCCTGGAGCGCTTTTTTTTAAAAGGTATTGAGAGAGTGTGCTGCTCCTTTTTTATAGCTGTGTAGTATTTCATCACGTGGCTGATTCATCATCCACTATTGATTCAACTCAGCTTTTGCATTAGGTAATTTCCTGCTTTAGGTTTGCAAACAGTGCCATGGTAAGTTCCAGGTATGTGTCATTTATGACATACAAAGTGTAGTTACAGCATGCATTCTTGGACTTGAGATCATCACTAAAAGATACATGTGTTGGTGAGTTTGATACCTACTGCCAACTTATTTTGTACCAAGATTTTAGCAACGAAGCCTCCACCAGCAATGAATGAAGGTGTTTATTTCCCTCCAGCCTGGTGGAGGGAGTGCATTAGCGTTTTGGTTTTCCAATCTGAAAATTTGTCTATTATTTCTAATTTGGACATGGTTTTTTTTACAGGGTGTCTGGTTGGGTATGGGGAATTGTGTCAGAAAGAGAAGGGTTCCCTAGGGCTAAGTCATGGGGACATGGTGGCTCACACTCTGGCATTATTTAATGTGGCCCGTGGACAGCTGGCAGAAAAGAGACTCTGCCCTTCCACAGGAACCTTCTGAGTTTAAAGGAGCAGATTTCAGCTGAGTTTTGCAGAGGATGATGAGCTGGGAGCCAGAGCATCAGCTAAGAGGTTCTGGGAAAGTTACAATCGGGACCTTGGGAGCTCACCCCAGCAAGATGGATGTTGAGATCTAATGGCCTCCAAGTCTCAAAAGCTAGAGACGAAAAGCTTTTTCTATTGCTGTGATTTAAAAAAACAAACAAACAAACAAACATACAACAACAACAACAACAACAAAAACTGATGAAAACAACCTAAGAGAAAAGGACTTTCTTCTGCCTTGCAGTCCACCCTGGCAGGGCAGTCACAGTGCAGCGGGTGCTTCAGCGAGGCACTCACATGACAGCCCCGGTCAGGAAGCAGAAAGCAGTGGATGCGCATTTGTGCTAGGGCCCCAATCGATTCCTTTTCTTTTTTTCTTTCTTTCTTTTTTTTTTTTTTTTGGTTTTTTTTCGAGACAGTGTTTCTCTGTGTAGCCCTGGCTGTCCTGGAACTCACTTTTTGTAGACCAATCGATTTCTTGATACCCTCAGGATCCCCTGTCCAGCTAATGGTCCTACCTATAGTTAAGACCAGTCTTCCCCAAGTCAGTTAACAAGGGATAATCCCTCCCAGGTGTGCCAGAGGTCTGTCTCGAAGGTGATTCTATGTCCCGTGAAGCTGAGACACTGCCCCTCACACTCTTCCCTCCAGGCTGGTCCCTGCGTATGAGAAGACTCATAAAAGGAGAAGTAGCCATAAAGGAGTAAAAGCTTAGGACACTTTTGAGCTCGCTGGGATCAGAGCATCCCGGAGTCTCTAAGGCCCAGAGATGCGCTGAAGAAGAGACCATTCTACAGTTCCATGCTAGTCCTCTGTTGCCCTGACTCTCTTTTTTAGAGGCTCATTCCCCACAAGAAGCCTGAAGCCACAGGACTCTGAGCATGTGGGCTGACTTTGAGGAGGCTCAGGAGGCCCAGTAGAGGAACCTCTCATCAGTCCTGGTGGATGTTTAAATGCTGGCTTGACTGTTATACATGCTTTGCAGTTCTTTGTAGGCACTGAGATAGACTCTTAGCTCAGCGTCTGGTCCATAGCATCCGGTCCACAGCACTGCGGTCCAGCCTGGAACCCCGAGAGAAACCTAGTCTGAGATACATGAATTGGCATCTAAGGATCTGTGGGGCAAGGACATGGGGGAAAGCAGCTTCTTAATTTAGAACATTAGACATTTGAGTTGGGGGACAGCGAGAAGGCTCCAGGCGTGGCTAAGGTTTCTTTTTCTGCTTGGGGAGGAAAGAGTTTATTTCAGCTTCCAGATGTCGTGGATCATGAAAGGAACCTGGGGTCAGGCACTGAAGCAGAGGCCATGGACTTGCTCCCCAGGGCTCTCTTGGTTTACTTTCTTATACCATCTGAGACCACATGCCCAGGAGAGCCACATCCCGCATTGGGCTGGCCTCTCTCCCATCAATCACGAACAAGAAAGATGTTCTACAGATGTGTCTACAGGCCAATCCAGTGGAGATAGTTGCTCAGTTGAGAATTCCTCTTCCCAAATATTCCTAAGAGTCAAGTGGATCAAAACTAACCTGAATGGGGAATAAAGATGCCACGCTCCACCCCACCCCCAAGCCTGAGAACCTAATTTTGATCCCCAAGTCCCACAGGATAGGAGAGACCTACAAGTTGTCCTTCCCCTTCCCCAACCCCCACCCCCGCCACACCTTCACCATGGCACACAAGTTCCTCTTTTTCTGAAACAAGTATGTAAAAATGTCAAAACAAAAACCTATCTGAGCAGAAGATGCCTTAGGCAGGATCCAGATCATTTACTGGCGAGCGGGGGAAACCAAGTCATGGAGAAAGGACTGTCAGCTGCCTCCAACCGTCAGCTGGCAAAGTATGAATGGGAGCCGGGCTCCTGGGTCAACCACGCTGGACTGTCTGCCATTAGGGCTCCTGTGGCTGGGCCTTACCTTCCAGTCTCAAAACAAGTGTGTCCCCTTCCCCTGTCCCACTCTGGCTGACTGGGGTTGCTACAGCTTCTGCCGTCACAGCCCACACATGATCAGCTCAGGCAGGACCCCCAGAGGCCAGCATGGACAGAGTGGGGGGGGGGTTCAGCCTTGGCGTGTCCAGATTGGTCTCCTGCCTGCCTTTAATTGCACTGGATGATGAGCAGAGTCGGGGAGAGAATCCTCACCGCCCTCCTCCTCCGGAGGGGGAGGAAGGGAGCAGGTAGAGGCATGGCTTTCCCAGAAATCAGACTAATCCCTTGAATGTTTTAGGAGGATCTTCATGAGGACTGCTCCAGAGGGTGAGATCAGGGCTCCTTTCTCTGCCAACACATGGAATTTCTGAGACGCCCCTCCTCCAAGATGCTAAAGTAGCCAGGAATCAGGACTCCCCAGAAAAGAGACCCAGAAAGGAGGGTCCATGGCTATCCAGGGTGAGATAGGCCACATAGCAGGTCCTCATGGCCCTCAGTGGGCTGTCCTCTTTCCAGCGTCCCCACTTCTGTCCTTCCACCAGTCGGTCCATCTCCATCCCTGTCTGTCTGCCCACATTAACCCCCATGCCCCATTCCTCCTGAATGACGTGGCTCGATGTTCTCAAGGGACTTCTGCTAGAAACTGGGCTTGGTACATGCCTGTAGTCTCAGCTCTGGAGACAGATGAGAAATTCAAAGTCATCCTCAACTGCGTAGTGAGTTCAAGTCTAGCCTGGGCTTACATGACATCATCTCCCTCCCCCCCAAAAAAGCCTAAAGTTCAGGGGACTCCCCCCCCCCCAACCCTGGGATCCACCTGTTGTTCAGTAGGCCTCATTAATTCAAATCTACCGAACTTGTATATGTCAGTCAGTACATTGGGGATGGTTTCCCTTAAAATACAGGTTTAACCATTCATTTATTTGGGATGTGATTGTCACATGAAGCAATGACAAAGTGGAGAGGTGAGGTGGGCAGGGGAAAAAGCCAGTGAAACATGTTCTGGAGCATGGCTCTGGAGGCCATTGGTGTTTCACTAGTGGGCACCTTGGAGACAGCACGGAGTACTTATCCCAAACTTACCCACTTGAGGTGGGGCACGGAGCTGGATAATTAGCCACTCTATCTTATGGGCCTTGGCTGAGAGACAGAGAGATGCCATCTCTCTGATCCTTCGGACCCACACCTCACTGCACAAACCCAAGTGAACTTCAGTGTCGGGAGGGGTGTGGAGGGGGAGGCACACCGAGGGGTGGGTGTGCCTAGGTTGAATATGCTGGTAGCTGGAGAGTCCAAGATGAGTTCAGTGTGCTCTAGAAAAGAAAGCATCCATGGGGGCACAGTGGGCATCTAAAGGTGGGGGCTTGTCCCCACCTTGGGAATACAGAAATCCTGGAGTCGTGTCCACTTTTGAAGGATGAACAGTCCACGTGGAGAGGAGATCCCGGGTAGAGTTGCTGTGGGTTGGGGGGAGGGGTGGGGCTCCTGAGCCTGCTGTCAGCTGACACAGCTCTGCCACCATCTCTACCGTGGGGTCAGCTCAAGTTCAGACGAATTTCAAAGATAGCAACTAATCTTCAGGCTAACAAGGGAGGACTAGCTGAGGCCGGACTGAACGCTAACATGGGAAAATTTGCTCTTTCAATGAGTCTAGTTAAAAAAAAAATGTCACCCATACTCCTGAAGCAAGTCACTAGTCTTCAAATCTGGGCAGGCAAGATCGATGGGCCCACCGTATCCGAACCTTCTCTTCACACATTCTCTCATCCTCGGAAAATGTCTAGTTGAGGATATCTTTTTTTTTCTTTCTGTTTTTGTGTACGTGTGGTAGGCACACATGTGTATAAGCATATTCTCATGTGTAAGGACACATGTGGCAGCTGGAGGTTCAATGACAGGAATGCACCACCCTGGGAAGCTGATTGAAATGGCTGCTGGCTTGGTGGGGGACACCTTGGGTGTGCCGCTGTCTCTGCTTCTGAGGTCTGTCCAGTTTCCATTTTGGTTTCCTCTTGCCTTGGGCGAGGGACTCTGGCAGGGGGGGGCTCTTTCTCTGGTGGTGCTCAGTCTCTCTTTGGCATAGCCTTGCCAGTGTGGTTCTTTGGGGGGTGCGTCGAGAGCAGGGGAGGGTACTT
This sequence comes from Mus minutoides, assembly GCA_902729485.2. Taxonomy (NCBI): domain Eukaryota; kingdom Metazoa; phylum Chordata; class Mammalia; order Rodentia; family Muridae; genus Mus; species Mus minutoides. Next base: position 582,085 of record LR749900.1, read on the forward strand.
TAACCACAGTTACAACTTAGCTTCTCCAGTCTCTGGTCTGCTGACCCAACCTTGGGCCGATGCAGCCCTACAGAGGCAGCCTTGGTTACAAACTATTCCTACAGGTGAGAGTGGAAGCCATCTCTTGCTTTCTTTGTCCTTGTCCCTTGCTGCTGACACGAGTGGTCTACTCTGGTCCTGGTCCCCTCTGCAAGTCTAGTGCAGGTCCTGCCCTCTGAGTCTAAGAGCTCTACCTGCACCCCCCCCCCCCCCCCCCCCCCCCCCCCCCCCCCCCCCCCCCCCCCCCCCGTAGCACTCCAACCCCTGCCGCCCCTTCCTGGCTAGCCCCTCCCTCCCACATCCCCTCAGTGGCTAATTACCTTAGTCATCTTTCCATCCATGCTGTTGAGCTAATGGAGAAGGCAAACAGAAATCTCAGCAAATGTGGAAACTTCCTGCTGATGAGGTGAGAGGCTTCATCCAGGATTGGGGGGTCCCATGAAGCTCTTCGGGTGTCCCTTCAATCTGGACCAGTTTCTATTCTAAGCCAGGAAGAGGAGGGCAGCTTGTTGGTCATTACCTTGCTCTCTGTTTGAAAACATGGAGCTGGCATGACTCGATATGGTTCTGGGATGAGGATGTTGGGGGCCTTGGGAACAGGGAGGGAAGCAGAGCAGGTCCCTTGAGTTCAGGGGATTCGTCCATGTGGACTCTCAGCTCTGGATGCCCAGCTGGCTCAGGCAGTTGAGTGGGAGGGAGGGGCCTGAGCTACATGCTCCCTCACACCCAAGACATGTTAATAATTACCCCTGGGGAGGACAAGGCCTCAGCAGCCATCACTAATGAGCCGGCTAAGTGACAGCTGGGTCCTTTCCCCTTCACCTGTTCAGAAAAACAAGGTCTGGCCAAGGAATTATTTAACCCTCTTCAGGCTGAGTAGTCCCTGAGGGCAGGGCTGGGCTGTTCCCTCTGACTGGGCTCTCTGTGTCTCCGGAGCCATCTTCAGGACTTGCCCAAGACCTCCACTTGAGTGGTGACATTTCTGGTCCATGTAGCATCCATCCTAGGGAGGCCAGACTGCTCTGCTTGCTCTCAGCTATGAGGGGCAATGTCTTAGCAGATGCCTCGATAGTGGAATGTTCTAGATCAGCACTGTAGGAGAACACTGTGGGTCTTAGGCACGGAAGCTGCTGGTTTGTGTGTGTGTGTGTGGGGGGGTAGGGTTGTTTGTTTTCTTTATGTATGCGTTTTGTTTTGTTCTGTTTTGTGTTTTAGATCTAATTTTCTTCATGTCACTGTCATGTCCAATGACTCAGGACTAGATGTCACCATATTTCCCATATTTCTATAAAGTTTCATGATGGGGTCTTGAACAGGTGGTAAACAAACTTCTGTAAAACAACCCGGCGTACAGCCTCACCTCTGGTGAGTCAGAGAGCCTTGTCCAGGCAGGAAGGGGCCCAAGGTCCTTTTCCTTAGAGCGTGGCTCCTGGAAGGGTGGAATTCCTTTCCTTTCTTGAAATCTCTCAGCATGTGTGGAGCCCAGGGGCAGGAGGCTGTTTTTAATAAGGGTCCCTGGGACAGGGCAACCCTTCTTCCCTAGGACATACAGCTGCTGCAGCCTGTGGATTTTCCAAGCTTCCCATTGGCTGCTCTGGCATTCATTAAGGAGGCTGGGGGACAAGAGAGGAGGTGGGGCGTGAAGCTGTCAGTCCATCAAGTCCCCCACTCCACCCTTTCTCCTTGGAGGTTGCACATTCTGTTCAGTAATTAGGAAGACTGCTGTAGGCTGTGTCAGACTGGCCTTTGAGGAAGCCATGTGGTTCTTTTTCTTTTGGGTATGGTGGTGGCTTGAGACAGAGTTTCTCTGTGTAGCCCTGGCTGTCCTAGAATTTACTCTGTAGATCAGGCTGGCCTCAAAGTCAGAGATCTGCCTGCCTCTGCCTCTTGAGTGCTGGAATCAGAGTCATGCACCACCACAGCTGACCTGGCTTAAGAATGTAGTATTAACTGGGTTTTCTTTCTTTCTTTCTTTCTTTCTTTCTTTCTTTCTTTCTTTCTTTCTTTCTTTCTTTCTTTCTTTCTTTCTTTCTCCTCTCTCTCTCTCTCTCTCTTTCTCTCTTTCTCTCCTCTTCCTCCTTCTTCTGGTTTTTTAATTCTTCCCTGAGGCTGCTACTGTAGTCTTAAAAGTTCCTTCTTAGACTTAATCTAATTTGGTAACAGTTTGAGCCTAGCTCTAACAGAGTAGGGCTTTTCTCCCCTCTTTAATATATTAACATTTCTCAAGAGGCAAGATTAGCTGTGTGATTTCCTAATTCAAAACAAAAACAAAAACAAAAACAAAAACAAAAACAAAAAAGCCAACCCTAACTAGGACCAGGGTTTGGTGTCACATGCCTTTGATCCTAGGGAGGCAGAGGGCAGAGGCAGGTGGATCTCTGTGAGCTCAAGGCAAGTGAGACCCTCTTAAAACAAAACAAAACAAAAAAACCCAACCATCTTGATCAGAAGGAGAACCATTGAACCTCTGAGGACTGGAACCAGGAGCACCCTGGTGGTAATTCTAGGATCTTGTTCCATTGTCTGTGTCCTCCTCTAGCAGGTATTTCTGCCTTTGGGGACAGAGTCAGTGCTCCAGAGCTCTGCCATCAGTCCTGTCCATCTCTGCTGTGGCACCTCCCCACAAACAGCTGGGGCTCTGGAGTGAATCCCCCTTCTGAGAAGGGGACACAGAAGCAACCTCCGAGAATAAATTCTAGCCCGTCCACAGGCTATGACTCTCCTTATAAGACTTCGATTCCTTTCTAAGTGCCCACTGTACTGGGAGATCCTTGGCTGGGTCTCAGGGTTGAAGAGCAGGTTTTCCCAGGTGGCAAAGTGAGCTCTTAGGGAAGAATTCACATCCCAGGGCTGGCAGAATCTCACAAGGTCTTAGACTCAGCCAATGAGAAGCAGGCACGCAGAGCTAGTCCCCTCTAGTGCTGAGTATCCAAGTCCTGGGAGGTGATGGGTGTGGAGGGAACCACTAAGCCAGTCAGCTTTTCCAGGCCAGAGAGGTGTTTATGGTTCAGCCTCTCCTGGAAGCACGGGAGCAGAGTCAAGTTTACAGTTGCCTAGAACTCTATAAACACATCCGATGAGTATGTGCGCATGTGAGTGTCTCTTCATCCCTCAACCTTCACATCCTGGGCTGAGCTGACCTTGATACCACTCACCCGGGAAGGCAAGAAAGACTAGGCGGGGCTGAGAGGTCTAGTCATACTCCAGAAAGGGTTTGGTAAGCACAGACAACAGGAGACATGGGAGACTCCTGGGGAAGAAGCCTTGAGGATCTTGTGAATGGGTGTGAAGAGCGGAAAAGCATTCCAGACCAGCCAACAGCAGAAGCAAGGCTCGTGTGTGAGTGCGTGTGTGTTTGTATGTGAGTGTGTGTGAGTGTGTGTGGGTGTGTGTGCATGTAAGAGCTGGAAATCTTTACAAAAAGCCATGAAAAGAACATTAATCTTCCATACAAGGCACACCACTCCTTTTTAATTATCAGTGGCTGTTACGACACAGAGTTCTTCACTGGTGCCACCGTGGGATGCCCAAGCCACTTTGCACTCTGACCAGCAATGCACATGGATGGCAGTTGGCACACATTAGGTCTCAAAGCTAATGGATAGTCAGGACTAGTGCGTCAGGGGTGGCTAGCATTGTCCAAACTGGAGGTTGATATAAAAGGTCAGTTGTGGTCGTAACCAGTTGGTGGTCACAAGTCCAGGCAGGGGTCAGAGGTCACCTAACAACTAGTTTCCACTAGTTTCCACAGTTGTAGCTAACTGTCTTGGAAAGAGCTGTGCGCTCCTCTAGGAGTGATGGAGAAGAGACGAGGAACACTGCTCTGAGAACTCAAGAAAGAGTTCAGCTGTGTTTATCCATGGGCTGGCCGGCCCAGGCAAGGGGCATGCAAGTAGGCCTTAGTGCTCTGTCTTGCCCTGGTAGAAGGGTATTACTGTTAATACAGACACACACACACACATGCACATATACACATACATATACTGTTGGCATCAGGACCTCTCAAACCTATGACAATCACATAGGTGACAGTGCGACCTGCAGATCTGTTGCCAAGGCAACAGGCACCATATTCCCAGAATCCACTTGGCTCACCTCCCACCTTTACCTGAGTTACATCATTTTCCATATAAATAAGGAGAACACCCTCCCCCTCTCTTCTCCGCTTCTTCTCTTTTTTGTCTCTCCCTCCCAATAAGACCTCTTCTCTGTGGAACTGTCTTGGCCTAGTGTGCAGAGATGCGATCCGCCATTTTAATGTATCATATGTATCTATGCATACATATACACACATATACATACATACATACATATATATATATATATATACACACACACACACACACACACACACACACACACACACACACACATATATACACATACTTGCACATACTGGAGGCTATCAGGTGTCCTTCTCTACATATACTACATACATAATACAGATATAAATATAAATATCTGTATGTATGTATATGTGTGTATATGTATGTAGTATATATATGTATATATACATACATACACACACATATGTGTGTGTATATATATATATATATATATATATATATATATATATATATATATGTATATAAAATTAGTATATATACTAATATATATTCTCCTGCCTTGTAACGTGTGAAGTATGTGTGGTATCTGTATTCTTGCATAGAACTGGGGCCAATCATAATTTAAAGGTCTACACTGGGCCAAATCCTAGCTCTTGGAGACTGAAGCAAGAGTATTCCCACAAGGACAAGCCCAGCTAGAACTATGGAGTCGTGGCCTAGCTCAACAGCAGACAGGAAAAGGCCCACTGTGGGACAGGGCCCAGTGGGTGGACCTGCTGGCTGCACACACTTGACAGCAGGAGCCTGACCCCGGGGAACACAAGTGAAGGTAGGAGAGGACTGACCACAGAGCTGACCTCTGACCTACAGATCCAGCCATGTGTGCACGATATTAATAAAGTTTAAAAATAAAAATAAAGCAACCCCCCAATACAACAACAACAACAGCAACAACAACAACAACAACAGCAACAACAACAACAACAACAGCAGCAGCAACAACAGCAACGGCAACAGAGAGTCGCTTGCCTATTTGTCCCCTGTGGTGTACAGGGTGAGTGAGTGAGTGAGTGAGTGCTCCACAGGGGTACAGGGTGAGTGAGTGAGTGAGTGCTCCACAGGGGTACAGGGTGAGTGAGTGAGTGAGTGAGTGCTCCACAGGGGTACAGGGTGAGTGAGTGAATGAGTGCTCCACAGCGGGACAGGGTGAGTGAGTGCTCCACAGGGGTACAGGGTGAGTGAGTGAGTGCTCCACAGGGGTGCAGGGTGAGTGAGTGAGTGAGTGCTCCACAGGGGTACAGGGTGAGTGAGTGAGTGCTCCACAGGGGTACAGGGTGAGTGAGTGAGTGAGTGCTCCACAGGGCTACAGGGTGAGTGAGTGATTGAGTGCTCCACAGGGGTGCTGGGTGAGTGAGTGAGTGCTCCACAGGGTGCTCCCAGCTTGATTTTTTTCTTTGAAACTACTTGCACAGTGTATGTATGTGTGAAGTGTATACATACGTGCACACATGGATGAACAGGACTTGGCACATACTGGGAGACCAGAGGAGGCTATCAGGTGTCCTACTCTATCAACTTAAGGGCTTTACTTCTTTGAAGCAAGGTTTCTCCACAACCCTGGGGTCCATTTTTTATTTTCAGCTAAACTTTGCAGCCAGCAACCATGCCCACCCCCACCCCCAGAGATCTTCCTGTCTCTGCTCCCCACCCTCATGGCACTGGGGTCAAAGGTGACTCACTGGAGACTCTGCCTGACTCTTTTTTTGTTTTGTTTTGTTTTGTTTTTGTTTTTGCAGGTTTCTGACACCTGAACTCAGGGCTTTGTGGTTATTCAATGGGTTCTTTTATCCCCGAGCCCTCTCTCTCCCAACGCCACCTGCTCATCCCAGCCCCCTATGGGAGAGCGACAGGTGCCCAACTTGGGAACTTGACCATTTCAAAACTCCTCTGGTGAGGCTGACAGGCGAACCAACTTGGAAGCCCCTGAATGAGAGCTAAGAATGACGATTGTTAACAGTCATATGAGCTATAGACAGCTAGGCTCCATCTCAGTGGGAGCTGGAGTAGAGGTGGGCCAGCAAGAGAGCTAAGGCTGCCTCTCCTCAACCTGGGTTTCTCATCTACAATATGAGAGTCAACACTTAGCTCATGAAGGCTACTGTGGTCTCTAGAGGTTTAAATACTTGCATATCAATTACCATAACAGGTGTCAGGCAGCTAAGAGATGTTGGCTGAATGTTGGGGGGGCATGAGTAGAGAAAAGCTTCTTATATGAAATTATTGAAAATATTTTAAATTAAATTAAATTTATTATATGTGTATTCATGTTTGGCCTGCATGTGGGGACGTGTATCATATGCATGCCTGGAGCGAGTATCAGATCCCCAAGAGCTGGCGTTAGAGACAGGTGTAAACTACCATGGGGGTGTTGGGAATCGAACCTGGGTCCTTTGGAAGAGCATCAAGTGTTCTTGACCACTGAGCCACCTAGGAGGATAGGTAACATGGCCCCCAGTGAACTGGAATCTAACTGGAATCTCTCAGCCTGAGGAGGAGGCTTGAGGCATGGCATCTGTTTCTTGTCATATGGTCACCCCTTTTCTTTAATCACATGTTTGACTTTCTGTGTCAGAAGATGCCAGCCTCAGACTATCCATGAAGGTACTGGGAAACGAGAACTGGGGCTCCACCCTTCCTGTTCTCGGCGGGGCTGGGTGGGCTACTAAGGAGCGCCCCAGAGCCTTCAGCTCAAGCCTAGAGAGGCCTTTCCTTGCCAGCTGTCCAGCGTCCTGGTGCTCTGGGGATGGTGAAGTTTGCTTGTGTGCCTTTAAGACTTGGAGGCTGGGGGACCTGACTGAAGAAAGCCAGTGGGTTCCTTTGAAATGGAAGTGACATCTAGTGGTCTATAAAAGAACTACTCAGCTGACCCCCAGCCTCAAGCTGGCCCCCCGGGGTCCCCTTCTTGGTCCCTCTCCTCCTGGGCCACAGCCCTACTTGAGGGATCTAAGCTCCAACTACAAGCTCTTGATAGTAAGTGGGTGCCTTGGCCCAGCCCCAGCGTGGAACTCAGGCAGGGCACTTGGCCTAGCTCAGACACCCAGAAAGACCAGCTCTGGGCAGCTAAGAGAAAATAAATGCATACGTCTTTCTCTTGGAGTGCAGTGCTGGGGCCAGTCTAAGGTTCCTGGGTGAAGCAGGATCCTGCAGCTCATGCCCTTTGATTCTGAGGTACCTGGCTCTGAGTTCAGGCACACAGAGGTATAAATGCTATGGAGACCTCAGTGCTGAATCATCGGGAACTCGTGGCTGTGCTGTGGTTATGCAACGGCCTGGCCATGGGTCGTTGGTGTCAATACAGGCCTTCAGCCACTGCTTCAATAGGCAAAAGGCTTGAGGGAGCACAAATACCAGGTTGGGGTGTTGGAAAGGAGTCGGGAGAGGCTAAGGGGGTACAAGCCACTGCTCTATACAAGCCTGGCATGAGGAGGCCTGGGAGAGGAGAACCTAGCATGCACTCAGGGAGCTCTAGTCTGAGGGAGACATTGTCCCAACCTTAGGGAACCCCAGTCTGATAGGGGTGTAGCCTGACCTCTAGAAGCCTCCAATCTGAAGATGATGTGACCCACCTTCAGGGAGCCCCAGTCGGAAAGATTGCAGTTGAGGGTGTGGACAAGAAGGAACGAGGCCCTCCTAGACTAGACCTAAGGGCTCTTGCCATGAAAAACCCAGGGCAGATGGCAGGGTGACAGAGTCACAGTGACTGAGGTCTGTAAAGGGAAAGTGCCATGGGATGACAGACAAGGGATGGCAGGGAACTGGCCTTCCTGCCTTGTGCCTGGATTGTTCCCAGGACAAAGGGCCTGTGCCCACCAACACATGTGCCAGGTCCAACACACGGGGAAGGGGAAAGGGCAGGGTAGTCTCCTGACTTGACACACCAGCACCCTCCACCCCTTCCCACTGCTGGGTAGCAAGAGCCCCAACCCTCCCTTTACCACCCCACTCCCCAGGTCTTTATTTTTATAGCCTTTCTGTAAGTGTGAAATGACCTCAGGGCACAGCCAAAGGCTGAAAATAAATATGAACAGAAATGTTAGTCTCTCTACCCTCTCATCCATCTATAACTCAGGTCCCCTTTGGAGGCCCCAATTCCTGATTTCCTGTATATTCCTCCAAAGATAGCATACACACACACACACACACACACACACACACACACACACACACACACAAACTTCTCCCACACAAACAGCCAAGTCTCCACCTGGCTCTGTGTCATTTCTCTCCTGCTTAACCCAGAGGCTCAGAATCGCCTCGTTCCGTTTCTCCACTCCGGCACATTCCCTCCAACAGATAGCTGAGTATTTACTCATGGAGGGAATGTCTCAGGCAGAGCACAGACTTCGGAGGAGGAGGGCTTCCAGAGTTTAGATCCCCATTCTGGTATGAGCCAGCTGGTTGACATTCAACCTGTTGGTTAATGTCTCGGTGACTCAGTTTCCTCCTTTATGGGCCGGACGGGAAAGCAAACATTGACCCTCAAAGTGTTTTGTAAGGATCCCCATTAGATAACTGGTCCTTAAGGATGCTCTCACGGGGCAGCAGCGTGAGTAGCAGGCACTCAATAAACTTGAGTTACTGCTCCGAGATTATTTTGCCAGACCCCTTCTGAGAAGACTGGGCTGTTCGCAGGCTCTTATTATTATAAACAGTGCGGTAAACAAGCGTCCCCATCCACATGCCATCTGGTCCTCATGGGAACGTAGCTGCAGGAAAAGCTACAAAGGCCAAGCTCCTTCTGAATTTTGAAGGCAACTGTGAGCTGCCCCACATATGGGTGGTCCTTGCCACACAGTTGACAGCCACGTGTGGGCCTGCTCCATCTGAACGCTGACTTTCTTACATTTCTCTGGGCACACAAGTCTATTACTGGGTTCTTGGGGGAAATCACTTAGCCCCTCCCCCTACATCTCCTGACTCCCGTATTCCCAGGGTATTCCCACCGTGGGAGGAGCTAGCCGGCTGTGAGGACTAGAGTGCTCTACAGCTAGCCAACACCTTCCAAGAGTTGGCCCTGCCAAGGTTCCTCATTCATTCATTCATTCATTCACTCATTCATTCATTCATCCATCCATCCATTCTTCAAATGGTTAATCAGCATTCCAGGGCTCAGAACGGGCTTACAGACTATTTGAGGTTGCCTTTGTCAGGGCCTGTTAGCACATCAAAATTGTTGGCTAAGTCTGATAATACTTCAGGTTATACTTACTGTCACCCTCTCATTCCTGAGCAGGGGCTTGCAATTCCTATTCACATTTTTAACATTTTACCTCACTTAGGGAAAAAAAATGCAGACAATCCCGGGTAGGACTCTATTAGCTTGGATTATGACAAGCTAGACTGTCCTACCTGGAAGCAGGCAGGCTTCCTGCTATGGTAACCTGTAAACAACCTCTCTGTTTTCCTTTGTGGACAATCAGTTGATGATTTTGAGAGACAGAGAGAGAGAGAGAGAGAGAGAGAGAGAGAGAGAGAGAGAGAGAGAGAGAGAGAGAGAGAGAGGAGAGCCTTGTCCTTGAAAATGGGAACTTTGGTGAAGGTATTTCAGAAGAAAGTCAATACCTTTTACAAAAGGCATTCATTCCTACTGAGATAATTTTAGTCCACTTCTCTTCAAGTTTCTTGGTATAACCAGGCGGACAGATGTATTCGAGCTAGGGAGAGAGAGTGAGCTTGCTATGTCTCTCACCAATTCTGCTTCCTATTCTCCGCATCTCCCCACCCCCACCCCCAGGCTTGCTCACACTGTCTCCCCACAGGCCCAGGCTAGATGTCTCCTGTGTGCCTCACTCTGCCAGGCTTTCTAGGACTTTTGTGGGCTCGCTCAGCTAACCTGGCATCAAAGCCTCCCGCGTCTTCTCCTCCTCCTCCTCCTCCTCCTCCTCCGCCGCCGCCACCGCCCTTGCATATCTGATAAATGCCAAGGACTTTGTCTACGTGAGATCTGGCCTGGAGAGGATCCAGCCTCTCCGACTGGTGGAGGCAAACTCACCCCATCACCAAAAGCCCCCAAGGAGGTCAGGTTTAAGGTGAGGGCCAAAGAGGTTTCTTTTTTTACCTTCTCTGGCTGTTTAGTAAACACGGTTTCCTCTCTAATTAAAGGATCCGCATGAAAGTGTTCACAAGGCGTAAGCAGGGATTTCACCAAATGCTTTGGCATCAAGAAGGAGAACTTTGAGGGAGTCCAGCCACCTTTCCCTGATGTCACCAAGACAGAGACTCTTCTGCCTTCCAGTTCTGGAGGTTAGAGATTAGTGTCACTTGACCCTGTATGCAATATAAACAGAATCACAGACATGCAACTTGATTTCATCAATATATTAAAATTTTTTTTGTTTTTCCTGAATATTTAAAATGTATCATCCTCTCTCTCTCTCTCTCTCTCTCTCTCTCTCTCTCTGTGTGTGTGTGTGTGTGTGTGTGTGTGAGATGGTGCATGTATGCCATGATGTTTATGTGGCGGTCAGAGGACAACTTTTGCAGGTCTATTCTCTCCTCTCACTGTGGGTTCTGGGGATTGAACTCAGGTCATTATATCTGCTCGGCAAGCTCTCTGAGCCACTGAGCCATCTCAGCAGCCCTGATGAACATTGAAATTCATTTGTGACACACTCAGTTCATTCATTCTCATCGCTCATAACGTTCCACTGTGGGAATGTGTAATTAACTTTTATTTTGTGTGTGTGGTATAACCGTGCATATGTGTTCATGTGTGTTTACATGTGTTGGGGCGGTGCATGTGAATATATGTATAGGGAGACCAGAGGTTGATATCAGGTGTCTTTCTCAGTATTTCTTCACTTGATTTTTTAAAAATTTATTAATTATTTCTATGTGTACAAGTTTTTGCCTGTGTGTATAGATGTACACCTCATGCATGCCTGGTGCCTGCAGAGGCCAGAAAAGGGCATCTGATTCTCTGAAGCTGAAATTACAAGTGCTTGTGAACCACCATGTGGGTGCTAGGAGCTGAATGCGGGGTCCTCATCAAGAGCTCCAGCCCCAGTATAGCTTTTTTCTCTTCTCTTCTTTTTAATAAAACTTTTTAAGGGTCTGGCGAGGTGGCTCAGCAGTTAAGAGAGCTGAATGCTCCTCTAGAGGACCCAGGTTTGGTTCCTGGCACCCACCTCAGTAGTAATTCCCTTCAGGACCACTCGCATGTATGCACTGCATACACACACACATGCAGGCAAAACAACCACAAACATGAAAGAAAAGTAAAGGAAATATTTTTTTAAAAAGCTTTAAAAAATATATGTGTATGTATGTGCCTGCATGAGATTATGTGCCCGCATGAGATTATGTGCCCAGGTACCCTGAGGGCCAGAGGGCGTCGGATCCTCTGGAACTAGACTTAGCATTTGTGAGTCACCTGATGTGCGGGTGCTGAGAACCAAGCCTGGGTCCTCTGCAAGAGCAGCGAGTGCGCCAACCACCGAGCCGTCATTCCAGTCCTCCCCAGCCCTCCACACTATTCTCTGGGAACAGGGTCACACTGAACCTGGAGCTTGCTGATTCTGTTTGATTGGCCAGCAAGCTCCAGTCTCCACTTTCCCTCAGCTCTGAGATACAGATAAAGGCTGGCCACCACGCTCAGCTTATATGTGGGTTCTGGGGACTTGAACTCATGCTTGTGAAGCAAGTACTCTAGTGACCAAGCCATCTCCCGGAACCCAAGAACATGATTTGTATTTATCCTCCTGGTAACTGTTGGGTTGGTGCCAGCTCCAGGCTACAGTGGATATGCTGTACTTTCTGTGGTACTTTCTGTATTGTATGACATTCAAATGAACACGTCTGCATTATAAACTTAAGAATGGAGTCACCGAGTCATAGGGCAGACACTGCCAGGGTTTCTGAGGAGAAGTGGTGTAGCCACGGCCCAAGACTGTAGACAAATGGTTTCTCAGTTCCCCACACCCTAACTGTGACCAATATTGGGAGTTTCACTTCGTCTTTTTGGTGGTCCAAATGCCCTTTGTAAACCACCAGGCCTTCAATCACACCCCTGATGCAGGCTTTCTAAAAATGTACATTGATTGATTGATTGATTGATTGATTGATTGATTGATTGAGAGTCTTCCCATGGAGACCAGGCTGGCCTTGAACTCACAGATACCCTCCTGCCTCTGCCTTCTAGGTGCTGGGATTAAAGGCTTGGGCCACTACACCTAGATTTTTATGACTTCTTCAATGTGTATGTATGTGTGTCTGGGTATGTGTATGTGTATCATGTGTGTTAAGGTGCCTGTGGAGACCAAAAGGTGTGTTGGATTCCCCCAGAACTGGAGTTATAGGCAGTTATGATCCTCCTGACTGCCAGGTGGGTGAGTCTGGGCAGAGACTGTCTCCTGGGTGCTAGGAACTGAATCTCGATCCTTGGTACTCAACCTTCTTAGCCATCTCTCTGCCTTCTACTTCTGATTTTCTAAAGAACATTTTATTATGTGTGTCTGTGTCTGTGTCTGTGTGTCTGTGTCTGTGTGTCTGTTCCTGTGTCTGTGTGTCTGTTCCTGTGTCTGTGTGTCTGTGTGTCTGTGTGTCTGTGCCTGTATCTCTGTGCCTGTGCCTGTGTCTCTGTGCCTGTGCCTGTGTGTCCATGTCCGTGTCCATGTCCGTGTCCGTGTCCGTGTCCGTGTCCGTGTCCGTGTCTGTGTCTGTGTCTGTGGAGGGGCAGTGTGAAGGTCAGCTGGTTCTCTCCTATGAGTTCTGGGGAGCAAACTCAGATCACTCGGCTTATGCAGATGGTAAAACCACTTGCCACGTATTTAGCATACATGGAATGGTTAAGTAGATGATGCTTCCACATGCAACAGTCAGTGCCATCCAGTCCAAGAACCTTGCACTACCCACAGTTTCCTTGGAGCACCACAGATGGACCTGCTTCTTCTCTGTGTTTAACCATTTCCAGAAGTTTTGTGTTAGCAGTCTCATAAGAGGTGTAGTCTGGTGTGGCTGGCAGCTTTCATTTAGCACTCTGCTTCGAAAGTCCCCTGTGCTCTAACATGTAGTAGCAGGTGTCATTTGGGATCCAAGACTAGTATTTGGATGTGTGGGCATATAGCAATGTGCTAGTCCACACTTTTGGTGATTGTTTCGTGTGTGTGTGTGTGTGTGTGTGTGTGTGTGTGTGTGTGTGCTTGTGCCTGCGTGTGCGCTCTTCCACCCAATCAGATGTCTTCCCATTGCTCTTCCCATCTTAGAAACATTTCATTTATCTATTTGGGGAGGAGGGTCGGTTAATGCAAGTCAGAGGACAGCGTATGAGACTCAGTTATCTCCTTCCACCATGTCTGGTTTAGGGATTAAACTCAGGTCATCAGGCTGGTTTCAACTGCTACCCACTTAGCTCCCTTGCTGGCCTTGCTGACCTTTTGAGACCGGGTCCCTCAGTGAGCTTGGAGTTTGCTGTTTCTGCTAGATTGGCCCCCAGGGATCTGCCTGTCCCTGCTCTTGCCCCCAACACTGGTTACAGTTGCATTTGGCTGTGTTTTTCTTTTCCATGAATGTGGAGGATCCAATCTCAGGCCCTCGTGCCTGCTGAACAGCATGTTACCCACAGACCTATCTCATAGTCTGCTTTGGTTTTAATCACAAGGTCATAGTCTATCTTAAAGAGAGATTGCTCCCTTATGGAGTGGCCCATGACATGGGAAGGAGACAGAGAGAGGGAGAGGCAGGGAGACAGAGACAAAAGGAGGCCGGAAACTATGAGCATGAGAGGCGGAGACTCCAGTGTGTCAGGCAATGCTGGGCCTCTGAGAAACTTGTAGACGATGCTGTTCTCAGCCACACACACCCGCTCCTTACCCTGTGCACACCCGGCCAGTTAGCTCCCTCTGTGCTCACTGCTCTGGTTAGTGCCTGGCTCATGCTCACCATCTTGTTAGTTCCTAGAACGTTCGCAAAGAGCTCGCCTTGATGTCTCAGCGCAGGGGAGACAGTTGCCTCCAGCACCCACTGCTGTGACATTTTGCTGTACCCTCTGGTGGTAGAGATGAAAACTTTTGTGTCCTTCCATCGCTTGACTCTTTTAAAAAAAAATCATTACAGTATGCATTTATTTAGTGTCCATATGTGTAGTAGTAGTAGTAGTACTTTAGAGGAGTAAAGTTTGAGAGTCTCTTCTCTTTTACCACGTGGGTCCCAGAGATCAAATTAGGGTCGTCAGGCTTGGTGGCCTTTATCCACTGGGTCATCTCCCTAGAGGAATGTCCCTAGTCTTGTTAGAGCATTAGGCACAGACAGATTGGGAGCACACAGGTACCCCAGACTCAGTTTCTTTGGTTAGGTCTTCTGCCTGGGAAATAACCCTGGGCAGGTCAGGGTGTGGATTACTGGACTTTCATGCCAACCCACATCTGGAAATGCCAAGATGACTGTTAAGTCCATCCTGGGCCTGGGGGACTGCGGGGCTCATCTCAGCAGAGGCGATGCAGCCGTGGGATGCTATGGTGAGGAAGCCTAAGAGTCAAGAACCTTGTCCCTTTCCCACTTCCTGCAGCCCCACAGTTCCCAAGACCTTCTGCACCACCCAAGCCGTGCCTGGTTCCCACAGGATTCCAGGGATTCTCTGTGTATATGAGAGCATGTGTAGACGGAGCTTGTGTGTAGACTGTGCTAAGGACATACTAGCGTGGCTTCCATAGACCTGGACGCACCTCATCCGTACAGATTAAGGCTGAGGGTTTCTGCTTTCCAAGGCATTGCCCTCGCAGTCATGTGATGCTGGCCAAGTGTGGAATCCAAGTTCCAGAGTCTGCAGGTACGGGGTGAGGCCTGGGAATTTGCATGTCTAACAATGTCCCCAGATGATGACACTCAGGCCTTTGGTCTGAAGATCGCTCTCGGGGGACTGGCACTCGACAGCTTTGCTCTCTGTCCTGTTAGGATTCGACTCTCTGCACAAGCTCACAGAAAGGGACAAATCAGAGTGGCCTTGATGGTGACAGCAGGAAGCTCTTACTCTCGTGGCCCTGGGCCAAAGGGCAGGAGAAAACTCACCCAGAGGCCGAGCAGATACAATGTCCAGTCTCCAGCTTATCACAAAGATCAAAGGATCAAAGCTGGGGAGGGCGCCTCAGCTCAGATTCCAACATGGGAAGGAGGAAGTGGACCCATGGCAGAAGTCACCAGAGCTTTGAAGGGCAGTATCAGTGATCAACCTAATTCTGGTTTGGGGAGTGACAAATGCAATTAAAAAGAAGTAAAGAAAAAAAAAACCTTTGAAAATGACATAAGTCAGATGACACAGTCAGTGTTTTGTTGTTTTTTTTTTTTTCTGCATGTTCCAGAATGTTCAAGTCCTCTTAGCCTTGCAGTCAAGTCAGGCCCAGCTAAGGGTCTCGGGTACTTTTTCTAGGCTGGACTGTCGAGTCAGCCCTAGAAGGTAGAGTCTTTCTTCAGTTTCACAGAGGAGGAAACTGAGACACAGCCTAGAAATGATTGATCCCATCATTCTAATATTAGTCTTCAAAATGCTTATGCGTATGGATGTTTTGTCTACATGTATGTGTGTGTGTGCAGGTGTTCATTGAGGCCAGAAGAGACTGTCAGAACCTTGGAAACGGGAGTCCCAAAGAGTTGTTAGCTGTGGGTGCTGGAACTAAACCTAGGTCATCCCAAAAGGATTAGGTGCTGTTAACTGCTGAGCCACCACCCAAGCCCCCAAAACAAGTCTTGACTTCAGGTCAGACTTTGAACCAAGTGTGAGACAGGCCCTTCCCTTCCTTCCTTCTTTCCTTCCTTCCTTCCTTCCTTCCTTCCCTCCCTCCCTCCCTCCCTCCCTCCCTCCCTCCTTCCTTCCTTCCTTCCTTCCTTCCTTCCTTCCTTCCTTCCTTCCTCCTTCTTTAGCCCCTTCCCTTTCCCCTCCCACGGCCCCATGCTTAGCTCAGTCACAGACCTGCCAGGCTAGATGGAAGAAGCTACAGGTACTCATACACCCTAGCTCAACGGTTCTCAGCCTCTCTAATATAGAGATCCCTTTAATACAGTTCCCCAAAATTATTTTACTTCCAACTACAGCTTTGAATTTTGCTACTGTTGTGAATCGTAATGTAAACATCTGTGTTTTATGATGGTCTTAAGCCACCCCTGTGAAAGAGTCGTTTGACCTCTCCCAAAAGGGTCAAGACCCACAGGTTGAGAACCAATGTCTTAGCTTCCTCTACAAGGGGAAGTTTGAGTATCTCCTGTCAGAAATGACCAATTTGGGAACCGTCCTCTTCAGACTTCTCAGAGTGTTAAGTCACGCAGGCTAATTTTCCGTGACTGTTTTTAAGTCTCCTTCAGCACCTGAAGTGTGTGTTCAAACAAGCCATGTCTGTCCCTGAGAGAGCTTGCTCAGAGAGATTAGAGGCAGGGCCACGAATTCCCCCCCTCCCCCAAGACCGGGAGGGTTTTAAGGAAGGAAATATCCACCTCTCTGAAGCCATTGCAGATGGTTATGTGAGCAGCCACATTGGAAGGGAAGCCATTAAGAGAGCCACAGCTCTGTCCCCTCCTGAGGCTGTTGCTGAGTTCCAGGTTTGTGGTCTGACTTTCATTCCAGCCAAAGTTCATTGCTGGGTAAAGAATTTAGGCGAGGAGTGAGATAGATCATTGATTAGACAGTAACCCTTTAGGTTTGCAGGGGTGAGGGCTCTGGGTGGTAGAGGTGCGAGTGGATGACGACGAGGAGGAGGAAGGCAAGGGTGATGTGGTTTGCTTCTATATTTTAGACAGGGTCTCCCGAAGCCCAGGCTGGCCTTTAACTTACGAGGTAGCCCAGGATAACCTTAGGCTTCCCGATTCTTCTGCACATACATCCCAAGTGCTAGTGTGCGCCACCCCAACAGGCAGATAGATATTTTGTATGGAGTGTGTGTTTGTGTGTTTGTGTGTGTGTGTGTGTCCAGGGCCTCCAGCACACTCAACAGGTGCACTACTATGGAGCCACACTTCAGCCTGATGCGATGGGACTTTGGTGACCTGGAGACAGCAGACTGTGACAATGCTGCTGGGGTCAGTAGTGCGGGGAGTGGGGGTGGGGCTAGGGGGTGGGGCTAGGAGGTTCAAAGCTGGGCTAGAGTGTGATTGCACTTTGTGACAGGGCTGGGAGGGATAGGGGCTGCCTGGCAGGAGGCTTTCTTTCTCATCTCTCAGCCCTGCCTCCAAAGGTGCCTGCATGATGAGGGCTTTCAGCAAGCCTGCCTCCACTGCCCAGCTGGAAAGTCCTTTGCTCATTGTGTCGTCTGTCCCCCCCTCTCCCCCAGGGAGGCCCCTCCCCACCACAAACAGATGGGTGCTGATGTCAGCGGCAGGCACCATTGCTGTCAGCACTAATGGAAAGTGCTCTTACACTCAAGAGCCAATGGAAAGCGGTGTGGCCTCCTCTGGGCCTCACCCCAAAGAGGAGGCTAGGCCAAAGGCCCCTGTTGAGTTCCTGGAGTAGGTGGCAAGTTCGTGGTGACCCAGGGCTCAAACCTGGAGTCTCTATGATAAGGGAATTGGAAAGCCCTCTCACAGGGTATCTTGTGCAGAGAAAAAAGATGTTCCATGGTTCCTATTTCCCAGATGAAGGAACTGAGATCTTTAAGCCCAAGAAAGGCCATGACAGATTGAGTATAGAACTCCTTCAAGAGCACATTTGTTTCTGTGCATGTGCAGAATGTGACACAGGAGAAACTAGGAATCGCCAGACAGATGCAGAAAGGGCTGACTCCTGGGGCTGCTGACCTCTGAGCATGCATGTGTGCATGCATGTGTGTGCACCTGTGTGAGCATGTGTGTGTGTGCATGTGTGTATGCGTGCATACATATGTGTAAAAGTGTGTATGCTCATGAGTGCACATGGTGTGCAAGTGCATACACGTGTGTAAAAGGGTGTATTGTGTGCAAGTTTTAGAGAGGTTGTGCATGGTGTGCGAGTGTATGTATGTGCGCATGTGTGTGTATGAATGTACAAGTGCATGAAAGTATGTGTGTGTATGTGTGTAGTTGGCTCTGAGGCTTTCCCCTCGTCTATGAAGCTCCTCCATCATGGGAACCAACGCTGAGCGGCGACTAGGACAGCGCCTGCCAGATCATGGGATGGGTATAGGGGTGGGGAGGAGGAGAAGACCGAGTGTTCTCGAGAACTGCAGATGGACCGGAAGAATAACTTCGGAAGGTCTTATAGCACAGCAGAAAAACTATGCTCGATGACAATCGATTACTGTCTCCAAATAGCTAGTCTAGAAGCTTTTGACTTTGAACACAAAGAAAGGACCACACTGTGAGACCACACTGAGGTGCTAGGTGCCCCACTATGCTCCTTAAGTTTCTCTGGGTCAATTAAAAATAATGTGTTGCCAGTGAGATTATATTCATTGTGTGTGCATGTGTGTGTGCATATGTGTGTCTGTGTGTGTGCATATGTCTGTGTGTGTGCATATGTGTGTGTGCGTGTGTGTATGTAAGTGTGCCACAACGTGCATGTAGAGACCAGAGGACAGGTTCTGGGAGTTAGTTCGTTTTCTACCATGTGGGTGTGGAACTCTAAAGCCTCAGGCTTGGCAGCAGGCTAAGCCATCTCAATCTAAAGCATCTCAATGGTCCCCAGAGGATGCATCGTATACCTGTGGGGATGTTCCAGTGTTGCTCATAGGAGGTGGGCAAGCATATAGGAGTTGGACATAAGTGACGTCCCTATGGAGGTTAGTTTTCTTCCCCCCAGACATCTCTATGGGGGTGTCTTCTGTGTGATTCCAGCAGACGGTTGTGCATGGCCTAGAGTCATTGGTCTCTCCCAGCAGAGAGTTTGATCTATAAATCCTTGCCAGGCAGGGAGTGTGTGTGTGTGTGTGTGTGTGTGTGTGTGTGTGTGTGTGTGAGTGAGTGTGTGAGTGTGTGTGGCTGACGGGATCCCCACAGGTACTTACTGAACTCAGGAGGAATTAGAGGCTGGTTTCTCTGGGATACACTTGTCTAGGGCTCTGAGGAGAGGGTCTGGAAGGAGAGGTGTGGACCCTGAAGGCTTCTCTCTCTCAGGTAGCTCCTAAGTCATGTGCCCTTTGGGATAAAGTTGAAACACGGCCCAAGAGTTGATGTGGACCTAATCCCATCGGATCTGCCACCAGATCCCTTGGTTCTAGGAAGAAACTTGGGTATTGGTCATTTGTGCTATTTTCCAAAAGGCATCCTTTTACACTTACCATTCCCTTGTGTGTTTTGCCTGCAGACAGGCACATGCATCTGTGTGCCACAGCTCACAAGCAGAGCTCAGAGGACAACTTCCGGGAGACAGTCTTTTCCTTCCACCATGTGTGTCCTAGGGATGATGATGGCTCCGAACTACCGTGTGGGTGCTGGGAACCAAACCCGGGTCCTCTGCAAGTACAACAGGTGCTCTTAATCACTGAGCCATCTCCCTGCCTTCTTTTTACTTATTTGGTGTGTGTGTATGTGTGTTGCACACACACATGCCTGTTTACATTGGACAGTGCGGGCTTGTGTAGAGGCAGGAGGTTGAAGGTCTTCCTCAATCCCTCCCTCTCCATCCATTTTTTTTCTTTTCAAAAGCAAACTCAATTCTTATTAGTAAAGATCTTTGCACATTCCCAAGGAAAGCACACATACGGCAGGATGTTAGAGGCATCTTAGGATGACACATAGCACAGAATCATGTGTTTCTGAAACAAGGTCTCCCACTGAACCTGAAGCACCCTGCTTTGGCCAGGCTGGCCACTAAGCCCTGGAGATGAGTCTGCCTCTGTCCCTGTGAGTGCTGGGCATCTGACCTCAGCTCCTTGTGCTTGCCCAGTGGACATTTTACCCATGAAGCCATCTCCCCAGGCCACAGGTCACTTCCCGAATAGTCCTTCTTCATTCCACTTCTGATCTCAGAGA
This sequence comes from Mus minutoides, assembly GCA_902729485.2. Classification (NCBI taxonomy): domain Eukaryota; kingdom Metazoa; phylum Chordata; class Mammalia; order Rodentia; family Muridae; genus Mus; species Mus minutoides. The sequence continues at coordinate 602,118 of LR749900.1, forward strand.
CACAGAAGTGTCCTGTGGTCCAGGTGGTTTCCTCCCGGATATGGTTGCCTAAAGATAAGGGGATCACCTTACCAAGATGACCTCAAGGTCAGTCCAGGGGAGGGAAAGGCCAGGGCTGAGATGAAATGTTCTCTCCAGGAATGGTTTGTGGTACCATGGTGGTTCAGGGCATTCTATGTTTAGAGGAGGCTGTGGAGATGGAGGTGGAGACAGGCTTAGCTAGAGAGAAGAGCAAGTGATTGGATGGAGCCCATTTGGTCATGTTTGTCTACCTTGCAAGTGGAGTGAGAAACTTAGCCTTGGTATGGGAAGGAGATGTAGAGAAGAAAAGGAGGTAGACCTAGGCCAATCTTTCTAAATGCTCTTAGCCCCCCAACATGTGCTGTCCTGTTCTTGTAGTCCCCTCTCCTCTCTCCACACAGTTCTCAGAAGAGTTGCTCCAAAGAGGCTGCCCCATGGAGTGGCTAGACCCCGCCTTCTCTGTTTCCCAACTGCAGGATGATTGGTGGCCCAAGAGGTCACTTGGTTGTCTCTGTCCCAGTTGACCAGAACCCTCTGGATCTTGTGGGTGCTATGGGTTTCTGGGCCAGGGCTCTGGCCTCTACACATGATGGGAGGGTTTTGAGAACCCAGACGACCAGATTTTGCAAGCCTGAAATAGTTTATGACCAGGCTGAGGCAGGGAGGAAGAAGGGCCTGGCCCCAGGAATGCAGGAGGAATGTCTGGGAGGCCTGTCCAGTCCCCCACCCTCTCCAGCTCCTCAAGGGAATGAGTACAGGCCCCAGGCCTATCAGAGCTAAGAAAAATGGTTTGGGCCTTCAACATTCCTGGGACAGGGTGGTGGCAGTCAGTCCAGTGTGGAGATGGGGGTGGAAGGATTTCATCTTCCTCTGGGGAGGCTACCAGGGTTAGTGCTATCAGTCTACCTCTCTTCATCCTTCCTGCTCAGAGGGCAGGAGCTCCGTGGATGTGCATTGCCATCTGCGTATGTGGCAAGAGGGGCGAGGAGTCCCCTTTAGGCTAGGGCTGTGTTTTCAGCGTCTCCACTATCAAACCACAAGCTCCCTTGGGGCAAGGTTGCTGTCTGTCTGCTCCCCAGCTTGGGAGTTTCTTCAAGTTGGAGGCTACCGATTGCCCTTGAGCTGCAAGTTCTCAGAGTTCCTCACAGCCAGAGTGGGGCAGCTGCTGGAACTTGAACAAGATGTAGCTTCCATCTTCAGTCCTGGAGATTTAGACATACCACCTTCATATCTGCCTGGAAGTGGATGCTCAGAGGGTCGCTCCAGTCTTGGAGAGTACCAGAACTTTCCCTCCAGCCCTGCACTGTGTGTAGGAAAGAGATGGCAGGCAGGTCCTGGCCACTCATCTGGACTTGGCTTCTTTTCTGCTTGGGGCCGGAATCCATCTTGGAGAAGATGGATGGACGGCAGGGTGTCCAGCCTCTACTCCCTAATGATACCTGCACATTCCTATGCTGGGGGTCAGTCCTCTTCCCTTTCATGTGTCTCCCTCTGAGGGAGCCAGCTGGTGGGGTAGGGACAGCCAGGCAGGCACAGAAAGAACTGGAGGATGGCCAGGGTCACCAGGACCATGGATTCCCACCATGGCTCTTGTATGGAAAACACAAATTTCCCAAACCCTGGCTGGGCACATCACATTCCTCTTGTAGACAAGATTCTGCCCTCCGTTAGAAGGCTATCCACTTCTGCTACCTCGTGTTCCTAGACCAACCCACTGGGGTCAGCCCATGGTCAGAATGAAGCGCAGCCTATGCAAAGTTAGGCCAGTCTGTGGCAAGGATTAGAGAGGGCTAAGATCAGAGTTTAGGATCAGGCTCTGACCAGGGTTATGAATCAGCCTGTTTTCTGGGCTAGGGGGATTATATTTTGGCTACATAGGATTAAGGTTGAGTCTGTGCCCAAGATGAGGGGTAAACCTAGGCCCAGAAAGAAGGAATTGGTCTGTAGTCAGACTTCAGATTCAATCTGCAGCCAGGACCAGTAGGCAGGCTGTACCCAGGATTGGGAATCAGTCTATAGTATATAGGATTAAGGATCAGGTTGTAACCAGAATTAAAGGTGTGTAGTACTGAGGGGAAGGAGTCTGCCTTACACTGAACTTCACCTATGACTCAGCCCCAGAAGACAGCCTTGCTGCGGGGTCTACAGTTTGGAGGGGGGTGGTTTTGCAAATCCTTAGCAACAGAGTTAGGTTCTCACCTGTGAGAGCTACTTGGGCAATAGTGGGGTGTCCCCATGGTCTTGGCTTCAGCGTTAAGTGGCATCCGGAAGTGCCAGCCCAGGCCCACGGGGAAACAATTCCTGGCTCTGAGATGCTATCACCAACGTTGTGGCTGGACGGAAAATCGAACAACTCTACAGTGTGCTTCACCTTACACCTCTCGAAATTCATTCACCAACAGCTCATTTGGCAAACATTTCCCGAATGCCTGTCGTGCTTGGGGTCAGGACTTCTCAAACTTGAGTGCACATAGCAGGCTCCCAGGAAAACTTGTGAGAAAGGCTGGCTCCCAGGCCACACTCCAGACACTCAGTGGCCAGGAAGGCACTGGGGCTTCCTGGAACCTGCCATTTCATAAAGTCCTGGACAAATCTGCTATAGTAGTTTTAGGATCTTAACTTGGGGAGCTGATCTTGAAAAGGGATGTGAAGTTATAAAAATAATTGTAGGGGCTAGAAATATGGCTCCACAGTCAGGAGCACTGGCTGCTCTTTCAGAGGACCCTGTTTGGATTCCGAACACTCACATGAAGGTTTACAACCATCTGTATCTCCAGTCCCAGGGACTCCAACACCCTCTTCTGGCTTCCTCAGGCACCAGGAATGTAGGCTGTGAATAGACACGGGTGTAGGTAAAACACACATGCACATAAACTTCTTTTTAAAATAAAAGAAGAATTTAAGCCTGGCATGGTGGTACATGCCTTTAAGTCCTAGCATTCAGGAAACAGAGGCAAGCATATTTCTGTAAGTTCAAGGCCAGCCTGGTCTACAGATGAGTTCCAGAACATCCAGAGATATGTAGAGAGTCCCTATTTCATGAAGAGGAGGAGAAGGAAGAAGAGGACGAGGAGGAAGAGGACGAGGAGGAGGAAGAGGAGGAAGAAGAGGGAAGAGGAGGGGGAGGAGGAGGAAGAAGGAAGAGGAGGGGGAGGAGGAGGGGAGGAGTGGAGGGGAGGAGGGGAAGGAAGGAGGGGAGGAGGAGGGGGAGAAGGGGAGGAGGAGGAGGAGGAGGAAGGGGAGGAGGGGAGGAGGAAGGGGAGGAAAAGGAGGAATTGCAGAAAGTATCTATGATTCAGGCTGATGGGTTTAGCTAGCAAAATGAGCACAAGGGATGCTGAATAGAACAACATCTGAAATTTTTCAGAGAAAAATCATGAAGATGTCATAAACGTCTATCTTGTCTGACACTGAAACTTGGCTCATCCTGTTGCAAGAATTCATGGAACTTTCCTGTCTAGCCATCCCAAAGCCCTTTCATGTGACTGGCAAGGTAGAATTCAGGCAAGCATGCAAAAGATTAGCTCCGAGAATAGAGGTGTCAAGCAAAGTATAATTAATGCATTAAATGAGGCCAGGGCTAAGAAACGTGTCTGAAACTGTGTTCACACAATGGCAAGGAGGGGAACAATGTGTGGTCGCTGTCGCCATTAATAGCTCACCGATTGTCAATGCATAATTGCAGCTGACCTGCTCCACTGAAACCTCAGCTGTGTGGTGCGTACGTACATATGTACGTACGTGTGTGTGTGTGTGTGTGTGTGTGTGTGTGTGTGTACATGTGCAAGTCTGAAACCTCAGTTGTGTGGTGCGTGTGTGTGTGTGTCTCTGTGTAGTATGCTGCTCACCATGTGTGTATGTGTATGTGTGTGTGTGAGTGTGTGTGTGTGTGTGTGTGTGTGTGTGTGCACAAGGGTGCAGGTCATTAGATGCCCTGGAGCTGAAGCTACAGATGCTTGTGAGCCACCTGATGTGGATGCAGGGAGACAAACTCTGGAAGAGCAGCAAGAGCCCCAACAGCCGAGCCATAAAACCTTTAAAGATTTTTTTATTCTTTAGTATATATATATGTGTATGATCATTTGTGGGTGCGTACCCAAGGAGGCCAGAAAAGGACACTGGAGTCCCCTGGAGCTGATGTTATAGGCTATTATGGGCCTCTTGGAGTGGATTCTAGGAATCCAGTTCAAGCCCTCTGCAAGACTTGTATGCTCTTAACTGCTGAGCCATCAATTCTTCCAGCCTCCATAAATTCAGGTCTGACATCACAGGAGGGAGTCACGTGACAGTGTGGAGCCACAGTGGTTTCAGCTTGGAGGGTATTCCCAGGCTCAACCTGCTGCCTTGAGGACCTCAGGGGATGTCCGCCTCTGTTGGGATATCCCAGGTATTGTGGGTTCTGAGTGGCTCTATCAAGGAGAGAGTTCTGGGAAGCCAGGAGCAGCTCCTTTGAAGTGTTGGAAGGGTGGGGTGTCAAAATTAGGCAGTCCTGGCTTTGCTCCCTTGCTGCCCAAGTTCCAGCAAGGACCTGAACCTTAATGAACCTTGTTGCGTCACGTACAGGGTGACTGCCATCCGATGCTGGTGGCCAAGTGGTAGAGAGAGTGCGAGCGTTGGTGTTGCAAACTCTCAGTGAGGGCATCTCGGGAGAGACCTCAGGCCAGAGCTCACACTGAGGATGCAGGCAGGCATTAGAGCCTGCTCTCCCTTCCTGGGGTCTGTCTGGCTGTTGTCCCATAGCTGCCTGAGTGGCTGTGACTTGGGAGTCTGATAACAGAGCCAGGAGAAGCTATCTCCACCATAAACATGCCCTGGCTTTCTCCAGCTCTGGTGTCTCCAAGTGTTTGGCCTTGCAGCTAGCTGGCCCTCTGGCCCCAAAGCATCCAAGGAGAAGAAAGTTATCTGGCCCACAGTTCTCAGAGTTGTGCAAGGCTGTGCTGTTCCAAACAAATAGGCTACCTGCAGCCCAGATCTGGGCAGTTCCCGGCATTCCTAGCTAGCAGGTAGCAAGGCAGTTGCTGCTTGGGACAGTCAGGGCCTCAGGCTCTAGGTCAGTCCTGCCTGACCAGAGGTAAACCTAGATTTGTGGATGGAAAGCACCTGGGGTAGAGGCAGGGCGGCCGAGTTTCCATCCCCCAATCACAGTGCTTTGTGAGTTCAGGGAAGCTCCCCTGCCAGTCTGGGTCTTGGCTACCTTGTGGCTGCTTCACTCGGAGTGGTTGTCACCCAGATGCCCTGGGGAGGTGGTAGGATCCTCCGCCAGCCTCTGCACAAGGCCTCCCTGGCTCTTTTGTTGCTTCCATTTTTTTTCCAGAAGTTTCTGAAGCAAGCTTCCGGCGGAGAACGACTATGTGGTTAGACACAACTTACATAAGACTTGGAAAGACTGTTGTAGCTCTAACTGGGAAATAGTCAGTTACCGCTTCCCTTATTCAATCAGTGAGATGGAAGAGCAGACTCAATTCATTCATCCCGTTGAGACACGCACGCCATGTTGGGGGTGGGGTGCCTAGTGTGAGCAGTGCGGTCCTGATGCTGGGATTTGGGACTTGCTGACGATCAGGTGGGAAGGGTAGAGTCCTTGTTGGGATGCATGGGCTGGTTCGGTTTGTGTTTCCTAGGAAACTGGAATACCCCTGGCCCACAGGCAGCATTTGGGAAATAAACCTGTGGGGTACGTGGGACTCTTTTTTTTTTTTTTTGCACACAGACATCTGCCCAACCATTGTAGTAGGACAGAAGCAGACACTCTCGTGTCCTGGAAGCTTCCCTGATGTGCCCTCTCCTGGCTCTATCCCAGAGACCCATGGGATAGAGCAGCAGGCACTGTGCCAGGCCCTACCTTGAGGGGTTTAGGCAAAAACAAAACAAAACAAAACAACAACAACGGTCCTCAGTACCAAGGACTGAGAGTGTTTTCTCTGGGGCCTATTTTCTAGCTTGGGGGTAATTTACTCTTTCATGAGAAGTGGATGCTGCAGGGGCTGGGAGAATAAAGATAGACATGGATCTGAGGAGTCCTGGCATGTGGGTCCTTCCCGAACATGGGAATGCCATCTGTTACCACAGCATCGCTGTAGACATGACTCTTCCCCTAGCTGAGTCCAGGGTGGTATCAGAACCTTCTATTAGAAACTCGGAACCCGAGGGCCCCACAACATCTCTCCACCCCGATTTGTTTTGTTGTTGCTGTTATTGTGTTTTTGGTTTTGAGATCGAGTCTTACTTTGTAGTCCAGGCTGGCCTAGAGCTCAGTATGTAGCCCCTGGTTAACCCCATATTCGTGATCCTTCTGCTTCATCCTCCTGAGTGCTGTGGTTTAACCACTCTTTTTTTATAAGACAGTCTTTCTGTGGAGTTAGCATTGTCTAGCCCAGCACCCTGAGGAAAGCCTTAGCTTTCTGGGTTAGCCTTGGCTGGGTGAAGTAACCCCCACCTCCCGTGAAACAGCACAGGGTAAAGCAGCCAGACTCAGGGTGAGGAAAGAGAAAGTGTGGGTCTCTCAGCCTCCTCTGAAGCAGAAAAGGGGGCAAAACAAGAGGCTGCAGGGGAGAGCCACAGATCCCAGCAAGCTCTATGTGACAGTGACAGTCCTGGAGTTAAAACTGGGTGGTGGTAAAGGCTACTCATATCGGTGAGGGACTGTGTGTGTGTGTGTGAGAGAGAGAGAGAGAGAGAGAGAGAGAGAGAGAGAGAGAGAGAGAGTGTGTGTGAGTGTGTGTGTGTGGGAGTGAGTGTGTGGGAGTGAATATGTGTGAGTGAATATGTGTGAGTGAGTGTGTGTGAGTTTGCGTGTGAGTGTGTGTGGGAGTGAATGAGTATGTGTGTTAGCGTGTGTGAGTGAATTGTGTGAGTGTGTGAGTGAGTGTGTTAGTGTGTGAGTGAATGTGTGTGTATGAGTGTGTGTTAGTGTGTGAATTGTGTGAGTATGTGTGTTTTCTCACTGTGACAAGCCTGACAAGAAGGTAGGAGCACTTCATCTACACTCCGTAGATACTAACGTTAATTCTCCCTGGGATGGCCATAACATTCGTTCCCTCTGGCCAGGCTGAGAATGGCCCTCTGAGCTTCGATACCACGATCCTCCACACCAGCTCCAGCACGCGTTCTTCTGCAGCAGATTCCACCTGGTTTTGGTTGGGGTCGTGGTGAATCGGAGCACACACTCACACACACATTGGCTGTTAGGGGAAGGCATCCCACACATAGATGAGGAGCCCGTGAGTCTCAGAGAAGCTCAAATGTTGGTCTAACCAAAGGCAAACCTCTCTTTTCTAAGTCTCGGTATCACAGTAAAGAAATGGGGATGGGTAGAGCCCCCGGCAGCCTCCCAGGGCTGCTGGAAGATAAGACCAATCGAGTCTATGGGAGACACCACAATAAAAGATTATGTTAGCACAGTTTCCCATGGTCCTTGGTTATTTCTGACATGTAGCCTGGAACTCTCCATGCTGCTGTGTAGCCAAGACTAGCTTTGTACTTCTGAGCCTCCTGCCTCAGCCTCCAGAGAACTAGAATTCTAGGTGTGTTTTCATGTGCCCCCCCACACACTACGGTCTTTTAATGCCCTGAAGATTTGGGGTATCTCTGTACTTAGAAGTCTATAGGAAGACCACCCTTAACTTTGCTTAGGAAGGGCCTTATTTTGATGCAGAAAACTTGGGAAGTGGCCAAGCTGCCCAGGACAGGGTCTCCTGGTCAGCAGGTGCCGAGCTCCAACGTGCCGAGGGAGAAGAAAGAAAGGCGGCCACGTGCTCTGTTGTATACATTCAGAGGTGGGACTACAGGGGCCAGATTCTTTTTCATGGCTAGTGGTTCGGTAAATGAAAGCTTTCAAAATAAAGATGTTCAATTTGACTTTGAAACGGAGCTTGCAGGTGGAGAGGACCAGCGTCCCAGGCCTCTGTGAACTCTGACCTTTGGGAAACAGTTCCAACAACTTCATCAGGCAAGAGTGAGGGAGGGGGACAGGACTGAGAGTCAGGCAGGCCACTGCCCCACCGTCTCCCCTTTGCACCTTCTCTTGCCTTATTCCTGAGCCAGGCTCCCAGCCCCTTCTGCTGTGGTGAGAACCTGGCCTCAGCTTGGGGACAGAGGAGAAAACCATGGGAAAAACAATCAAACCCCAGTCAGCCGGATAATTAGTTGTTCCTTTGTGACTGTGGTCTCCTATGTTTTCTCGGCCTGGCCGTGCCCCTACGGGACAAGGGTTTCTGAATACCAGGTCGCCACCTCATTAATGTTAATGGGAAGTCCGGACATGAGCCGGATGGCCATAAATTACCCTGTGTGAGAAAAAGAGGAAGACTTTGTACGTGTGTGTGCTGCCTGTGTGTATGCGCACCTCATGTGTGTACAAGGACCCACCACACGTCCCATATATGTATCACATCAGTAACAAAGTACACATGTTACCCAGGACTTGTGTGGGCACGTTCTCTTGTGTGCATTCACAGAGACTTGAAGAAGCAGGGATATAGTATGTACCATGCAACCTGCATCCATGTGCTCAATTCAATGTGTATGTATCGTACATAAGATATTTGAAAAGTGTTACAAAGAGAGTTGGAGAGACAGCTCAGCAGGTGAGAGTTTATATTACTCTTCTAGAGGACCAGCCTCTACATCTGGTCACCCCAGCTCTCGAAGGATTCAATGCCTCTGATCTCCTCAGACACTCGCCCTGGTGTGCATACACAGAAACACACAATAAAAAAAAAATAATAATAAAAGAGTAATAAAACCTTGAAACAAATTAAAGACTCTCTATGTCCCCTATAAAGGCTAAACAGTAACTCACAAGCAGTGTTTCAAAGAACACCTTACATGGACCAAGATCCAGTGACTACTTGTTATTATCGTGAACAGATTTGTGTGCTCAGGGGCCATAGGCAGGCTGGGGAAGTCTGGTTGCCTGGGTGCCTAAGCCACTGTGCTGGTGCATGTGAACAGATAGGCTGAATCCACACCATGGTCTCCCTTCTGTAGGTACAGGTTCCCTAGCATGTTCACATAGAGAACAGCTGGGCAGCTATTACCACGAGTGACCCTCCCATCCCTAGGGTCTCAATCATGAGTCCCACTTGGGAGCGGGAGGCTGCCTCCAAACTCACTGCCCATGTTGTAGCCCGTGTGGGTACCCAGAGCCCAGCACAGATGCGTGCTGTCTACTGGTGCCACCACTCATGGCCAATTGGAAGTGGGGGGGCTTCCTTCACCCCACCCTGAAAAGTAGGTTAGTGTCCAAGCCTGTCAACTGTAGGTACCTCCATCACTTCTGAGGACAGCAAGGGCTCTTATCAGTCCTAGCCACCCTCCATACATCACTCTTGGGAGAAAATGATATCTTAGAAATACAAATCTCATCACCTCCTCCTCCTCCTCCTTGAACTGCTAAAATGTCCCACGCAGCTTCGAGAATCTCTCTGGATAAGTCCTAAGGGCAAGAGGTCACCTGACCCTGACCATTGCTTCCAGCTCCACCCAGCACGGTTCTCCACAGCTCCACTCCACACAAGTCGCCTTTGCCTCCCAGAACCCCATACCTGTTTCCTCTTTTAGATGTTCCTTTCTCCTCTTCTCCCACCAACGCTCTCTTTCCTCTCCTCTCAGCCCCACCCTTTGGGGAAGCCTCTACCTACACATTCCAAGTTTTATGCCTTCATGGCACCCAGCTGTAAATCTCTCCTCCACACACTGCACCAGCCCTCCAGTCATGGTGTGGTCATGACACCTTTGACTGCCCTGGGTACCCTGAGCTGTTAAGCCCAAAGGCCCCAGGCCAGTGATGATGGCTGGGCACATGCTGGGCCTGTATGGTTATCCAGGTTGCTAGAGATGTACAACTCCTGCTCAAGAACCCTGCAGGGTCTGGGGAGGGGTGAAAAGCACAGCTTGCTGGTAGATTACTAACTCCACGGAGAGTGAGCATCGAGGGGTTTTGAGCGGTGTTACCAGGCCTGGGTCCTAAGAGAGAAGGAACAGCCAGCAAAAGAAAGTTCTAGCTTGGGGCAGACAGGGGTGGGGTGGGGAAGTAGCACTGTGTGTGTGTGGGGGGGGGTGAAGTGGAGTGCAGAAATGAATGAGTCCGGAAGAGCCCAAGTGAATTCTAGGATCTTGAACATCTCCCTGTTCCTTGAAAGTCTGATCAGACATTTGTTAAACTGAGATTCCCAAGCTCCGATTACGACGGGGACACTCCTGTCCCTCAGTCCTCCTGAAGTTGGAAAGACACATCCTTGCTGCCACTTGGAGCCAGCTCAGCTTTCCCTTGGGAGAGCCACTGGGTTCTCTTCTAGTTTCATTTCTATTGCTGTGATAAAATACCTTGACCAAAAGCAATACACACATACACACACACACACACACACACACACACACACACACACACACACACACACACACACACACACACACACACACACACACACACACACACACACACACACACACACACACACACACACACACACACACACACACACACACACACACACACAAACCCTGACTTACCCACAGGTAGACATAATGTTGACAATCCATCACTCACATTCTTCCCAGATGATTCTAGATTGTATCAAGTTGACAAAGCTAACACTCACAGGTCCCCAAACTCCTACCTCATTAGCAGGAAGGAGGAGAGGTCTGGAGGATGGAACAGTGAATGCCCTCAAACGTCAACCAAAGGACCAGGTGAGTGGCTGGGCCACCCGCCATGCTCACAATCTGTGCCCTCTAGAGGTCAGGGGTCAGGGGTCAGGTAGCTCCTTTTTCAGGAAGGCTCCCTTTGCCTCTGGGTAGAGGAAGGGCCCTTCACACAGGCCCCAAGCAGGCACTTGGGCAAAGCTGCAGATTAACTCCAAAGGAGGCCCAGGCAGGGATAAAAGGAGCCGTGGGCCCCTGTGAGAAGCCAGGGTGTTAATTCCCCCTCTTTCAGTGGACCTTACTAATTCAGATCCCAAGGGGCTTGCTGGGTTTGTCCTGGGCCCAGCCACTTAATCTTATAATACCTCCCAGCAAGGCCCCTTTGTTCTCTCTCTTGCATAAGGTGGTAGGAACTGGGTAGTTCCCCTGGACCCTTCCTTATGACCCTACTGCAGCCTCTACTGGTGGCTGCCAAGGCACCTTCAATCCCTGGACCCCTAAGGACTTTCCAGGAGACTATGTAAGGCAGGCAGCTGCTAATAGATACATTTCTGGAAGTGCCTTTCTGGGGGCTTGCTTTGCAACCCTGTAGCAAGCAGCGCAAGGGGCAGGGGCAGGCTGGGAATTCTACTCTGGAAATAGTAAGGCCCCATCTGTCTTGGAGAACCCTCCGGTCATGAGGCCTGAGCTTTCTGACCACCTAGCACTGCCTGGGCTGTGTGTGTGTGCGTCGGGGGTGGAAGGGGTGGGAGGGTTCCCTCTCCCTTCCTCTCATGGGCTCTAGATAGCTATGACTTTGATCAAATGCTCTATCATGACCACTATAATAATCTTCAAAACGAGCAGCTTGGCTCTTTCCTCCGCAGTGGACCCCACAGGCAGCACAGTTTGTGGCATCTAGAATGAGGGAGTCGCCTGCTGCTGGAAACCTGAGGAAACGGTTCCAGTCCCAGCTCGGCCACGAATGAGTAATCTCTCAGCGAGCCTCTGCCTCTTTCTGCAACTCAGTTTCCCCAAGGAACAGAAAACTAGACACGCCGTCTGGACCACCCCCAAAGCCAAGCTCAACGGGCCCCTGAGGAAATCGTAGTCATTGAAAGATAAAGGTCCGGATGGGGGCTTGGCTCGGCATCGGAGAGCAGTTGCCTAGCTTGTGCAAGGCTTGGGATGGAAGAGAGGGAAGGATGGAGGGAGGGAAAGCTGGGCCAGCGAGATGGCTCAGATGGTAAAAGCATTTACTGCCAAGCCCGAGCACCCAAGTCCAATTCCTGGGAGCCACCATGTCACAAGTGCTCACACATACACAGTAGATAAACGCAGAAGATGTAAAGCATATCTTTGAAATTAAAAGAGGGGAAGGAAACAAGGGAGGAGGGAGGGAAGGAGAGAAGGGAAAGAGAGAGAAGAAAGAAAAGGAAGGGGCTGGGAAGGAAGAAGAGGTGGAGATACAGAAGAGTAGAGCTAGTCAGTGCTTGTCCGTCTGGACTCTGCAAGAAACTTGCAGGAAGCCAGGGTAGATGCCTGACCTGGGCCTTTGCATCCCTTGCCCCGGAAGAGTTGTGGACACTGTGGGAGGGTGAGATGACCTAGTTCCGGACTGCCTGTGAGGATCACGTGCTGCTGCTGCTGCGGCTGCTCAGGACCCAAGTTTAAATTCCAGCCCCCACAACAGGCACTCACAGTCAGCTGCCACTTGCGCTTACATGTGTGTACCCACAGACATACACACACACACTCACACATACATATTCACACACACATACACATACACACTCAAACACAGAGGCTTACACACACAGACTCACACACACAAACACATACACACAGAGACACACACAGACTCACATATAGACACATTCACAGACACACACAGACTCACACACAAACTCACACATACATAGACATTCACAGAGATACACACACAGAAGCACGTACACAGAGACATTCATACACTGAGACACTCACATACATACAGACTCATACATATACACAGACACACACAGAGAGTCATAAACACAGATTCACATATATACAGTCACACACAAACTGTGCACGGACACTCACACACAGACTCCCATATGCAGAGGCACACAGAGAGATACCCATACTGACACAGACACACATACACAGACTCACACACACACACAGAGACACATACACACAAACACATATACACAGATATTCACAGAGATACACACATACAGACACTCACACACAGAGACATATAAACACTCACAGACACACAGATACTCTCACACACAGCCACACACATACACACACAATATGAAAAATAATCCTTTATAAAGTTTAAAAAAAAAGCAAAAACAACAACAAAAAAGTCTTTCAACAGCAAATGAACAGGAGAGGTGGCTCAGTGGTTAAGGGCACTTGCATTTAGAGGACCCAAGTTCAGTTCCCAGCACCCATACCAGGCTCACAATCACCTGTAACTCTTCTAGCCTCCAAGGGCACCCACATACATGTGGCACACACACACACACACACACACACACACACACACACACACACACACACTCCTTATTTGTCTTAAACAGTCAAAGGCCCCAGCCAAGATGTCCACAGGAGGCTGGTTTACCCCTGGCCCTTCTTTCTCCTTTCCCCTCTGTAGCTCAACCTTGCTAGGTGGCTTGAGTCTCAGGCAGTCTCTCCCCAGCTGAAAGAATGTGACTCCAGAGAACCCCAGGTTTCAAGTTCTGTCTGCCAGGCTCTGCAGAGTCTGCCCCGGGTCCCCTCTCCACTCAGGCTGGAGGGGCAATGCCAGGTGTGTGTGGGGGATCAGGGGCTCTGTCAGGGCTGCAGACTCCTGCTGTAGCCTTGAGCCTACCCTTTGACCTTCAGTCTCTTTCTCTATAGAATCTGCGATATGCAGGCTAGACCATAGCACATTTGTGAGGGCAGAAAGCTGCTGGTGCTCGGGGCTTCCTTTCATTGGCCTTGGCTCTGCTCCTCCTCCAACCTTTCAGCTGTAAAAATGCCGAGTAAGCAAAGACAACTAATGAAGCTCTGAATTCCCTACGGGGCAGCAGATTCTACTGATGGCCCCTCAGGGAGTTCCATGCAGTCAGCCCCAGTGGAGGCCCTGGGCCCAGCAGCTCCCCCAGGTCAGCAGTTCCCTTGGTGGGAATCTCAGTACGCCAGGTTCAGGGCTAGACCCAGCCAGGGGCACAAGGAGGGGTGTTGATGGGGACTGCCTGGAGACAGTGTGTTGGGAGGAGACTGGCCAGGAATGCGAGCAGAGAGAGCGGACAGGGCAAGCAAACAATCATGTGTGAATGCAGACAAGGGAAGCCGGTGGCCACAGAGAAAGGGTGGGGGCTGGGCTGTGACTTTTTCCAGGGCTAGAGATTTGCCTTGGGCTGTGACCTTGCCCCTAGCATTTCACACACACACACACACACACACACACACACACACACACACACACACACACACACACAGAAGGGAAGAGGACTGGAAAGACGCACGGGACACGGGAGGGCCTTCCCAAGTCCCCAGCCAGGCTTCTATGCTGTGAGGAAATTTCCTTTAGGGATCTTTGCTGCTCTTGGAAAGGACCAGGTTTGGTTCCCAGTACCTGCATGGGAATCTACAAGTGTCTACAACCCCCACTGCAGGAGATCTGATGCCCTCTTCTGGCCTCCACTGGCATCAGGCACACGTGTGGTGCACAGACATAAATGCAGGCAAAAAACGTCACATATAACATAAAATAAATGGAGAGGGGGAGGGAGAGGAGGAGGGAGAGGGGGAGGGGGAAGAAGAGAGGGAGAGAGAGAGAGAGAGAGAGAGAGAGAGAGAGAGAGAGAGAGAGAGAGACTTCCTTTATCTCCATTCTTGGGGTGGGGTGGAAGACACACACTGCTCCTTATGAGCTGAAGTAAAGTGGCTTCCCCCCAAAAGATGTCTGGGGTGCATCGTGTCCAGAAAAGCCATGTCAAGAACCATGCCAAGACCTGGTCCCTTCAGTTTGGTCTCCAGGGCACCTAGTGGGAGGTTCTGCCTGCCTTTTCTGAGACCAAGGGTACCCTAATCTCTATAGAGAGGATGAAAGGGGGTGGTGTGTGTGTGTGTGTGTGTGTGTGTGTGTGTGTGTGTGTGTGTGTGTGTTTAACTAGTACATATGAGGTCCTAGGTTCAAACCCTAGTGCTAGAAAAATAAATCTGGTAAGCACAGAGTTAAGGATAACTTTGCTGGTAAGAGGCACTTGACCTTTAAGCCTGCCCACCCAAGTTCTGGAGCCATGTAAAGATGGGAGGAGAGAACGGGCTGTACACGACTGCCCTGGCACATATGTGTTCTCACATACATCACCCATGCACGCATGTGTACACACACACATACACACACATACACAACCAATTTATTAAGTACATGAAACTGGGGACAATATCCCTTCTGCTACCGCTGCAAGGAACATGGACTCCCTGAAGAAAGCTGAAAGGCCCCAGAGGCGGTCTTTGAAGAGTGGCCATTTTGGTGGAAGGCAGGAGGGATAAGGTCAGAGCCTCCTCAGCCAGGCTCACTTAACAATAAGCCCAGGATTGAACGCAGCCAGTAAATCCTTTCCCACCTCAGCC
Organism: Mus minutoides; assembly: GCA_902729485.2. Classification (NCBI taxonomy): domain Eukaryota; kingdom Metazoa; phylum Chordata; class Mammalia; order Rodentia; family Muridae; genus Mus; species Mus minutoides. The sequence continues at coordinate 617,382 of LR749900.1, forward strand.
CCTCAGTGCTTAGAGACAGGCTCATAACTCAGCTTTAAACAGGCCTAGGACACGGCTACAGCTGCAGTACAGGCATGGGCTCAGAGAGAGCACAGGGGACCACACGCTGCCTCCCACACAGGGTAGGCCAGGGCGAGGGAGTCCGTGGGACCAAGGCGAAAGGGGGCTGAGGCCTTTTCAGAGGAGCCCTGTGATCTTGGGGGCCAACGGAGGCCTTGTAGAGGGGTGGCTGGGATCATGGAATCTTAGGGCTCAGAAAGACAGTAAGTCTCTGCCATGCAACCAGGCCCCAAGCCATCAATAATAGGCCATTTTGAAAAGGGGAGGGGAAAGGGGAGGCCTTGGTTAGGGTCTCCGTTTTTTACATATTGAATTTATTTGAGGCAGCCTGTTTCTGAATTCCCAAAAGCCCTTTCCTCACATTTGTGTTTTTTTTTTTTTTTCAGAACCTGAGGGCTAGGAAGGGGAGATGGAGAGAGGCTGCAGATACTCCCCCATGCTCTCCCCCCAGCTACTCTGCTCAGGGTGAGGGTGATGAGAGGGGTGGGTGGTAAGAGAGCTGCCTTCCAAGTCAGGAAGGGCTGGCCCTGCTGTAGAACAGGGCCCTGGGTTTGGGGGAGTGGATGAGCAGAACTCTCTCAAATTGACTCAGCAGAAGGTTGTTTCTGGGAAGGAGGCAGTGACAACCCCCACCCCAGGCGGGAGCCGTGTGGTGTGCCTGGTCACAGCCAGATGCCAGAGAGGACTCGACGCCCCAGAGAGGTGGCCAATACCACAGTTCAGACCATACTGGCCTCCTGCCACCCTGCCTGCCTCAGACCCTAGCTTTTCCAGCTACCAGCTGGGCGGCCATGCTCCTTAATCTTTCTGAGGCCCTTGATATGAAAACTAACTAAATTAATAATTCAGCAATGGAAAAAAAAACATAGTCCAAGATTGCCTGGTGCACAGAAATGAGCCCTTTCTAATAGGCTAGTCTGAACAGGACACATGAGTCCCTGTGACGTCAGGAACAGATACGACTGGAATATCTGTTCCCAAGTCAAGGGATGCTTGCCGCTGGACTTGGTGGGACCTTTGCCTCTGGGCATTGTAAGACATTGGTCTCTGGGCACGGTTCCTCCAAGACGCCAAATAAAAGTCCCGGAGTCAAGGTTTCTGCAGGCGTCCTTGAAGGGAGTAGCTGACGACACTTGTCGAGAGCTGGGCTGTGAACAAGGGACGGGCTCCAGGAGCCGGCATGGATAGAGCAGCGCTGGCAGGAACAATGGCAGCCTCAGCAGATGTAGGTGTTACTGAAGCCTGCCCCTTCTTTCAGGAGAAGAATTACCTGGCAGAAAGCAGGGACATTGGTAGAGGGACATGCCCAATATCAAATCGTGGCTTATCAAGGTTTGACAGGTATTGAAATTCTTCCTGTACCCTTTGTTCCTGCTGAGGTCTCCATTGGCTGAAGTCAATGAGAAATCAGAGGCAGGGGAACTGCTGTTTGAGGGGTTTGTGAGCGACCGTCCCTAGAACAGAGAAGAGGGAACACGAGCCTGTGGGAACAGCATGACTGATGTCCCTCCGTCTCTGACTGTGGTTATCTGGGCACCCTGGCTCCAGCCCACCTTGTCAGCTGCATATCTCTGGCTAACTGACACACCATGAGCGCACGGATGTTGTTCAGTGGCTTTAAAACCCCTTTCCCAGCTTCCCATCTTGACAGATGGCTGCCCACCCCTGGGCCTCGGCTAAGGTTGAATCTGCTCTTGGTTCCCTGCCCATCTCCAGCCGTCACCCAGCGGCCCACGTTGTCCTGGCTCGTCACTTTGAGGAGTCAGGACTACTTTTGCTCTTTTGTTTTCTTTTCTTCAAGACAGGGTTTCTCTGTGTAGCCCTGGCTGTCCTAGGACTTGCTCTGCAGACCAGGCTGGCCTCTAATTCACAGAGACTCACCTGCCTCCACCTCCTGAGTGCCAAGGTTAAAAGCACATCCCACCACTGCGCTGTTTTAGAATTATTTTTTCAAAAGCACCTATCTCAGGGTGGCAAGATGACTTAGCAGGTAAAGGCATTTGCCACCAAGCTTGACAGCTTGAGTTTGATACCCACTTGCTGGAGAGAGAGAGAGAGAGAGAGAGAGAGAGAGAGAGAGAGAGAGAGAGAGAGAGAGAGAGAGAGCTGACACTTGAAAGCTCTCCTGTGTCTTCATGCATACACCATGACATGTACACCTCCACAAACAAACAAACAAACAAACAAACAAACAAACAAACACGTTTGAAAAGTGCTGGTTTCCATACCTTTAATCTCAGCACTCAAGAAGGTGAGGCAGGAAGATTGTCTCAAGTTTGAAGGCAGTCTGAGACCATGCTTAAAACAAAGACATCATCAACAACACCCTTCGCTCCAAACAACAACAACAACAACAACAACAACACAGTAAGAAAACAAACAACAAACAAAATAACCTGAAACAAAAGTGAGTGTTTCCCAGGCCTGGTGGAGTCTCCCCCACCCCACTCCACCCCACCCAGCCCCCCACCCACTCACCCCCCACCCCCCCACTCCACCCCCGTACATAGTAGGTGCTCATGTAAATGTTTCTGGAGTTTCCCCAAGATCACCCCCAGCCTGAGAGCCCTGCCCTGCCCTGCCCTGTGTCCCGTGCCTGATACACGCTTTGTGGGCCACGTTTGTTGATTGATGGTGTGAATGAGTGAGAGAATGCGTGAGAAGCAAGGCAGACAGAACAAATGAGGTCCAGAGAGCACAGAAGGAGACACGGCTCATCCCGCCACAGCAGGAAAGACCTCCTGGGGGTCTATCTGAGGAGCAAGTCCAGATGGAGTTCTGGAGGAGGGGAGCAGAATAAGCAAAAGTCCAGAGTAGGAAGTCTGATGGGAAATGGGGAGGGGGTCGGGAGCAAAGAGGAAGGGAGGAAGAGGCGCTCACGTGGGCCACCTGGACCTGGCATCTTGTGTGTGTGTGTGTGTGTGCACTTTCATGTATGTGTGTGTGTGTGTGTTTGTATGTGTGTTCATGTATGCACCTGTGTGTTTGTGGGTGGAGTGTCTGTGTGTTCACGGGTGTCCGTGTGTGTGTGTGTGTGTGTGTGTTTGTGTGTGTTTGTATGTGTGTGTCTCTGTGTGCATTCGTGTATGTGTGTCCATGTATGTGTATGTGTGTCTGTGTTTGTGGGTGTGGTGTCTGTGTGTGTGTGTGCATGCACACATGTCCCTGTACCCTTGTGTGGTAACCAAAGGTTGACTTGCTATGTAGGTAATGACCTTGCACTTCTGACCCTCCTGTCTCCGCCTCTGGGTGCAGGGATTGAAGGCTTGTACTACCAAGTCAGGTTTATGGAGGGATGCTGGGGACCAAGCCCAGAGTTCTGTATGTGCTGGGCAAGAACGGAGCTATAAGCCCAGGCCTTCGGAAGACTTTCCCCTCCCTCCTCTTCATCCACATATATTGTGGCTCCATTTCCCCCAAGCCTCCTGCAGGGTCAATCCTCTGAACCCTGTCTGCTCTAGGTTAGCTCCCCAGGGCACCCAGTCCCTTATTCTTTGTCCCTCTCTTTAGGCTTTTGGTGACTGTGAGCTTGAGCCAGGAGCTCCAGTTTGGACAGGAGTCTGTCTACCCCCAGCTGGGGCCATCTGAGCCACAGGGAGCCAGACAAGAAAACCACTGGTCAGCAGAACAGGGTGGCCTGCCACAGGTTGCCAGCCTGAGTGTCCGCCCTGTCTCTTCCTCCCCTGAGGGATGTCCCCAGTGGACTGGCCAGTGGCCCATGACTCCAAAGAGAACAAGCTTTCTGCACACTGTGGCTAAAGAAGGACGAGCCAGCTGTCCTGCCAGCTTCGTGTGGGGACGAGGGAGGTGCCCTGCCAGCCAGCACCTCATAGGTCGCAGGCTCCAGCCAGAGTGACCAAGGTCATTGACTGCTGGTCATTTTCCCCTTGGGCCCTTTATGGGAAGTGAGAGCTTCCAGTTCTGGGTGGGAAGGAGGGAGGGCTAGACCCCAAGGTGATCTGAGGGATGAGGGTTCTGGGGAAAACCCACACTGGTGGCATTTGATTACCTGGCCCAGAACTGTGGACTCTGGGGAGACAAGATTCTCTTTGGCTTCTGGCTTGCTGTGGGGTAGAGGGAGCACTTCTATCTCTTGGCTCCAGAGAGCTTAGGTGGCTCAGGCCCTGGGGAAATGAAGGCTAGGCCATTCCTCACCATTTACCCAAGGCTAGCACATCTCAATGGGCCTCCTTCCAGTGTCTCTTCGCAGGCATGAGGGCCAGGCACAGTGCTTATCGAGAGGGTGCTCAGCCCCGCTCCAGTGGTGTAGAAAAGGGCCTCCCCTGAGAGGCGCCAGCGGGGAGGAGAGGCCTAGGAGACTAAACTGGGTGGGGCAGCTCCTCTTGAGGCAAGGCAAATCTAAGCAGAGGTTCCGTGCACCACCCAGCACCCTCCGCGGGTCAGCTTCACACAGGCAGGCCATTTCTGGATTTATTCCTCTCAGTAGGTTTGACCATTCGATAAACCCAATGAGTACCCAACAGGCCTCTGGGGTAGAGGCAAGGGGGGGGGGAAAGAAAGAAAGAAGAAAAAGAAGGAAGGAAGGAAGGAAGGAAGGAAGGAGGGAGGGAGGGAGGGAGGGAGGGAGGGAGGGAGGGAAGGAAGGAAGGAAGGAAGGAAGGAAGGAAGGAAGGAAGGAAGGGAGGTGATGGTTTTCAACCTCATGGGTAGCAAAGTCTTGAAGAATTACAAGCAGCTTATGCCCAGGTTTCATGGTGCATCCATACTGATGTTCGGCAGGATGCAACCAAAGCCACACAGCAGGCTTCTGGCTGAATGTCTTCCTGGTCCCTCACCCCTCTGAGCCATTGCTCTACCTTTAAGAGGGCACAATCGAGGCTGTGTGCCTTTTGTTCCTGTGCCAGGACCTCACATGTACTCTGGGGCAGAGGCAGGCGGCTCAGCGGGGACCAGGACACTTTAAGTTCAAGCAAACAAGCTGCCAAGCTCTCCTCTGAAGACGTCAGCCCTCTCCACACTCACCCTCCATCATGATTTGTTGGTTTTGTTTCAAGACAAGGTCTCAGATAGCCCAGGCTGCCCTCTAAGTCATTACATAACCAAGGATGACCTTGAACTCCCGGCTCCTGAGTTAGCATTTTATCCGTTAAATTACGGCTTCCGTTCTTGTAGCTTGTCAAGCGCCAGCCCGTGATTCCCTGAGTCTGCTGGTGCCTAGCACAGAGCCTGATGGAGCAGGGCCCAACCAGTCACTTCTGGGAGCCCAGCTGGCATGTCTAAGGTGAACCTGGCTCCTTGCTGAGAAGCGAGACACAAAGCCTTAGTTCTCCAGGCTCTCTGTGCTAACCTGCAGACCCAGGACAGCACCAGGTGCAGCTGAGGACGGGTCCAGTGGGCTAGGCATGGGGTGGGGGTGTAAAGTGGGCCTGGGGCCCCAATCTTCAGTAATGTTATCTGAACCTAGAGGAGATCAGAGGTCAAGGGACCCTGTGGCAGGGGCAGTGGGGCACACCACAGGTGCAGCAGTGAAAACCTTGGCTTTCTTAAAATATTCTCTCAGCTAGTTATTAAATAGCCACTGTGTGACAGGTGTCGTTCTAGGCTCTGGGGATACAGCCGAAATTCCTGACCCAGGGAGCTTACATCTGGAAGACAGTGATACACCAGGTACTGGGGCCCCAGTTTAGGAGATTGATCCCTTTTGGGGAGGATCGGAGGTCAGTTCCCATCACCCAAGTCAGGCTACCTGGAACCCTGGGATGTGATGGCCTCTTCTGACTCCTGAGAACACTCATGTGTGTATACGGGCACACTTACACAGGGATCCTCAGGTACATATGAAACATGAGGCCAGCCCAAGGTATACTAGATCCTGTTCCCACAAAGCCTAAAAAGGAAGCCAGCATGACCATTCAGTGGATAAAGGTATTTGCCACCAGACTTGACAACCTCAGTGTCATCCCTTGCTTGACCCACATGGTGGATAGAGAGCTAAGACCCCATGTTGTCCTGTACACACACACACACACACACACACACACACACACACACACACACACTAAATGTAAAAAAAGTTTGCAATCTTAAGAAAAGGTTTGGCTTAAAGGGGGAAACACCAGGAGGTACAGTAGCTCTAGAGAAATTGACATGGGAGATTTGAGGATGCTTTCTTCTGGAAGAGCAGAGCAGCCTAAATTCCTGCCCCCAGGGAGCTCACATCTGGAAGACAGTGATACACCAGGTACTGGGGCCGGAGAGATGGTTCTGTAGTCAAGGATTCCCACTCTGAAGAGGGAATCTTCGCGCAGGAGCCCCCCGAGAAAGCCAACCGTTTGTCTGCATAAGGAAAACCTTCCAGCCAGGAGCAGCAGCAGGTGCAAAGGCCCTGAGGCCCGTCTGTACTTTGTATGTGGAAGGATGAAAAACCAGTATGTCTAGAGCTGAGTGGGGGAGGAGTAAGCAGAGGGCCTGAGGACAGGAAGGTGGCGAGGATCACCTGCTCTGCACTTGGAACTGGTTCCCTCTGACTTCAGCCTAGGCAAGGGGGAGGGTGGGGCTGGGTGTCCACGGAAAGCTGACTGGCTGGTTACATGTTTGTGGCTTGAGCAGAACTGCAACAGATGAGAGCATTCAGGTTCCCGCTCTGCCTCAAGCTGGCTATGAGACTCTATGTACGTCACACAGCCTCTCTGCGTCTCAGCTTTGTCACCTGAAAAGCAGATTCATTGTCATACTTAGATAGTATGTTGACAATATTCTAGGAAAGAGGAACACAATCCCAGGCCCACATTTACTGCTTCCTGAGGGACAGCCCTTGGTCATGACTAACCACTAGGAACTCACGGCACTGGAACATCATATTCAAGGGGGATAAACTGACCCCAGGAAAGCTGAGACTTAAGGGCTGTGGCTTAAGAAGAGAGATTTTTCTTTTGACATATTCAAACACCCCAATACCCATCTACTGTCCCCCCACTTTCCACTCACTGTAACCCTGGGCAGAGGAGTCCTTTGCCTTGCTGTTTATTTAAAAGCTTGTTTTTTGTTTTGTTTTTTCATGTGTCCTGAAGTTTCAGCCTAGAAACCTGCCATGCCAGTTCAGTGACCAAGTTCCAACCCCATGAGTAGAGCAGTCGAAATATGTTGGGTATATAAAGACTCACAACCGGTCTGGAAACAGCATGGAAGGCAGCCTGTGACCCTCAGGTTGGGATGAGTGACCCCAGGGAGGAGGTTCCCCAGGAAGAAACACCAGTGTCCAGGGTATCACTTAGCGGCAGGCGCTGGGACCATCCGATCTGTAGGCTGATGCTGTTGGGTGTGAATGGGCTTTGGTAGTCCTGGAGACACTGGTGGCTCTGGGGACAGCTAGGGATGTTTGTCTCCATTGGCGACCTCAGCTTAAAAGACTGTTTAGCCAGAGAGATAGGAAAGCAGCCCCCCACTGTGCCCACTAATAACCTTATCACTTCTGTTTATCTGTTATACACACCAGGCTGCTGGGTACAGGGCCTTGAGGTTTAAAACATTTCACGCATCAAGCTGGTGAAGTGACTCAGAGGCTAAGAGCACCTGCAGCCCTGGCAGAGGACCTGGGTTTTGTCCCTAGCACTCCTGTCAGATAGTCCATGGTCACCTCTCAGACCAGCTCCAGAGGGGAGGGTCCCATGCCCTCCTCCGATCCCTGTGGATACTTGTCTGCATTCTCACACAGCACACACAGACGTCACATGCACCCATACAACCAAAAACGAATTCTTTAAAATGCTGTCACCAAGAGAAAGTGCTGGAGAAAAAGAACCAGAGAGAATGTGACCTTAAGGTCACACAAAGCCCCCAAGACCCTTGTTTCCCTGTCCAGTGTCCCAACCAGCAGGCGTTCTGACCACCTTTGAGGTGACAGAGGCCAGCTTGTGCTGCCACTGAAGCTCTCTCTCAAGAGCATCTGTTGCCGGGTGACCTCATGAAGACCAGAGGACCTTGCTCAGTTCAGGGCCACAGGCAGGTGCTACAGGTCAGGTGCCTCTCTAGGTGGCTCAGCCTGGCAGAGATGCCCCAGCCTGTCACCTCAGCCGTTTTCTCAGGGTCATCTCCCTGGATCAGGCTCCTCACCTTTGAAATAGGGAAGAGTTGCCCTGCCAACCTAGCCCCGTCATTTCGTGGCTGTGTGTGGCCCTGGTTTCTAGGCTCCCCACCATGGAGAAGGAAGCAAGGCCACAGAGAGACAGAAGCAGGGGTGGGGGATAGGGGGAATCCTCAGAGAGTTGGTACACATCCAGGCATGGGAAACAGGCTTTGTCCCCAAAGACCCATGCCCGATGACTTCAGTTGTGATCTCCCCAATCTAGTGGTCCTGAAGGTTCTGAGGTAGCTCCTGCACCCCACAGTAAATGCTGTAGAGGTTGGCCCAGGAACTACATACCTGCCCCAGTCCTCAGTGCTGAGGGCTAGAATGGGAGACCGCTGATTCAGGGCATGGAGGCTGACCCATGCTTAGAGCCAACCTCTCCCTCTGCCCCCCTCCCCCCTCCTCTGACCCCCTGGACTAGGGTAAAGGCAGGTTCTCCACCTGTGGCTCTTGACCCCTTTGGAGATTCAAACTACCCTCCCTGTCCTAGGGGGTCGCATATCAGATCTCCTGTCGATCAGACATTTACATTATAATTCTTAACAATATCAAAATTATAGTTATGAAGTAACAACAAAAATAATTTTATGGTTAGGGGTCACCACATGAGGAGCTGTGTTAAAGGGTTGAGGCATTAGGAAGGGTGGGAACCACTGGTCTAAGTCTGATTCTGGCATGTTTGCTCTTTCCTTCTTTCTTTCTTTCTTTCTTTCTTTCTTTCTTTCTTTCTTTCCTTCTTTCTTCCTTCCTTCCTTTCTCTTTCTTTCTTTTTTTCTTTCTTTCTTTCTTTCTTTCCTTCCTTCCTCCTTTCTTTCTTTCTTTCTTTCTTTCTTTCTTTCTTTCTTTCTTTCTTTCTTTCTTTTCTCCTTTCTCTTCTTTCTTTCTTTCTTTCTTTCTTTCTTTCTTTCTTTCTTTCCCCTCCCCCTCCCTCCCTCCCTCCCTCCCTCCCTTCCCTCTCCTTCCCTTTTGTCTGTCTCCTATTTTTCTTTATATGTCCTTTTCTGAGATGGGTCTCTTGTGTACCATGCAAGCCTCAAACTGCTTATGCAGCTTCCATGGCCTTGAACTTTGGCTCTTCCCTGCCTCAACTTCCAGCTAGCTAGGATCAAAGGCATGCAATGTTTATATAGTTCTAGGCCTAGAACCCAGGGCTTCCTTTATGCCGTTCAAGAACTCCTTCAAATGAGCTAAACCCTAGTCCCTGGGTTCCCCCTTTCTAAGCACTGATTTGTCACTGGATGGAGTCAGAGGAGAATCCTGAAAGGCTGTAGACCTCAGGGCTTGGGGGGAGGGGGAGGGCAGGCGGCCATCCCATTCTACAGTGTTGAGCACAGCCATTGGTCCTATGTAACAGGACTGATGTCAGAGCTGGCTACTTGCTGACAGGTGTCTCCTATACTATGCCTGTCACATGGCATGGGCAGCCTGGCCCTTCCCCCTCCTTCAGTTTTTGCTCCTGAGGGGATCAAGTGTCCCTTAGCAGTGGGGGGAAATCATCTTTCTATCAGATCCCTCCTCCTGCTAGAACCTCAGGATGAGCTGCCTCTCATCCTGGGTTTGGGGAGTATATGGAGGGAAGGATCTGGGGTGAAGAGGCTGAAGGTCAGAACAGAGGCCAGTGGGGCCTGGGGAACTGTGAGGCCCACAACAGGTCAGGGGCCCCAGCTTCTGTTTGCTGACCCTGACCTGTGCACACAGGGTAGCATCACCCTCCTCTCCTGGTCCTCTGTGAACTGGGCCTCTCCAACCTATGTGGCCTCGGCACCAGTCCTTAGCCCCATTCACCCTGCTGCAATGCCTGCCAAGTGGGGCCTCCATGTAAAAATAGCCCAGCTTGATTTTATTTTATTTTTGAGCTGGCTATCTACTATTTTTATCAAATGGTCCTAGCAAAGCAGGACCAAAAAAAAAAAAAGCAGAAAAAAAGGGGAAAAATCACACAGCTCTGTTTGCCAGGCTCAGTAGAAATAGCAACAGGGTGGGCTATTTTTAACAAGATGAATACCCCTGTACTCTGAGGTCTCCCCCCCAGCCCCATCCCAGCCTCCTTTGTCTCTCTGCCCGGACAGCAGATTTTAAAATAAGCCCACAGTGGCCAAACCACTAAGTGCCCCAAGACAGTGACTGAGACAGGCCGAGCCAAAGAGGGCGGTCCGCGGGGGGTGGGTGAGGGAGGGTGTAACATTTTTTCCCCATTTCCCTCCCCCAAAGGAATCACACACTTATTTGGAAAACCATCCAGGTTGGGTTTTCCAGGCCTTTCCTGGTGGTTGTCCTCCCACGGGAACAGTAGAGGTTGTCCTGAGACATGCCGTGGTGGTTAGGCAGAGGGACCCCAGAGGCCCCGTGTGGCCTGTTGTGGCCCGTGGCACTTCCTGTGCCAGGCTGTGGGAGAGCAGGAAGGCAGGATGAGCCTAAGAAGCCAGGGCTAGGGGAGCAGAGGTGAAGAGGGAAGGGGAGGGAGGGCTTGGAGGTGAAGATACTAAAGTGGGGGTGGGGTGGGGGTGCTCAGTGCTGAGAGAGTGGCAGAGAGGACCAGAGCGCTGCTCTCTGCCTCAGTCGCTGAGCACTCAAGGATCCTCAGAGTCGCAGTTTATATAAGAAATAGTTTGGGGGCATGAAAAACCTTCGTCACCATGGGCCAGGGGTGGGAGTTGGAGGGTCCGGGGTGGGTGAGGGTGTACCAAGTCCAGAATTCAAAACAAGGAGGGCAGTCAGGGGAGATAGTTCCCACCCAGAATTTGTTGTGTCTCTCAGTGCATGTGAGGCTGAGGCAGGAGGATTGTCTTCAGTTCCAAGCTAGGCTGAGCTATAGAGTAAGACCTTGTCTGAAAAAACGTTAAAAATAGGACCGGGCGCGGGGAGGGGGTGCTTAGCACGCACAAAGCTCTGGGTTGGATCCTTATCTGAGTAAATGGGGGAGGGGAAATGTACTTCTGGGACCCTTGAGCTTAGGGGGTGGAAGGAGGAAGGTCAGAAAACCGGGATCATCCTTGGTACACAGCTAATCCAAGGTCACCTTGGGCTATAGGAAACTCTGTCTGATGACGATGATGGTGGTATGTGTGTGTGTGTGGGGGGGGGGGGAAGGATAGTCCCTGACTCCATTTCTAATATCTCTTAGACATGAAGGGCCTGGGATCACTGAAGTGCCTTCACTTTGGGCCCTGGGTGGTGGCACACCCAACACCAACACCAATACCACCAGCAGTATTACTTTTGACAGGTTTTCTTCGCCATCAGCAATGGAAAAACAATAAATACAAAAGGTAACATTAACTGGGCACTAGGGAGGGAGTACCAAATGAAACACTTTATATCATATGTATAACATTAGTGTGTGTTGGGGGGCTCCCTTCTCTGCTGGAATTTACAAGGTAGCTTTTCCTTAGCGGAAGTTCAAACCACAGGGCAGAGACACCTGCAGCGCTTCCTAAAGGTCATGGAGCCAGACAGGAACTCCAGACACCTCCTGATCCTGGCAATGACCCCCTGGCACCCTCTTTAGGTCAGTAGGCCGCGGGGTGGGGTGGAAAGAAGGCCTTAATGTCACTTCAGTTCAGCAACACCAGACCCTTGGCCCAAGCCTCTACACCCTACAGCCCCACCCCCATCCCAGGTCACTCAGACTTTTCTCCAGGGTCACCCTCCTCCTCACCTCGCCCTACCCTTCCTCCATCTTTTACTGGATTTTAAGATTCACCTCCATGGCTTTCCCAGGCGGGATTCAGGAGCTGCCGAGGTCCTAGCAACTCACGGGAAGCTTCCTTGCTCGTCCAGGGAAGGGATAATGTCTCTGGTTCTGTTCTTAAGGGGCTGGCACTGGAGATGTGGGTAGACAACACTGAATAGATGGGAGAAGAGGAAAAAAGAATGGGGAATGAGAAAGAAAATTGAGCAATATGTGTGTGTTCGGGGGCAGGGGTGGTGGTGGTGGGGCAGAATGAGAAAAGTGGAGCCTCAGAGGCTCAGTGACATTGGGAAGAAAGTTAATGAGGGCTAGAGAGGAAAGTCAGAGGACTGGACCACAGAGTCTCTGACCCTGAGGCCTCTGGATTCAGGCATTCTCTGGGGGAAGGGCTGTTACCCTGAGTGAAGTCGGGGTACCTTGAATGGTTTATTCAGTGTGGTGCTGGGCCCAGGACCCCTCACTTTGCTAGTTGCCCTGACAGCTGGGGTCATAGCAATGGGCACCTAGATTGACTACGTCATCTCCATCTGGAGGAAATGGGCAGTGGGTGTCCTTGGCCTTGCTTGGCTTCCTTCTTAGGGTCCATAAACAGAAGTGAGGCCATTTCAGCTCCATCTTGCTTGATTCTTGCCCCTACAGCGGCTCTAAAAGGAGAAAGCAGGGGCTTACTTGCCCTCCTTTGGGCTGCAGCTCCTGGCTCGCGTCCAAGCTTGCTGCCTGCATGCCACCCCTGCCCCCCGGGGACTGATAGAGTCAGCAGGCCTCTGTCTGGCCTGGTCATGACTTAGCCCCAAGTTGCCACCCAATCTGAAAAAGCTTTGCTTCTCTCAAAGGGAGACAAAGCTAGTTTGTGACAAAAGGCTAGTTTGACGTCTTCCACCAGACGTGGAGAGCTGGAGTCTGTCTGCCTAGGAGAAAGCCCTTCTGGATGGATGGGAAAGGCCTAGAGGAAGTCTCCCTGACTCTGCCTGGCAGGCAGGGCTGGCTTTAAGGCAGTATCAAATGGGAGGTTTTAAAGGACTCCCTGGGCAGAGTCTGAGCTGACAGGATCTGCAAAGAAAAAAAAATCTGTGGCCCAGAGTATCTGGCTAAGTCCGGGCAGGCACTGGTGTGGGGCTTGTGGTGCGACAGAGCTGGCTCACATAGGACCTTTGGCTCCTCCATTGAAAACTTAAAATACAACTAGCCTTTGCCAGACACACCCTTCTCTGGGGTCTCAGTGGCCAAGATGGTCCCCAGGCCTCCTTTCATACAACCCTGTCCCAGGCTCCATGGTACATTTATTTCTGAAAGCCAAGGCTTCTGGCCTACATGTCTAGGGGGTGTTTCTGACATCTGGTATGGCCTAGGGCAGAAGTCTTCATGTTTAGCTGTGGTTCTGGATTTGATTAGAATTTTGTTTGTTCAGAAGTTATTGGGAACAGTGTTTTGGTTTTTTTTCTTTTGCTCAGCTCAATTTGATGTGCATACGCATGTGTGTCTGGGTGTTTTCTTTACTCGAAATCTGGTTGTGGAGCCTAATGGCTTGTAGCCCCCACCTTTAGGACTGAAGTCGTTTGTGTGTGTGTGTGTTTATTCAGTAGACTTTTTATAAGCTTGAAAACAAAGGCCAAGTATCCAGGGGCCTGGGGCAGCCTGTCCTTGCCAGAGCCCCTGGTATCCAGTCTACTTAACTTTGAAGATAGGACAAGGTTAGAAGTCTCCTCTGGGGCTAACTTCAGCCGGATGGAGTGGAGAAGCTAAAGGAGCCAGGTTTGGTGTGGCTGGCTATCTAAATGATGCCAGGAACAGACTTCTCCTCCTCTCCCCTTCCTTCTCTCCCTCTTCCTCCTCCTTACCTCAGTCTGTTAGCATCTCACCGAGCTTCTGGGATGATTAAAAGGATGGATAGCCTAAGCTACTTCAGACAACATTTTCCGTGTTAAATAGACACACTAACCCAAAGCAGTTACTTCCCCACCGCTTGACCAGATGACCAGGCATGGTTAGTGTAAGATGAGCAGCTCTTTTTGGCTCACAGTGTTCCATCATGGCGGGGAGGGCCCAGTGGGGCAGAACAGTTTACAACATGGTGAGAGGAAGCAGAATGGGGTGGGGGGGGGTGGGAGGGGAAGGAGGGATGGGGCTGGCACTCGGCTGCTTCTCTCCCCCCCCCTTAATTCCTTTCAGGTCCCAGATAACGGGATGGTGCTTCACACGCTCAGAGTGGATCTTCTTTCTCTATTAACCCTCTGAAAATGCCTTCATACACATATTCTCTCTCCACCAGCCCAGTCACAGTAGGAGACACGACCTACTGGGTACTTGTGGCTCTCCAAGCTCCCCTAGACTAAAAGAGTCATTCAGGAAGAGCTGCGGAGGTGGAAAAAGGCACCCAGGGACCGTGAAGACAACTAAGGTTAGTGACATCTCTTCTGGGAAGGATTACTGAGCAAAGCACCTGCCAAAGAGGAATTCCCCCTTGTCTCCATATCAGCTACTGAGGCCTTCCGGCTAAAGGCAGGGCTCACTCTGGCGGGAAGGGAGGGGTGCGTTGTGGCCCTTGCCAATTAGAGTCTAATATACTTTCACAAGAGATTTGAATGTTCTCTCCAGAGTTTCGTGAGCCTGAAACTTCATCCCCAGTGTAGCCATGTTGGGAAGCAGGGCCTGGCTGGGAGGCGGGGCTTAGTGGGAGAGGTTCATCTCTCCTCATATCTGTTCTCTTAAACAGATTCCCATTGTTATCTTGGGCATGAACCTGTTATAAACGTGCACTTGGCCCCTTGGCCCCATCTTGTATTTTCTCTCTCTCTCTCTCTCTCTCTCTCTCTCTCTCTCTCTCTCTCTCTCTCCCACTCCCTACCCCCCACCCCTCTTGCCCTACTGCCTTCCACTGTGGGATGACACAGTAGGAAGGCCTTCACCGGATATTATCGCCACAACCTTAGCCTTTCCAGCTTCCAGAGTCGTGATCCAACACATCTCTGCTTTGTTTTGCTTTGCTGAGGCACAATTGTGTGCAGCTCAGGCCAGTCTCAGACTTATTCTGTTGTTGAAGATGACCTTGATCTCACGATCTTCTTGCTTCTACCTCCCATGGACTGAGATGTAAAGGCATGTACCACACACACAGTTCAAAAGTCTGGTCTTTATGAACACTTTGTCACGGCAGCACAGACAGACTAGAACAGACAGTGGCTGTGTCCATCATCTGAGAAACAGTGGGAGGAGCCACTGCCTGAACCCAGGGGTGGACAGCAGCCCCAGCCAGGTCCCTACATTTGTCCCAGGCCCCTCGGCCCTAATGTCATCCCCAGAACCACTCAGCAATCTGCTTTCCTTTACTTATTTAAGTTGTGTTATGTGCACAGAGGTATGTGTGCATATGTGTATGTATGTGTGTACTTGTACATGTGCACATTCCTGTGCATTACCTTTATTAAGTGTAAACCCTGCCAGGGCAGTGACTTCACAAGAAGTTCTTGGCTGGGTCAGACCCTAGAGCAGTGTGTCACACATGTGCTGAATAGTAGTAATACAATACTAAGAAAAACACCAAAGCCACTACCCTATCACGCACGTTAGCCTAGGACATGACTGGCGAGGTCCCACCAGTCCTGGGCTCTACCATCTGTGCATTCTGGCCTTTTCTCTCAGACCATTGGAGCATAGCCCTACCTCTCTTCCTGTGTCCTCATTCAGTTCTAGGTGGCTCTGAGAAGACTCCTTCAGTATGGTGCAACCTTCATTTCTGGAATATTCTTTAATGACCTGCTTTTACTTCTGCTTGATGCTGGAGTCTGGAGTCTTGACGCTCTCTTTCTCCCCTTCTTGGCATGTGTTTTGTTTTTTTTTTTTTTTGGTTCTTGTTTTGTTTTGTTTTGTTTTTTTGGTTTTTTGAGACAGGGTTTCTCTGTATAGCCCTGGCTGTCCTGGAACTCACTTTGTAGACCAGGCTGGCCTCGAACTCAGAAATCCGCCTGCCTCTGCCTCCTGAGTGCTGGGATTAAAGGCGTGCGCCACCATGCCCGGCTGGCTTGTGTTTTAAGATCAGGGTGACTGAGCCAACTCTAGACTCCGTGCCTCCTGGATCTCTTTGAATACTCAGGTATTCAAAATACTGTATTGGGCATTTTCCATGTGCCAGGCAGAGGGAATGGGGATGGAACATGATTTCCAGCTCCCTGAGTCACTAGAAGGCTGGACAAGGGACAATTAACTGAAGCTCAAGGAGCTTGAGGTGCCCTGCAAGGCTCAGACCTTCTGTTCTCCCAGCCCTTTCCTTGAGCAAAGAATTTATTGGGCCAGGGGCAGAGAGTTAGCCCAAGAAAGGAGCAAACCTGGCATTTGGTGATGCCATGCCTGCCAAGCTCACCTTCCTCCAGGCCAGTTCTGAGAAAGGCTTTTCCCTGCCAGCTAAGCTACCTGGTACCTAGACTACCAGGCCATTTCGATGCCTCCCTGGCCCTCCTCCAGGAATGCTTGAGGGTCACGATAGCGAATTCTTCCCACCCATGTCCTCCCAGGACACAGTGGAAGCCCTTTACTAACACTCTCCGCATCCACACCCCCAGCTGTCACTGAACCTTGTCTTTGTGTATCTTTTATCTTTCCAAGAACTGAGAGACAGTAGGTGGTTAGCCAGGTTTGGCCACTGGTGATATATCCTGGAAGGAGAAGGCCAGCAAAACTGTGCTCATAAATGCCCCAGGGATGGTCACCATGAACAGACAAACACATAAATTGAGTTTGGGGAGGTCCACATGGAAAGAGGTGGCATCTAAGCCTGGTAAAAATCTCAGGAAGTAACAGCTAATCACAAGCTTCCTCTCTGGGCCGTAGAATCCTAGGAAAGCCTTGGAATAAGCAGGCACAGTGCTGCCTTCCAGTCCCATCTCCCTCTGCGACCTCTTTCAATGTCTCTGGGGATCTCCCCACACCCCCATGTCCTACCAGACTCCCTGAAGAAGTAAAGGTGCTCAGGATCAGAGGTATCACTTTTGAGGTGCCAAACTGGCTATCAGCAGATAGTCCCTGGTGGGGCTCCGGAGTTCCTTGCCATCCAGGGCCCTATCCTGAGGGAGGAACAGCTCCAAGTTCGAGATGGTCTCCAAAGCCTGAGCCTTTAGCATTTGAGATGTCTTTTCCTTGGATCTTAGGCATTCCCCAAATTTAAGGCAACCACAAGGGCAGGATTTGGGGTGATTGGTACATCATAGACCCAGGAAAGGGTGACATGCTTAGCAGCCAGGCCTGGCAAATCTTCTTACTTCTTTTCTTCTTCTCCTCTTCCCCTTCTTCTCCTCTTCCTTCCTCCTCCTCTTTTTTCTTCCTGTGTGATCTCAGTTTCATGACTTTATCTTCCCAAGTCTTGACTTTCCCTCTGTGAAAATGGACAGGGCTACAGGCTTAGCTCACCAAACTGTGGTAAAGGTCACTGATATAATCCACATAATGTACCCAGTCCAGTATGGGGCGCCTAATATGTGTTCAGTACACATCACCTGTTTTTTTTTTTCCTGTCTACTCTGGTATTCTTGTGCTGTGAAGGCTTCTGGATTGGGGCCAGGTGAGCTTTCTCTGCAGATGACCTGAGATAGAGATGCAGGAAGAGAAGGGGGCCCTCAAGTGGCCTCCAGGCCCCTGGGGGTTGTGGCTGGTCTGGAAAGCCCCAAGTCACCACACTGTTTGGATTGGGTTTCTATTCCCAACACCAGTGAAAGGCCTGCTATTTATGGGTGCCCCATCCCACCCCCTGGACAGCCAGACAGTGCGTGGGCTGAGGACCACATGGCTGGCAGCCTGCTGCCCCTATACCACCCAGTGCTGTGACCAGGGCACACTTCACACATCAGTTACCCCACGGGCTGGGCTGTGGCTTTCCCGGCTCTCCTGGCTTCCCTGGGGAGGGATAGACACAGAGGGGACAGAAGGGAGTGCCACCTTCACCCTACCCTAAGGCTTCCAGTAGAATATCTTTAAGGAGTGGCAGGTTCTTGGGAGGTGGGGGGGTGGGGCGTGCAGGGATGACACATACCACCCCTTTCCACTTTCACGTCGTGTGGTGTCTGCTGTGGTTAGCGTTCTGGAGTCAGACTGACGGCGTCCAAGTCCTACTTCAACCACTCATTAGGTGTGACTTTGGGCAGACACCCAAACCCTGTGTGCCTCAGTTTCCAAAAACTCTAAGATGGAGTTTGTGCTGTGAACTATTTCACTGGCTCACCATGAGGCCTAACGAGTTGGTGAAGAGCTGGGCCCACTGGACTCACGGGGACCTCCGTCCTTGGCATCCACATATGCTCCTACGATCTGCTTAGACAGGATGCTGACCCAACCGTGCAAAGGGAGGAACTGACCCTTAGAGAAGGAGAATGACCTTTTCAAGGTGATACGGCAGGGGATGGAAGGGCAGGGCCTCCCCAGCCCAGCTGCTGTCTGGTGCTGACCTTGTTGGAGTCTTCTCCTTACCTTAGCTCCTTACCATGTGATAAGGCGAGGCACGCTGACAGGTGTCCGTGTGGCAGGGGATGGGCTGAGTCCATACTCTGGGCCACCTGCCCCTGCCAGTGATTCGAGTCAACCTGCTGAGGACAGGGGCTATTTTAGTACGCAGTGTTTGCCTAGTGGCTGGGGATATTTGTGAAGGGTCAGGGCAGTGGTATGCCTTGGCTTCCAACTGGAAACTGCTCTTGGACATGTGGCTGCTTGGCCGATCGTGGAAGGCTCTGGCGAGCCCTTCACCTTCCTTACAAAGTGTGGTGGCTGTTGCTTCCCGGCTGCCCTCTGGCCAAGCCCACAACTTCTGTTCCTGCCTCCCCACTGCCAACGTGGTGACAGCCTTCCCAGGTTTGGTGAGATGAGCAAACTGGGCAGAGTGTGGTTTCCTGGCCCTGGCCCGGCATCGTCCCTCTTGTGGCTAACCATCTGTGGCCTTCTGCTCTCCGTTAGAGCACTACACCAGCAAGCCAAGGTCAGGGTCCTCTATATCAGACCTCTTTACTTGGACCTATGCTCTGTCCTAGGACCTGGGCCTGTGTGGCTTGGTCTGGATAAGGGTGTACAGACAGGCCCGGGAAACTGGGTGCCAGTGAGGGTTTGGACATCTTCCTGTCTCCAGTCTGAGCTGTCCTACCTGCCCGATGCTGCTGAAGGAGTGGAACTGAGATGTCCTTACATGAAGGCTGGCACGTACACTGGTGGGAAACCACTGGAGACTAACCAAATACCAGACAGGCAGGCATGAGGCTGGTAACGAGTCTTCTGGTTGGAGAAACCCTGGAGAGGTGGCCTTGTGTTGGCAGACAGGAGAACTGTGGCTTTATATTCATGATGGGAACTTTGGTAGCAGTCTTGTCCGTATCCTGTACCTCAGCATTCCTACCTGTACAGAAGAAGGGAAGATGAAGTAGGTTACACTTAGATGAACAACTAGCTTCACGCCTCACTCCTGTCAGGTACCTCAAGAGCAACAACACCGGTGTGTGGACGAAAGCTTCTTATACCAATATCAGACACTACCTCTACTCCTCTTAAGTATCTTTTCTGAACCAAGTTTAACAGTCATTGATCCTCCCAGACCCTCAAGCAGCTTAATTCTGGCCACATGGGTAGTCCCCAACATGACCTTAGGGACACCAAGTGTTGGAGGTGACTAGGCCTTAGAACCATGCCCCCACCTCTACTGGGAGGAAAGCCATGTCCTTGGAACAGGCTGGTGAGGCAGGTGCCCAGGAGGGTGCGGCTACTGAGCTCAGGTCTATAAATAAGGGACCTGGGAGAAAAGACTTTAATTTGCACATTACCTATTGGTGTTTACTTTGCTATTTCCAATATGGTCATTTAATTCTGCAGGGGGCCTGGCTGGCGGCAGCAGGCCTGGGGAGAGGGGGAGGGGAGGGCCTGGGCCATGTGGTTACCTGACCACACCAGGAATGACTCCCGTGTCCCTGTGAAACTCTGATAGAGATGTCCCAGGGATGGCCACAGTATAGGGGAGCCAGGTATGAGCTTGATGCCCAGAGAGCAACTAGATCGATCATCTGAGACCTTGCCATGCCGAAGCCACCAATCCTCTCCATCAGGCTTCCTCTGATAGCAGTGCTAGCTAGCATCTTTCCACTTTGGTACCCAGCTCCACCCCTCCCCCCTGTCTACTAGGGGGCCCCATCCCTGCTGAGATGTTTTCCTCCTTCTACCAGCTAAGAGCATCTTTAGTTCCTCTGTGGCCACACAGCAAACCACCTGGCTGTATGTGGGACATGAGGAGGTGTTCCCTTTAAGCCGTTATACTTTTGTGATATCTGAACTCCATGAGCTGGCTGTGTCTCCCCCAGGCTAGGGCTTCCTGGGGACAGGCATGTCCCTCAGAGCAAGGCCCGCTGTGGTGAGTGGGGGTCTTTAGGGTGCACACTGTTTGGCTAGAGGGCTGCAGTAGCTCCATCCAGCTCTCCTGCTGTATCTTCTCCTGCTTGTGTCTCCACTCTATCACTTCTCTTGACTTTCTTCTCCATAGAGACATAGATGGGCTTTGTCCCATCTGTCCTGGACCAAACCTATTACAGCCGCCACCAGTTCATGTGATCTGTCCTCACCGGCGAGCAAGAATGGCTGATGGGATCATGAGTTGTCCCAAAACATGTTCTGGAACTCTACTCGTGGTTTTGATTTGTTTTAATTAAATATATATATATATATATATATATATATATATATATATATATACACACACCTCCAAAATAACATTTTGCAACTGCATTGGAATAAGGACAAGTATATCTATACTTTGTATAAAAAACACTTATTTGACTTGACCAATCAGTTTTTCCTTCTGACTCCAAAATAAGTTGAAATGTTTCATGGGCCTCTGAGAGTGTCATGGGCTGGTGCTGTGACTGTCAGGCCTGGTAGACTCTCTACCTGCTAGTCAGGGTCTTGCTGGACGTGGGCAAAGCAGGCCATGGTGGGCCAGGCATCCTCTCACTTTCGAAAGCGCGACCAAGTCCCTGTAAATCATCTCAGGCGAGAACTCTTACTCCACTGTCCCTGCCCTGGCCACAGGTACAGTGAGGACCGTCACCGCCTCTCATTCATTCTGTGCTTCTGTTGTGCTGGGAACATGGGCAGGACTATTTGAGCCGATGCTCACAGCCATCCCCCAAGGTACCCCAAGACTTCCCTACTTCAGGTCTTCTAGCTCTTGGTCTTTGTCCCAGGTGAAGCTGGGTACCCCTTCCGGCCTGAGGGTTTTGAGACCCAAAAGGGTAGGACAGAACCTAGAAGTAAACACTAGCTGAGGAGAACTAGAAGCCTAGCCGTGTGGGGAGAAGCCCTCAGGTGTTAGCAGGCCTCTTCCCGAAGCTATGGGCAGACAGCAAGCTCAGAAAAGCCCTCTGCCGCTGTGCGGTCCATCTCCACAGTACTTGAATGATCCTCTTCTTTCTGCTCCCTCATTCTCTTTGTGTTTCTAGTCCTTTAAAAATTTTATTTGCCCAGGATGGTGTGGTGGCGCACGTGCCTTTAATTCCAGCACTCAGGAGGCAGAGGCAGGGGATCTTTGTGAGTTCGAAGCCAAGCCTGGTCTACAAAGTGAGTTCCAGGACAGCCAGGGCCCTGTTAGACAGAGAAACCCTGTCTTGGAAAAACAAAAAAAATCCGCTTTCATTCCTCGACAACCTCCTCATTGTCTCTCTGCTTCTCTCCAGCCTCTGGCTGTTTTAATCTCCCTCATGGTCAGCCCTGTCTCCGTGTCTGCCCGTTCCCTATCCGCCTGCCTCTCTCCTGGCGTCCGACCTTTCCCTCTGTCTGACTCGAGTACTATCTGTTTCCCTGCCAATCTCTCTCTGAGTCTTTGTCTTTTTCCTCTCTTATTATTCTGAGACATGACAGTGTCTAACCCAGCAGGGACAACACGTTCCACAGACAAATTACTTAACCAAACTGAAGAGGAACGTGCTTCTAGCAGGGCTACAGGCTCCTGCCTTGCCCTGTGATGTGTGCTGATGGGGTGGTAAGGGATGCTGGGGGGACAGGGGTGGGGGCGTGGCGGGAGTAGGCCAGCTAGTCTGGCATTGGTGCGCATGCGCGTCCTGGAGGGCGGGAACTCCTGGCTGGCTTCGGAGGGCAAGCGGGCAAGCGTGGATGTGCTTTATGCCCACTTGCTCAGGTGGCTTTCAGGAGGATGTCTTTCTTCCCAAGCCACAGCCAACCCTTTGATCCCCTGGGACATGAAAGCAGCCATCTGTATTGGCCATTCCTACAGGTAGAGGAGCGCAGAGAGACAGGGAGAGAAGCTGAAGGTTGGCCAGCATCCAGCTTGTATGAACAGTGTTGGCCTCCTAAGCCTGAGTCCGTCCTTTATCCCGCAGGAAATGGCCCTGGACGTAAGCCCTTCCTCTGAGCTTGTAGGTTAGGGCACTACTACCACTCTGTGTGGGCAGCAACCATAACTGACTGATTAGCTGACTGTTCTCAAAATCAAATAGGGAGTAAGTGTTCTAATGCAGAAGCCTGTGAAGGGGCTTGTTAGAACAGTAGGTGAGTGTGTACACGCAGAGAGCCACCCGAGTCCATGTGGCTTTGTAAGTCTTCCACCTCGTGCCCCCTCCTCCCTTCCCCCGCTTCTCGGGTGGTACACCTGCTGTCCTCATAACAGGTCTTTCGTGCCTTCCTGTGATCTAATTTTCAACTTGCTTTGGCAGACTTCAGAACCTTGGTCTTCTCCAGGCCTAGAGATGCAGAAGAAATGGCGATTTACTTGACCTTCTCAGGAGCAAAGAAACTGAGTTTCAGGGAAGCCGAGGTCAGTCAGTTAAGTGGGGCTAGAAAGGGCGGTGAACGCCTCATTTTACCGATGGGAAAGTAGAGGCAGGCAGCAAATGAAGGCAGAGCCTGAGCGTCTACTCTAGGCTGTTTCTTCCAACCCACAGCACAGGATAACTCTTTCTACTTACACACTGTATAAATGTAGTTGGAGCCACCTAGCTTTCACGGGGCACTCAGAGAGGCCTCAGGGGCAGCTCTGGGGGTCTGAACCTGTATCACTTTTCTCAGTGCTTCGCCTGGCAAACGTGGCTTCAGAGTTTATTTGTGCCCACAGTTGACAGTGTAGCCTGTCACTGGAGGGACAGCACAGCAGCAGGAGCTTGAGAACTCCGGTCACCTCCCACACACGTCCAGGAAGCAGGAACAAATACTGGCCCTCACCCCATGTTCTCCTTTTTCTTTAGTTTAGGTCTCCAACTCCCAGGGTGGTGCCTGCCGTCCATGTTCACGCATCTTCCCACCTCAGTGAACCCCATCTATAAACCCCGTACTGCTAACACCCAGAAGCTTGTCTCCTGGGTGATTTTAGATCCCTGTTACCTTGGCAATCAATGTTAACTGTCACAGAGCTCATGTTACAGGGAAGCCCGGGCAACAAGCTCTGTCTGTCCTGGACTTGCTTTATAGACTAGGTTGTCCTCAAACTCACAGAGATAAGCCTGCTTCTGCCTCCCAAATGCTGGCATTAAAGATGTGTGACATCACACCCAACATTTTTAAAAAGAGATTTTTTTAAAGTTATTTATAATGGTGTGTGTGTATGTGCTCACGTACTAGCACGCATGTGTGTACATGCACATGTGTCTTTCTGTGGATATGTGCTTGTGAGCACAGATACAGGAGAAGACCAAAAGCATCAGCTTCCTTGGGGCCGGAGGTCGAGACAGTCACAGCCCACATGTTAGTGCTGGGAGCTGGGCTTGGGTCCTCTGCAAGGGCAACAGTGCCCTTAACCACTGAACGATCAGTGCAGTCCTTCTGCATCTTTGCGCCAGGTCAAGAGCACAGCCTTGCTTCTGGCTTCCAGAAGTGGGAACGACAAGAGAAGACACTCTCCTGGGAGTTCCCTAGACCCGCCCTCCTCCCCGAGGGGAGTGAGTAGCTCTTAGCATCCCTTGAGGAGGAACATCATCTCACAGTGCCTTCTCCTTCTGTGGTCTCCACTGCTCCCGAGCCTGCCTTGCTCTGAATCACACCTCTCTGAGTCCTTGATCCGGGCCTTTCATTCCCATGGCCCCGGGACTTCCAGGATTAGTGTCCCTGCCTGGGATCTGTGTTTTGTCTATCAAATACGCTGCCTTTATTTAGCGCTGATCCATTTGCCCATTTCACTAATGAGGAACTTTCCATTGCCGAGATAATGTGTGTGTTTCCAAGCACTGCGGCTTTTGAGAAAGTGCCAGCTAAGGGCAGAGATCTGACATTTGAGTCGGAGGCTGTGACTCAACGTGGGACCAGGTGAGATCTGCAGGAGCACGTTTGCAGTATTGGGAAGAGCTGGGTGGGACGCCCTTAATATTGCAGGCTCGTCAGGGCTAGGAACCCATGCTGGTGGTGCTCGGAGAAACCACATGATACAAGTACGCCAGACACACATGTCCATCTGCATGCATAGATACACATACACAATTAATATTTGTGTTCCAGAAGATAGGACAGGCGAGGGAGATGAGAGTCACTGGTTGGACATCTTAACTGGTTCTGGGGTTGTGACCTCCCACCCAGGCCTTTGCTCTGAGAGCTGGGAGCTTATAACCCTCAGATAATTCTGATTGAGTTAAAGGTTGAACTCTTAAGTCCAAGGAAGGCCATGCCTGACACGTGTTACACGCAGGTGATTTACTATGACCAAAGTAATTGGGGGCTACTGTTGCTTAAGCATCCACGCCAAACTCATGTTGAAATTTACTCCCCACAGGGAGGCATTTAGGGGTGAGGCTGGAGGCACTGGAGAGGTAGTGGGCCTGAGTTTAGGGCCTTAGCACCCACGTAAAAAGCTGTGTGTGGCTGTGTGTTCCTATAATCCCAGCATGTAGGGGAGCAGAGACAGGAGGAGACCTGAGCTTGCAGCCAGCCAGTCTGGCTAATCAGGGAACCCCAAGTTCAGTGAGAGACCCTGACTCAATAGTATAAAGTATAGAGTGATTGGGGAAAACACTACACTTGATATGAACTTCTGGCCTCCACATGCATGTATGCACGTGTACATGCATGTGTGCACACACATGGAGACACACACACACACACACACACACGAGGTAGAGCAAGCTGGGCTTTAAGAGGTGGCTGGTCAGAGGATGCATTCAGGAATTTCCATGCAGGGTAATTTCACACTGTCAGAGTAGCAGGGAGCGACAGGCTTCAGGCAACCTCGAGCCTAGTACATTTTGCCTTCAACTCACTTGTAGGATTTATTTTTGCTAGCGTATTTACTTAAATCTGGCTTCAGCTAGTGTTAAAATTAGCAGGCATTCCTTAAGAAAGTGCCCCAGCAGATGGGAGACGCTTAGAAGCGAGCCTGGAACTGGAGGAAGTTTGCCTGAGAGGCAGCACCAGCCACGGAGCATCCCTGATGGGTGTCCCCATGGAGCCTGAGAACCCAGAGTCTCTGGCAGGTTCCAAGGAAGGTGGCAGGGCTGATGTAATAGATAAAGATGAGGAAAGCTCGTGGGACCCAGTTCATTGATTTGGAAAGGCGGTGGGGGCAGGGGCTGGGTGGTAGAGCTCTCATGGCTCAGTTGAGAGAGCTCTTACCCAGTGTGCAAGAAGGCCCGGGTTGGATCCTCAGCGCTAAGCAAACTGGGTGTGAGAACATAAGTCTTTAATCCCAGCACTGGAGATAGACGTAAGACAATCAGAGGTTCAGGGTCTTGCCTACATAGCAGCCTGAGTTACACTAAAAAAACAAAAACAAAACAAAACAAAAAACCACCAGGCAAAAAGTCACAAGAGCTGGTCTTGGCCACCTCCTTCGTTTTATAGACAAATTGCAGTTCAGAGCAGAAGGTGACTTGTCCCAATCCCACAGCCAACAAACCACAGACCAAGATCTGAGTGCATGTTGCACAGTTTCCAGTCCTTGGTCCCCTTCTGCCTCTCTGCTTTCGAGAGGGGGCATTCCTTGGGACTCTTCCCACCATGAGTGAGAGGCATTGGCTGAGACGGCGGGGATAAAAGGGCCTGGAGAGGGTGGGGGGTGAGTGGACACGGGACTCTTGGCCCTCTGCTTCCTAGCAGNTGCCTCTGCCTCTGCCTCTGCCTCTGCCTCTGCCTCTGCCTCTGCCTCTGCCTCTGCCTCTGCCTCTGCCTCCCACAGGCTGGAATCAGAGGCTCCTACCTCTGCAGTGCTGGGAATTGAGCTGAGAGTTACAGTCCAGACTCTCCCCACTCCCTCTTTTCTCCCTACCCCCATCCTGTCTGCTCACCGTTTCTGGGGCCTTACTTTGTTCCAGGTCCACTACCAGGTAATTTTCCCACCCACGCCATGAAACCAAAGTTATCATTATCCCTATTTTGCAGATGAAAAGAATGAGACACAAAAGACTAAATGAGATCAAAGGTGCAGGCAGTAACTGGTGGGAGTCGGTTGTCACTTCACACAGATTTTCCTGGTGGGTATCAGTACTCCCAGGGAGGGATATCAGACTCACAACAACTGCTCTAGTCCTTCCTTCCTGTGTCTTTGGATTCAAATAGTGCAGAGGGAAATCTGACTGGCTCATCTGAATAAGGGGTAGGTATCCTACAAACAAGGGCCAAATGAACCAAAAAGCCATAATGGGGCAGGCACAGGTAGGAGAGCCGAGAGGTACAGAGTCATAAGGGCTGAGGAGCCAACTATCGAGGTGTCCCAGCTTGTACTTTGCTAGAAAAAAAATATTTTGAGGGCCAGTTAGATTACTCAGGAGGTAAAGGCACTTGCCAGCAAGACTGAAAATCTGAGTTCAATCCTAGTGGCAGAAAGAAAGAACTCACTCCTGCAAGTTGTCCTGTGATCTCCATATATACACGTGTGTACACACACACACACACACACACACACATGCATGCATGCACATAGAAATCAGTATATTTTTAAATTAAACATTTTGCTTTCTACTACATTTATCTATCTACCTACCAATCTATTTATTTATTTGTTGTATATATGCATGTATGTATGTATGTATGTATGTATGTATGTATGTATGTATGTACACATATACCATGGCCCCCATGTGGAGGTCAGAGGTCAACTCCCAGGAGACAGTTTCCTCTTTCCTTCATGTGGGTTCTGAGGATTGAACTCTGATTGTCAGGCTTGGAAGCAACCTAACACCTGAGCTATCTTGCCAGTTCTTTTAAGATAAAGTAATTGATATAGATGTGAAATATATATATTTCTTTGAATATTGGTAGGAATGAAATAGTTTTTATATGTTGTTTTTAACTTTATTTGTCTGTGCGTGTTTTTGCATGTGCATGTGTTTGTGTGTGCAAATGCACACGAGCCATGTTCTGCATGTGGAGGTCAGAGAACAATGTTCAGGGATCAGTTTTCTCACCACAGTCAGACAGAGACTCTCTTGTTTCTGCTACTGTGTGGCTTACTCCAGGCTAGCTGACCCACTGTATCCGACCCAGTATGTGGCTCCGGGAATTGAACTCAGGTCTTCTGGTTGGTTTGGCTAACACTCTGACCAGCTGAGCCACCCCCCCCATCTTTTTTTTTTTTCCTGTATCCTTCTCTCCAAGACAAGCTTTATCACTGATCAAGCCTTAGATGCCCGTGTCATGTGGGAGAATGAGATTCTGAGGGGCCTGCAGGTGGAGGAAGAATGGAGGCTCCCTAATTTTCCTTTGTCCTTTCAGCCTGTGGGGAGGGGTAGTTAACTGGCTTCCTACCAGTGCTTCTGACATAATACTTGGACTACACACCGCCGTTCAGCAGGGACCTTTCTATGCAGGAGAATCTGAGCTTGCTCCCTCTCCTGAAGCTCCTCATTAGGAATGGACCAACCAGTCATTTTCGGGAGGTTGAGAACGCTGCTTACATTGTGGACCTGATGTCATAGCCCCTGTCTTCTCTTTGTTGTTCGGTGGCTTTACCTTATCCCAGCTCTGCAATGACTGTGCCCACACCTTTTTTTACTTCAAAGACCCCGGGGACAGAGCTTTTCGTGTCTGTCCCTCTCACAATGTTAGCACTAAGCAGGATACCTTCCATTAAAGACAGTAAAACTGGGGGGACAGCAAGCTACATGGTAACTGTACATCTGACAAGAGGCACTGAGGGCTCCAGACCAGGACAGACATGTGTCAGCATTGGCACAGATGTGTCACTGATCCGCTTTTGTTTGACAGGCAGATGGCTTTGCACTGGGTCTACTCTTCCCGCCAGCTGTTGACAGCTGTAGAAGTGGGTGGACGGGAGTGGTCGGAGGTGCTCTCTGAAACCAGGTTTCAGGTTTACGCCACCTCTGATTTTCGTTTCTGCATCCACATCTAGGTCCCAGCCCCTTGGAGGCTTCGGCTATAAAGCTCCGGCTAAGAACTGGACTCTTAGATTCTTCTTTGGAACTGTGATAGTCTCTTATGGTACCCTCTTCCACCAGCCCCTGGAGACGCTCAGGACTTCCCATGGCTGAGGAAGTTGATAAAGCCAGGGGTGGAAGATGGTACATCCTCCCTGTAAACCAGCTGACTCCCGGTCTCAAAGCTCAGTAGCACCCGTTGGAGCCACGGTGTCTTGCACCATGATCCATAGATTAAGACTCTTTCTGAAAAGTATCTGTTCTTAGCCTAAGGAACATAGACCCTCCTGACTTTCAAGATTGGTAGATAGAATGTTCTGGGGCTAGCCCTTCGTTTCCCAGGGCCAAGACTGTCAGTGGCTATCCTGTATTTATTTTCCTTCTTTGTGGTAATACAATTTTTGATTGGATGCAAAGCTCTCCACCAAAACCTTCGTTTTCCTGCAGCTCATGTAGACGTGGCTGTTCAGGCCCCATCAATGGCATAGCCTTTTCTTACTGGCAAGAATGCAAAGGTCAGGGTAGAGTAGAGACTGATACAGTCATTCTGGACTGAATGATAAAAGCTGAACACAAAATGCTGAGAAGAACAGAGAGTCACAAGACTGAAGGGGCCTGGGTTCCTGAGATCCTTAATCCACTGCGTCACCTCATGATGTTGCCTACTTATACTATTTGTGTGAAAGGGAGAGCGTCTCTCCTGTCTTATTCTGTATTTTAGAGTTTCTTTGCTACAGTGTTGTAAGACTCTCAATGGAATGGTTATCCTGGGACCTCCATAGATACATCTGGTTATAGGTTGCACTCAGGACCCCACTTTTTGATGAGCTTTGGTGGTCTCCATCCATCACCCATCAGAGTATCCATACCCTTGCAAGGTTGCCCCATCCTTCACAATGACCCCAGATTTGTCTATGACCTGCCAAAGCTAATGGAACATAATAAGTATGATGAAGTCAAGGCCTCAGGAAGCTCTTGAGTAGTGGGTCTTGTCCTCTTGGAATTCACTTGGTTTTGCTGAGACAGGATTTCAAGTTGTCCAGGCTGGCCGACACACTAGTAGTTAAAGATGGCCTTGAACTCCTTTCTGATCCTCCTGCCTCTGCCTCCCAAGTGCTGGCCTTGTAGGTATGTGCTACCACAATGTGTTCTATGTGGTGTTGGGGATCAAACTTCCAGCTCTGCGAGTGGTAAGCAAGCACCCTTCTAACTGAACTACGCCCTAACTTGTCTCACTGAGTCCTTACTCTGGGATGTTTAGTCTCTGATACCAAGTGTCAATCTTGGGCAGCCCGGCCACAAGGAGAGGCCATGTCAGAGAGAACAGAGACTCGGCTCCAGCCTGTACCACCTCGCCGACCCAAGAGCGAGGCAATTTACCAATGTAACTTTCCAGGATGAGGTCTTATGGAGCAAAGCCAGGCTGTCCTTGCTACACCCTGTCCAAATTAGAGACTTATGATCAAATAAATAATGATTGTTTAAAGCTGTTAGCTTTAGGGGTGGCAGCATCAGCAACTGAAGCAAGCCCATGTGAACAGCTTAGGCCCTTGGCGTTGACCAGAAAACCTCCATGTGCTCTTTCTTTCTACATCAAGTGGCAGATGTGTTGCCTGTCCTCACTCCTTGACGCTTAAACACTACACAGGAACTTGGTGTGGTAGTGGGGGGGGGGTGCTCTGGGAGGTCTTGGGGAACCATAGCCTCTCCTCCAAAACCAAATGATCCTCTCAACCCCTGCCTGGTGGTTGTGGTGAAACTTATTCCTTGGAGTTGTAACTTTACGTGAGGCTGTGGGGTCCAGGGACGGTGCCTGCGCATGCAGCTGAGACTCTATGTCCTTTATATGGGGTTTGAGGGATACGATGAGTCCCACAACTCACATGAGTGTGTTATGTGGGCAAATGAATAAATCAACACATAAGCATATGCGTAGTCGACAAAAAAAAAAACAATTCCCTGGATCTGAGCAGGAGTCAACGTGAGACCTAGTCACAAATTCAAGGTCTAATAAAGCATTGCTTTGGAAGTATTTTAACGCATTTAAAACATAATTATAGCAGGTAACATTTACTGAGCTCTTACTATGAGCCAGGAATGGTGTGAAACACTTTATGTAAATTACCACCTTAATCATCCCAGTGACCCTGGGAAGTAGGTGTTAGAACTTTCATCAGGTTTTATGAATGTGTAAATCAAGGCCCAGAGAGGTTAGGAAACTTGCCTGAGTGGGCACAGGAAGATTTGAATCTGGATAGTTGGGTGTTGGCACCCAAAGGGCACAAGTGCTGTGTTCAGGCAGGTCACAGGAGTCATGTTTCCCACCCTTGGAGACAGCCAAGGCCTGACATGCTTTAGGGTAAGATACTTACCCTGCGATTACACATAGTCCTAGGGCAGGGGAAGAGAAGAGAGGTAGAAGAAAGAAGAGGGTCTGGGATCTGAGGTAGCTGGCCTTACAGATGAGACTGTTGTGCCTGCCTGAGCACCCTCGCCAGGCTCTCCCACTCTCTCCTCAGGAATGAGCCTGGCACACTCACACGTGTCCCTAATGCCAGGTTCCAAGAAAGCCACCTAAATACCTGGTATTTGAGATGTAAAGAGACCGGCTCCCTGTACTTAAGGCTGTGCTAACTTTTCCAATTATAGCGCCCTATTTTCCAAAGTCTAAAACGGACATATGTTATAACTGTCTTGGGCCCCAAGGTTTCAGAAACACCCTTAAGGCTCCTGAAATACAATCGTGTATTTTAGACTAATTCCTAAAGGGCCAAGTCGGGTTATCCTTAGCATCTGCCAGCAGGATGCAGGTCTGTTGTTTGTTTGTGAATGAGTCCGGTGCCTGGGTCCTCTGCTGGGGCCAGCTCTGAACCCTGCTTGCTGTGCAGAGAGGCTCACTCACACTGAGGAGGGAGTGGAGGAGATAGCCTGTCTTCAGGGAGCTCCAGTCTATAGAAGACATAACCAGGCCTCATGATGCCCTAGGTAACTGGCAAAGGACAGGGCACACAAAAATCCAGCAGAAGGCTTGCTCCCATAGGATTCCCTGTCCTTGGGTGGGCAGGTGTATAGATGGAAGTCACCTGCAGGGCTAGAGTGTCACCTGCAGGCAGGGTCAGTTGATGGGGACACTGAAGCTGAGCTGGGAAGGCTTCCTGGAACCATTGTGACTCCGTGCTGGCTGGCCAGGGCATGAAACCCAACTGTGGTTATTAACCATTGATCATGCAGGGTGATGGGCTTTTCTGGTTGTAGCGTTTGGCCAGTAGACTTGTGAGTAAATGAACTAGAACTAATCCTGTAGCTAAACTGTGAGTCTTTTCAGAAAAGCACATGCCTGACTTGCCTAATAGCTCCGTGGGGGAGATGAGTTATAAAGTGTCAGCCCTTAAACGGCCCTTTCCCTGTCATGGGGAAGCAGCTGTCTTGGAAGCCTTGCTTCCTGACACTTGTGAAAAACAGCAGAGCCAACCGCCAAGCTCACAGACCCACAGGGATTATTGGGAGAGGGAGGGTGTTGCACGTCAGGAAGGGTTTCGGGCTGCATCCCGAGAGCTGGGTTTAATTCTGCTTAGTCCTTAATTAGCTGGCCATCACCTCAGAAATAGAGTAACACATCTCATCTCCATAGAGACAGCCTGGAAGAAAAGACAAGAAATGGAGCCTTGGTTGACAGAGGCACAGCCTCTTCTTAGAAAGCCCCAATCTGAGGGAGACACGGCCTATCCTCAAAAGGGCCCTAGTCTGAGGGGAGACACGGCCTGTTCTCAAAAGGGCCCTAGTCTGAGGGGAGACACGGCCTATCCTCAAAAGGGCCCTAGTCTGAGGGGAGACACGGCCTGTTCTCAGAGGGCTGGGGCTGAAGGGGGCATGCCTTGTCCCCAATCTGAGGGAGACACGGCCTATCCTCAAAAGGGCCCTAGTCTGAGGGGATACACGGCCTGTTCTCAGAGGGCTGTGGCTGAATAGGGGCATGCCTTGTCCCCAATCTGAGGGAGACACGGCCTATCCTCTAAAGAGTCCTAGTCTGAGGGGAGACACGGCCTGTTCTCAGAGGGCTGGGGCTGAAGGGGGCATGCCTTGTCCCCAGTCTGAGGGAGACATGGCCTATCCTCTAAAGAGTCCTAGTCTGAAGGAGGCATGTCCTATCCTTAGAGGGCCCCAGTCTGAAGGAGACATGGCCCGTCCTCAGGGACTTTGAACACCTGGTCAGCAGTGCTAGTCACTCATCTTATGGGGGTGTCTTACAGGTCAGAACCAGACTGGGGCTCATAGGCTCAGGGGAGAGGGAGTCCTGGTACCAGACAGGCTGCACTTTGCTGAGGATTGGGATATCATGGCCTGGCTTGTAAAGAAGGGTCCACCATGCATCTTCCTGGGCTGGTTTCCTAAGGGACATATGGATTCCTTTCAGTCCTGTTACTGAGGCATGGGAAATCACACGTGCCCAGAATCATTGAGATGGGATGGAAGCTCATGTCCAATGCAAATTTCCCTCAAACTTTTTTTTGGATGGGGGTTGGTTATTCCATTCAATTTTTTCTCTAGCTAGTTTTAGGACTGAAAAGGTAACTCCCCCAAATCTGTCTAGGGGGTGTGTGCCCCAGGGAACCCCAGTTCCCATCAGGCAGGAACATCAGACCTGATAGCAGCCTTGATGACCTCGCCCTTCTCCCAACAAGCAGTAAGTTACCCTGCAAAGCCAGTGTCTGCCATATTGGCCCAACTCCCTGGACTATCCCCCTCCCCCCTGTCGGCATTCAGAATACATGGCCATGCACAATTTCCCAGAGCAAGTTCCAGAAGTTCCACAAGTTCCAGAAGGCATTGCATCTGACTGTCACTTCTGCTACGGAGCTCTCCCTGCCCGTGGGGGCAGCTCCAGTGGTTTTCTCGGGGCTGAGCTGGCAGAAGTCAGCCTCCAGCAATGCTGTCTGCGGGTGCTGTAACAGCCTTTCCCATAGTTCCCGAGTTCCAGTGCTCTGTTGTGTCCTACCCTTTCTTCTTTGTTATCCTCTCTGAGGAGGCACAGAGCGGCAGTCACTTCTTGGATGTGCTCATGTCCCTGTGTGTGTGCACGCACACTTGAATGTGAACACTTCATTGCTCTCCACTTACTTCTTGAGACAGAGTCTCTCACTGACCACTGACCCTGGAGCCTACCGATTTGCCTTGACTTGCTGCTGACTGGCAGTCAGGCTCTAGGGATCTTCCTGTCTCATCATGCCCGGCAATCACTGTGCTGGGCCTTTTATTTAGGGTGCTGTGGGCAGGGGTGGGGGAATGGGGTCCAGACTCAGGTTTTGGTGTTTACCGTTCATATCTGCCTCTCTGCATAAGAAAGCTGAGGGTTGGAGCCTGGGGAAGTCTTGCGATCTTGACAAAGATCATTCAGACCCTCCAAAGTCAGCTAAGATCTGAATCTAGAGTTACCATCTCAGAAGAAGATGCATGCAGATGTGCTGAGTGGCTTAAAAACATGCTGGCTGGGCCAAAAAAAGGGAAAACAACCCGGGCCAGCCTGTCAGGCTAGAGCTCTATCCAGAGCATCTCTGAGAGGAAGGCAAGAGGCTAGCTACCCTTGGGATGGACTCCAGGAGGGGTCAAGGCCAAGAGGGAGGCATGTTGTACACTGTGGTCTCCAACCACAAGCTGTCCTTCTTTTTAAAATTTACTTCTTTTGCAAAAACATAGAAAAAATAACTTGTATTAGATGGCGCTTATCGTGTTCCATGTGAATGTCACAGCATGTGGACGTGTAGACCCCTACCCCCCACCAACACACACACACACACACACACACACACACACACACACACACACACACACACCTGGTCTGGCTGGAGTGCTGGGATTATAGATGGGAGCCGACTCATTTGGCTTTTTACTTGGTTTCTGGGGACTGAACTCGGGTTTTCAGGCCTGTGTGAATAGTGCTGAGCCATCGCTCCAGCCCTAAAAATACATTTTTAAATTAACAGAAGTATAGTTTCCAGGAGTCCGTGCCAAACTTCCTATGAGTCAGCATCCAACAGGCAATCAAGCCTGGGAGATTGTGTTAACAGGGATCCCAGGAGGAGACCAGAGCCCCTGATTCGTAGCTTCCTGGAACCGGGACCCACTCTGGTCTCTTTTGGCTTGATCCTGCAGCTAGTACAGGTCTCAGTTCTGGTGGCTGGTCAGTGTGGGATGCTCTTTTTTAATTCTCTCCAAGGACCTAGATGTCTTGAGTGCTAGCCCTGGCGCAAACCAGAAGCACAAGAGGGCTCAGGCCTATGCTGTGACCCATGGCAGCTACAGGTCACACCTACTCCAGGCTCTCTTCACTGACGCCAGGATCTGCTTCGTGCTTTCCATTCAGGCCCCAGCACCTGTCTGTGTCCTCCAAGGTCAGCCAGGTCTATGCTGCTATTGCTCCTTAGACACCAAGGTGGCCTCCAACGTTTTCCGAGCTTGTTTTCAGTTTGGCTGTAGCTCTGGGCTCTGCTTTACTTCTGCAGAAGCACGGAGGGTTTCTCTGCGTGAAATCTTAGCTTGGTCTCCCTGGGAGCCGGCGGGGGAGCTGGCCAGCATGAGGAAGTCTGTCTGTAGCCACACCGCCTGGGTTCTGGGCCTGGCTCCATTACACTTAGCTGTGTGGCCTGGGGCAAGCTGGTATGCTCCAGCGTGAGGACAGAAGGAGTTGGGATGCATGAAGCTCTGAGAGTGATGTCTGGCCCTTGGGGAGCGCACAGTGAATGTTCTGGCTAATGTCACTCTCATTAGCAACGCAGCAGGGAGAGTGGAAGAGATATTAGCCAATGTCCTAGGTTCCGGAGTTGTACAATTTGGCCTCTAGTTTATAATTCTAGCTTTTAGCTCTTTCATTGACCTCTCAAAACCTGTTTCCTTCTTTCCTTCCTTCTTAGTGTGTGTGTGTGTGTTGTGTATCTGTGTGGTATATGCATTTGTACATGTGTGTATGAGGAGTCCAGAGGCTGATGTCGGGAGGCTATGCGCACTAGTTTTGTGTCAACTTGACACAAGCTGGAGTCATTTTGCAAGAGAGAGACCCTCGATAGAGAAAATGCCCCCACCAGGTTGGCCAGTGGGCAAGCTTGTAAGGACCTTTTCTTGATTGATGATTGATGGGGAGGGGCCCAGCTCACTGCAGATAGCACCACCCCTGGGCCAGTGGTTCTGGTGCTGTATGAAAGCAGGCTCAGCAAATCATGAAGAGCAAGCCAGTGAGCAGCATCCCTCTCCCCAAGGCTTCTGCTTCAACCTGTGGCTCCAGTTCCTGGGCTGACTTCTTTCAGTGATGGGATGACCTGAAAGTTGTCATCCTGAAATAAACCTTTTCTTCCTCAAGTGGCTATTGGGCATGGTGTTTTATCACAGTCATAGAAACCCTAACTAAGATAGACATCTCCCACCATAGCTTTCCTTGGAGCCAGGTCTCTCCAAGGAGAAACTCACCGGTATAGCAAGGCTAAACTGTCTAGCCACCTCCCCACCCAGCACTGAGGTCACAGATGTGTGCCTCTGTCCTGGACTTACCACATGGTACTAGGGCATCTGCACTCAGATCCCCAAGTTCTCACAGCAAACTCCAACATCAGCTTCTTGATTGCCTAAGATTACAGCGATGTGCCACCATGCCTGGGTCATCTGTACAGATCTTCTCCTATCGCACAGGAAGGTTGAGGGTGGTGCCTGGTATCAAATAGATGTTTGGTAAATTCCCACAGCATGAATAAAGGCACAGGAGTGGTGTGAGAGACACACTTGGATTATGGAAAAGGTCAGATGGTATACCTGGCCATATGTGGGTCAAGAGGACAGGGCAAGAATCTCCCCAGTGACAAGGAGGTCACGGCCTGAGGAAGATCCTAGACTACTCAAGGATTCATGAGACAGACATATATCTATCACTGCTGTCATCAGCAATACCGCCACCCATGCCACCAAGGAGTCAAGTCACAGAAAGCCATGTGTGATGGCTAATTTAAGTGTCAACTTACTAGGCTCCATGGCAGTGGTTCTCAATCTACCTAAGGCTGGGACCCTTTAAGACAGTTCCTCATGATGGGGTGAGCCCTCCCCCAACCATCAAATTATTTTTATGGCTACTTCATGACGGTAACTTGGCTACTGTTGTGAATCATAACAATCATCTGTTTTCTAATGGCCTTAGGCGACCCCTGTGGGAGGGTTGTTCAATACCCCTACCCGAAAACGGTTGTGACCCACGGGGTGAGAACCATAGCACTAGAGACACTGACCCCCGTCTATACTGTAGGTGGTACCAGCTCATGGACTAAGAGGTCTCTGAATAAAGGTAATCCGAGAGCTGAGCACCGGAGTTCACGTCCAAGTCATTCTCTGCTTCCCGACTATGGATACATTGTAGCAGCTGCCTCATCTGGCACCAGGGTTTCCCCACATTGGTAAACTAAGCCCCACCCCCACCCCCTACTAAGTTGCTTTGGTATTCTGACCTAGCAATGAGACAAGTAACCAATGCAGCGCCCACGCCACTAAGTATCCACCTTACAGGCTAGAAAGTGTATCTGGCAATGAGCAGCAGTGTCTAAAGCAGTCTGAGGGATGACAAGAAAGCAAAGGACCCACCTGTGTGGCTTTACGTGGGGACATGGCTCACACTCTCACAGTCCCTGTCCTGGAGGGGGTTGTCTCCACACTGCCCTGGCTCCTCCTTCTCTCCCAATCCCCCTGATCTAGCCCATACATGGGGGTTGTCAATGCTCGCACTGACTGAAGGGGAAGTAGAAGGCACATCAGCCCCCACTGTCCAAGGCCATCACCAAAGGTCTAGCTTTCTGTTTAAGCAGTGGTCGTTGTTGGGTACTCAAGGTCGGAATGATGTCCTGTTCAGTAGTGATTTATCTGTATCCCTTCTATAAACTGAAAACCACATGAGGTCCAATAGGCCTCGCCCACTCCTCTTGGTACTACTGTTGGAGATGAGCAAAGGGGTACATACTTCAGTGCTGTATCTCTAGTGTGCCCAGTGATACAACCCAGAGACTAAGCGTATACATCAGACCAAGCACTGTTCTAGCCTATTCTCTGCTGCTATGACAAATCCTAGGACCTTAAGAGAGAAGAGAGTGTATTTGGCTTATATGCTCAGGTTACAACCATCATTGAGGGGAGTTAGAGCTGAACTCAAGCAGGAACTCAAAGACAGAAATCACAGACGATGGCTGCTTGTGGGCCTGTTAACTCACAGGCTCACACTTAGCTAGCTTGCTTGCTTGTTTGCTCTTCCTTTTTATTTTTCTCTTCTTTGTTGTCATCTTCTTCTTATCCTCTTCCTCCCCTTCTCTTCTTCTTCTGCTTCTTTTCTCCTCCTCTTCCTCTTCTTTCTCCTCCTCTTCTTCCTACTCCTCTTCTTCCTCCTCTTCCTCCCCATCCCTTTCTACACCCCCCAGCCCTCCTCCTATGTACCCCTGGTGGTCCTGGAAGCCACTCTATAGACCAAGCTGTCCTCAGAGATCTACCTGTTTCTGCCTTCCTAGTGCTGGGATTAAAGGCATGAGGAACCACACTAGCTTTCTTATATACAGCCCAGGACTAATTGCCTAGGGATGGTGCCGCCCATGGTGGGCTGGGCCCCAGTGCTTTGACTAATAATCTGATCTAGGTTATTATTTAATCAAGGATTTCCTCTCAGGGGACTCTAGGCTGTGTCAAGATGACTAGGACAGGCACTTTATAGATATGAAGTCATTTAATCCTCACAACCCTGATAGTCATGCTGTTATAACCTTCATTTACAAAGAGGAAACTGAGTCACGGAGCTGTTGAGCCATTCGTTATAAGGTCACACCACTGAAAGGTGACAGGATTCCAACCTCAATATCCTGGACACAGACCCAGTTTCTACCTCACTCTGAGCTCTCAGGAACGCTTGTGGAGTGACAGACATGATTCGGGAACGGTAACAGGCAGGCAGGTATGCTCCTGTTGGGAACTGGGGAGCAGGCTTGGCTTCAGACTGATTTGAGAACTGAAGTCAGCAGTTCGGCATCTCAAGGCCTTGTGGCCCTGGCTCCGCCTCTGCCTTGCCCTACCAACCACCTGGCCAGGCACAGGCACGGGCAGCCCAAACAGAGCTCGGTTGCTAGGGCCCTGGCAGTGATGCCTTGCCCGATAATCCCTGCCTCTCTGGGAACCCAGTCTCCCTCTGGCCATGTCTATCAAGGCCATCTAGCTTGGCCTAGATGCCAGCTGCTCCCTCTGTCATTTGTCCCCTTCCTGTAGCCCCTCTAAAGCCAGGAATGCCGGCTCCTTTCCCACTCTCCCACTTGGTTTCTATGGCCTCTCAGAGAGATCAGCAATCAGGACGGAACTGAAAGGGTCAGGTTGCCCAGATCCAGCTCTGGACCTGCTGTGTGACTTTGGGCAGTTTTGCTTAACTTCTATGAGCTCCATTTAACTTACTACAGACATCAAAACAGGCTACTGTGAGGGTTAGACTGGAGAGGAGTTAGAACATGGGAAGCCTTTTTAACAGCAATGCATTTGAGTTCCATGTGCATTTGGTTAACAACATTCAGATTTCTTCTCAGCCATTCCTTTAAACTGGTGAGCGCAGAGCCTGTTCTCCAGGGGAGGGAGGGAACTGGTAGGGCAGTTACAACCACTATGGTCCCCAGCCCTGCTCCTCTGAAACCCAGAGTGGGCTGTCAGGACATGCTCCAACAATTCCTTCAAGCCATCCCTGGGCTAAGCAGGAGTCAGGAGAAGCCCCTCTGCTCTGGTGTCCTCATTCTAGGAGCCCCTAGAATGTGCAGTCTCTGAGAAAGAGCCTGAAGCTGTCGGCTCCAGCCTTGAAGCACATCGAAAAGCTCGTTGGTCTTTGGGTGCTGAGGTTCAATTCTCTCCCTGATGCACTGAATGACTGTTTTGTTTCTCTTAGTCTTTATCATTCCGTTATCCTTGGTAGGACCAGAAGGTTCCTGGCAAACACATCAGTGTCAATTAAGCAATTAGGCAGCATAAACAGACTTCCTTATACTGTTCTGACCCCCCCCCCCACACACACACACATACACGATGTTCCAGCCCACAGCTTACATGCACTGCATTCCTTCAGCCCCCTCCCCAGGTCATCCTAAGGAAAAAGGAATGACAGGTGACCCTGGGGAATGCTGGTAGCCAGGCTCCTTCTTTTTATTTCCTTTGCATACTTTTCATTCTCCCTGGAGTTGCTGATCATCATTTTCTGTGTATTTAAAGATATCTCTGTGACTCTCGTTTTATGAACACAGTAACAGCTAACATCTGTGGGGCACTTTGTAGTTTGAAGCACAAAGCCTTTTCTCTGTAACAATGTGTTTCAGACTTTGCAGTAGCCTACTGAGGTGTATAATGTTGTGATCCCATTTTCCAGATGAGGAACCGAGGCACAGGCAAATGAAGTGACTTACAGTTCAGGAACAAGTTTGTTCCTCCGCCCACCCCACCCCCCGGCCTCTCCTGGTCTCTGGACCATCTCCTCTCGGTGGGTCTTCATCTTCTCTCTGTGTTCCGGGTTCTACTTTGTCTTTTTGTAGAGATTGCTTTGGGAAGGCTGACCTGGGCCATGTTCCTCTGCAATTCTAGAGGCAAATGGAGCTTGCCAAGCCTCCTGTGAGGCTGCCTGCTCACTCTCAGACTTCCCTACTCCAGGCCTTTTGTAGCAGGCAGCACAGAACTCAGGAGGTGCGGGTCCAGCTGGGCCCATGGGGGCTCAGAAAGGCCAAGGCAGCAGGTTTGAGTGCTTGCTTCTTTTGCATAGGATCCAAGTTCCACATCAAGTTGCTCACAACCACCTGTAGTTCCAGCTCAAAGGGGCTGGATGTCTCTGGTCTCCTGAGGTAGCCACATACCCCCTCACACATATACCTACATGCAGTTAAAGATAGATTTTTTTTAAAAAGTGTGGATATGTATATAAATCTATACCTATACATACATAGCTATGCAAGTCACATTTGCATAATACGTGCAAATAAAATCACACACGGGCATGTATATTTCACACAAGAAAATTCACGAACACACTTGCACAGACATAAACCATGCAAATAAACACATGCTAACATACATAAACATCCAAGTACGCATCCATGTCACACACACAGACACCTACACCTTTGCACTCATGTGCCCATACTGCAGGGTGCCTACCTGGCTTGGACTGTGAGGAGGTGATGGGAAAGTTGGTATGTCTGGATTCTGCAGGTGTCTGGTGACTTCAGGGTGAGTATGTCCTGTCTCCTCTCTTGAGGTGTTAAGAGCAAGTGCTAGGTCAGTATCTGCTTGCTACAGGCCAAGAAGGTATGGTTCCCAGACCACAAAGATGTGAGGGTCTCCCACAAGCCATTGCTTTGCCCCAAGTTTGGCATTGGCCATGGGTATTTCCAGGGGACCCAAGACGCTGCAAATTACAGCTCAAACAGATACAAGAATGGGTGGACCAAGCAAGCTGGCCTTTGGGAATGCCCCTTTTGGACAAAATAAGGAATCAAACCCAGACTGTCAGATTCCAGAGTACCCCGCATGGATTGGGCCACAGGAGTCTCTGGGATTATCACACCATAAGTGCTCTGTCAGGATGAACAGCCATTGACCTGAAGACCAGCAGCCCTAAAGGGGCCAGCAGCGACTGACAAAGGGTTCAGATACCCAGGATTCTTTGCCAAAGCAGACTCTCTATATGTTTGGGACACCCCCCCTCCCCTGTTCTTCACTCCCTCCTGAGGGGTGTGTCTACAGAGTTGGAGAGGGCCCTAGGCTTCCCCTCTCTCTCCTCTTCCCAGCTGTGGCTCCCTACCCCCACACATTCCTCCTCCTCAGACGTTCAGACATTCACTTCAAGGGCTTGGTGGTGATTTCAGGCAGGGTTTGATTTGCTCTCAAGCGTTTCCCTGAGTGGCCCCTGGGTGTTTGCTCTGATCCAGATGGCATCCAGATGCAAGCCTCCCTCCCCCCGGTGCCCCCCCTCCGCAGCTGGAGGAGCCCTGTCCTGACCTCCACCTCACACCCACCTCCCTGCCCCAACAGCTTTGTCCCTCCGGCCTGAGGTCAGGGCACGGACCAACACCTCTGCCTGCGGCTCTCTCCACAGCCGGGCTCCTGGCCATCCTATTCTTGGTCTCCCTCCTCCTCAGCCTTTGTTCGTTTCAACAGGTCATTGATGCCGAGAGCCAAAACAAATGTCAGCGTGATAATGAGGGAAGCCGGGATGCAATGCGGCTCTGCCCGTTGGGGCGGGGAGGGGAAGACCCGTGCCTGTCGAAGCCGAGGGAAGCAACACATGCCTGGAGCCTTGAACCTACAGCTCAGATCCCTAGGGACCAAATCCAAACGCGGAAAGGGGCATCGATGACTGCTGCGCTACAAGTGACAAGGCCAGCAAGCCCCAAGGACAGCTCCTCAAAGAGTACCTCATCCCTTCCTGTGCGAGCACTTCCATTTACACATAGGGAAATGACAAAAGGTCAGAATTTGACTTTAAACAGGGGACTCCCAGAACGCACAGGGCTCTCTGGGTAGCCTGCCTGAGTCAGGCCTTTGGGCGCTGCCTCCAGATGTCCTTCCTGGCACAGTGACCACTGGCGTGGTGAGAAACAGCCTCGGGAGCCCTGATGGAAGACCAGGGTGGGAGTTCCTGTGTATAAGATGGCCTCACTGCTTCTGAGACTCCAGGTTCCCGGCTTCCCTACTCTATCCAGCGCTGGACTCTAAACCCAGGAGCCAGTCCAACACTTGGCAGCCCGGGAGCCAGGTGGCCCTTGATGACCTGCTCTTATGCCGTCCACTTCCCATTAGAAGTTAATGTTTATACCTCTAGCAGGCCCTGGGTGGCTGCTGTAGGCATTACAGAGGTCAGGAGGTCTCCCCTGGCCCTGGAGACACTTCTGGGATTCAGGTATCTGTCACCCCACCTCCCACTCCCACCTCTCTCACACACACCGGCAGGAGGAGCAGGCAGGTGTGTGTCCACAGCGCCCTTCTTCTTTGTGAGGTGTACAGTCAAACTTCCTTGATGGAAGACGGAGCATTTGGCCCCGGCTCAAATGTGCAGGGCAGACATTTCCTAGAATTGTTAAGCCCTGGCCCTCGCAGGTGTGGGAAGAGGAGGCGGGGCCGGGCCTCCCAGCCAATAAACATCGGGGAGCCTTAGGGAACTAGGTCCTGAGTGCCCACGGGAGCAATACTTCATCCTCTGGCCTCCCTAGTGCTAGAAAATACCAGAGACAGGCAAGCAGGGCACACAGCTGGGCCCAGGTTTGCACCTCTTGTCTCCGTCTTTCCCGGAGCTCTTTCGGGTGGCCATCTAGCAAGTGAGGGCCTGTCCTCCCTCCTGCCTTTTGCCTGCCATCCCTTCCCCCAATCAGTCCTTCCTTCTTCCTTCACCCCTTCCATTCTTCCTTTCCTCCAGATTCTAAGTGAGCTCAGCTCTGCAGCCACAGAGAAGCTGTGGGCCAGGATTCTCCCCTAGAGGGAGCTGGGGAATCCGGCCCCGTGGAAGTATTATTATGGGTAGGTCTGAGAATATAGCTCAGTTAGCACAGGGTTTGCCAAGTATACCCAAACCCCTGGGCCCGACCCCTGGCATTGTATAAACCAGGCAAGGTGGAACACACTTGTAATCGCACCGTTCTCAAGGTGGAGGCAGGAGGGTCACAAGTTCAAGGACACCCTTGGCTGTATAGCAGCTTGAAGGCTAGCCTGAGCTACATGAGACTCTATCTCTTGGGGAAAGGAGATGGAAGGGGAGCTTGTCCCCAGTCTGGGAGGAGAGAGGAGAGTCTCTCTCTCTCTCTCTCTCTCTCTCTCTCTCTCTCTCTCTCTCTCTTATGGTTTTATAGCTTTATTGTAGAAAGGCAGGGAGAAGGAGAGAAGGTAGAAAGAGAGAGGCCCACCATGGCCATGTGGAGAGGGGGGGAAGGAGAGAGAGAGAGAGAGAGAATGAGGGCTAGAGAGTAAGAAAGGTGGGGGCTTAAAGAGCGAGAGTCTCTTTCTCCACCAAACTCTGTGGGCTGGTGGTACCCACTCGCACCTGCAGTAGGGGTGGGGTGTCGCCTAAGGAATCAGTTATCTCTAAACTCCTCGAGTCAGAAACAGGTGTTGTGTACCTGAGGATTTTGGGTGATGGCTAGAGGGAGGGACATTTCTGCCAGCTGTGTGTTGGTAGTCAGGTAGCCTGGGAGGGGACCTGGGGCTGGCACGCCAGTCCCCACAGGTTAATGTTTGACCCAGAGCCATGTATTTTTCCACTGTGTATTTTTATCCTCTGTACCTGACAGTGGGCAGCTGGGAGCTGTCCTCTGTGGGCATGAAGGAGGGGAGCACTCACTGGGGTGGCTTTGGGAGGGGTGAGACTGCATGGAGACGGGGCCTAGAGGAGAGAGGCACACGTACCCATTGCTTTTCTCATCAATGGGACCATCGTTTTGGTTTGTTTTGTTTTCCCCCTTAGCGGTTTGATGGGGCGGAGTCTATCCTAAGGGGGCGTGGCTGAAGTCAAGGCAGCAGGAGCCAGTCACCAGGTTTCCTACAGTCTAGGCAGACTAAGAAGTGGAGGGGGAGATCATGCTGACACTTAGTTCGATTTCTCCCTCGTCCTTTTAATTCAATTCAAGGGTCCCAGCCCACCTGATGGTGCCACCCACTTTCAGGAAGGATCTTCTACCTCAGGTGAACCTCCCTGGGAACAGCCTCACAGACACACCTAGGTGATTCCACATCTAGTCAAGTGGGCAATGAAAAGAGCCTTTGAATGCCCACACCCTGTCCATTTGACATCCAAATGCTCATCTCATGTGTATACAGGTGTGTGAGCGGTGTATGGTGTGTGTGTGTGTGTGTGTGTGTGTGTGTGTAGGCACGCAAACATGCAGTCGTTTTTTTAAGAACAACCACATGGAAAAGAAACAAGTGGAAGAGCCCAGAGACAAGCTGGCTTTTGATCACAGCCCCAGCCCTGGGCCTGCCCTGGGACCACCCCATCCCTCGTTGAGTAAGGACCGGCAGAGATGCAGGTGTCCCTGACCTAGCTTCTCAGGAGAGTGAGGAAATTCCTCTAAGATGCTAACAGTACAGACAGAAATTGTTCTTTTCTATGGCTGGAGCTGGTGATGGTGGTGACAACGGTCCCAGTCCTGCTCCTGGGCCAGTGTGGCATGGGGAACACAGCTTGCTCCCAGGGTACCCCCATCTAAAGAAAAAGGGGGCATGAGGTCTCATGAAGAGAGTTCTGTGTCCAAAACTGAACTATATGTACTGGGTGCTCCTAGTTCTGGGTCCTCCTAGTTCTGGTTCCTCCCTCCTAGCTCTGGGTGCTCCCTCCTAGCTCTGGTCCTCCTAGCTCTGGATGCTCCCTCCTAGCTCTGGTCCTCCTA
Organism: Mus minutoides; assembly: GCA_902729485.2. Taxonomy (NCBI): domain Eukaryota; kingdom Metazoa; phylum Chordata; class Mammalia; order Rodentia; family Muridae; genus Mus; species Mus minutoides. Next base: position 661,941 of record LR749900.1, read on the forward strand.
GCTCTGAGTGCTCCCTCCTAGCTCTGGTCCTCCTAGCTCTGGGTGCTCCCTCCTAGCTCTGGTCCTCCTAGCTCTGATCCTCCTAGCTCTGGGTGCTCCTTCTTAGCTCTGGTCCTCCTAGCTCTGGGTGCTCCCTCCTAGCTCTGGTTCTCCTAGCTCTGGGTGCTCCCTCTTAGCTCTGGTCTTCCTAGCTCTGGGTCCTCCCTCCTAGCTCTGGGTGCTCCCTCCTAGCTCTGGCGTCCAGCCCTCTCTGGTTGGGTTTCTTCCTCACAGAAAGATCTGGCCTGAGCTGACTGACTGCTGGGCTGTACACAGCCCAGTGTCCAGAGTCATTCCCACACACAATCAGAGTCCAAGGGAGGGAAGGCCTCAAAAGCTACTCAACTCAGGGTTCAGCTGGTGCCAGGTGCCGGCCAGAGCAAAGACAGCTTCCTTCCTGTCCCTTCCAAAAGTTCTAGAGATGGGCCTATAATCTCAAGTGCAACAGTGTAGCTATCTTTTCATCAATGTCAACCTGACCGAATTACCCAGCGGTGTGTCTGTGTGGGAGTATCTGGACGGAATTAGTTGCGGTAGAAAGTCCCACCCTATGTTCAGCACCATCCGGTGGACCTTGATCCTAGACTGAATAGAAACCAAAGGAGAGGGGCGTCTGAGTACCGGCATCCATCTCTCTCTCTGCTTCCCGACTGTGGGCATCTGAGTACCAGCATCCATCTCTCTCTCTCTGCTTCCTGACTGTTGCTGCATTGTGGGCCAGCCAACTTATGTTTCTGCCAAGATGGATCATATCCTCAAATAGGAGACAGGGAGATGGTTCGGTAGGTCAAACCTGAGGTCAGTCCCCAGAACTCACATCATTATCCAATTGAGGTGCATGCTTCTGTAACCCTGGCACTCTCGGAGCGGGATGGGAGACATAGGAACTGTCCAGAAGCTCAGCGGCCAGCTAGCCTAAGGTACACAGGATGGCAGAAACAATGAGAGATAGCGTCTCTGTATGAGAGACAGCATCTCCATACAGAGAGAAGGAGAGAACTGACTCCCAAGTTGTCCCCTGACCTCTTCACAATGTATGCACTATGGTACATCAGCCTGCCTGCTGAAGCACGTGCAGACTGTGGTATGTGGGAGCTTACACACACACAAACACACACACACATTAAATAATAAGAAAACGATGAGCAGAAATAAGCCCTTCCTTTCTTAAGCTGTTTCTGTTACGTACTTTGTCACAGGAGTGAGGTAAGCAGTTAATATGGTGGAGGGTGGGGTGGGGGGGCTGTGGATCCCAGGGTCAACCTGTTCCCCAGCTGAGTAGGTCTACCAAAGCTACAGGTGATCTCAACCTACCCCAGACCCAGAACTGGATGGTTGGGTAGGCTGGCCTGAAGCTGGGGATTTTTTTCAAAAGCTGAAATTCTGCTGTGGAAGCCAGGGAATTTGTGGGATTGGGAAAAGGTTCCCCGGGCAAGGACACAGGGGCCTGTCAGAACAGAGTTGGCCTCTGTCCCAAGGTAACCTACAGTAGAGTGTAGACTGAGCAGAAGCAGGGAGACCCTATCTGGACCTGTTACCGTGTGGCCACGTGTCTAGCTGATAGTCAGTCATCTCGTCTGGCTTTACCACCCACTGTACTTGGTCGTCCCAAATCCAGTTAAGAAATATACTGTGTGCCCTTGGCTCTAGTTGGTGTCTTGTTGCTCCTGGCTACAGAAGCAGGAATCTCCAACAGTAGGTCAGGAGACTCTAGAACAGTGGTTCTCAACCTGTGGGTCAGGACCCCATCGGGGTTGCATATCAGATATCCTGCATATCAGAGATTTACAATGTGATTCATAACAGTGGCTAAATGCCAGCGATAAAGTCGCAATAAAGAATGTTAAGATTGGGGGGTCACCATACATGAGGAACTGTATTAAAGAGTCGCATTGCAGCATTAGGAAGGTTGAGAACTGCTGTTCTACAAAGAGACACAACTTATAGAGGCTCCTGAACCCTGCCGTGTCCTATGAGAAGCCAGAAGGCAGTATGAGCCAGGATGAAGGTAAGGATTTTGGGAACTTTCAAAGGATCCCATTCTTTGGAAGGAATTTGAGGTTTTGCCTCTGGAGACACTGAGGAGTCCTAGAGTTGGGAAACCTCCATCCCGTGGCTCAAGCTTTTGCTGTGCAAGAAGCAAAGGATACAAGCTTGCACATATTCTCTGAAATGGAGGAACTGGTTTCTCATCTGGTTGACAGAAAGGGGGAATTCCGAAGACTAGCCTTGGGCCCTGGCTTTGCATCCAGCCCAACCATTTCTTAGAAGCCTGTTGCTTTCTGGTAGCACCTCCCACCTCCAGCTATTGGTCTATTGCTTTCTGGTAGTACCCTCCCACTTCCAGCTATTGGTCAATTCCTTTCTGGTAGTACCCTCCCACCTCCAGCTATTGGCCCGAGCCTGGAAGATGGGTCCGTGGAAACTTAATGGTCAGAAAAGACGGGCTTTTACAACTCTCTGTTTGGAGCAACTGGAATGGAGAAAGGTCACACCCCACTATCAGATGCTCACCAAACCTCCTCTCTGTGTGGTACCCTGGCTGCCTCTCCCAGGAGCATTCTGTATGACCAGATGAGGTAGTTATCTTTATCCTCATGGTCCTCATGTTCCCCCTTGTCACTGAGCAGTGGAAAGGGCTCTTTTTTCCTGAGCTGTGGCTCAGGAGATATTCAGAATGGAGCAGACAGACCTGTTATCCAGAGGCACTGATTTATATTCCCAGCCATTCCAGAGGCGGAGGCAGGAGGATTTTGTATATGTCATAACTTTTCTCACTGTTGTGGCTGCTAATATTACTTAAGTACTTCCTCAGTTGGTGGCCTAAGCTCTGGGTCCTGCGTCTGTACTCGTGGCCCAGTCTCCACAGGATGCAGGTGACGCTTCTAAATCTGCTTGGCACATGGCTGCCATTCAGTGCCTCAGCTGCTCAAAGCACAGGGGCAAACAGCCACCATGTCGAACAGTGCAGATACTGAAGCCCTCTGTTCATTGCAGGAAATTCTACTGGATTCCTTGTCCAGCACAGACATGGAGCGAGGGAGATGATTCTTCAGCCGATAGACTAAAATAATAATTAACAATAATGATAACAGAGGCTGTGATCTACTGAGAGCTTCCCTTCAGGGCAGGCCCAGCGCCAAACTCATAATCCTTACCCAATCCCGGGCTCAAGGAGGTTACTCGGGGTCACTGGAGCTAGCAAACGACTCTAGGTTTTTTTTTTTTTTGTGACCTCCGAGTCCAGCCCACTTTCCTTGCTGTTAGCTGACCCAGCCTCTGCCATGTCCCCAGGAATTTAGAGGCCCCAAGGGAAGGGAAGGAAGGCAAACAGCACTCATTTTACAAGAGCAGGAATTAAATAAATCAGCACATAATTAACATCATCACATCTCCCTAAGACCGCTGACTAGAACATTGCGCTAATGAGGTCAAGGTGTTGGTTTTGAGTCCCAGGAGCATAGTACAGCAGCCACTGTAAAGGAGCCAGCCCACCACCCTGGAAGAAGCCCTAGACACTAGAGGGGGTGTGTCTTCGGAATACTCAGGCAGGGATCCAGATAATCTGTCTCAGACCTAAACTGGCTGCTGCCTTCTGGATCATGACAACCCTGGGGACATATGGGAGGGGCTTACAGGGCTTTTTTGAGGGTTTGGCTTGGCTCAGAAGGTCCATCTTTAGCATCTGCTAAGAATGTCAAAATTGCTGGGAGAGTTGTTGGTCATCTCCCCCAGGGAGTAGTGAGAGCAGACAGTTCATCAGAGATGAGGACCTGGATGGAGATGTGAGATCATCCCCACACAGGGACTAGGGCATGATAGGGCTCATTAAGTATTAGTTTATGTAAATTCTCCCTCTCTGGGCCTACAAGATGACTCAGTGGGTAAAGATGCCTGTCATCAAGACTAATGTAATGACCTGAATTCAGTGCCTGGGATCCACATGTTAGAAGAACTGGTTCCCCCAAATCATCCTCTGACTTTCACATACAGTGTACAACACTACATGTATGCACCCACTCCTCCCTTACACACACACACACACACACACACACACACACACACACACACACACACAATAAATAAATAAATAAACAAACAAAACAAAAACAAACCCACCAAAACGTGTAGACAGGTGTGGTGGCTCTTAACTCCAGCATTCAGGAGGCAGAAGCAGGTGGGTGTCTTTGAGTTCAAGGCCAACCTGATCTATATATAGCAAATTCCAGGCCAGCTAGGGGGACAGAGTAAGACCCTGTCCTAGGAACAAACAAATAAACATAACAAAAACAAACAAACAAGCAATCAAACAAAAATAAAAAGAAAATCTCTTTCCATCGTTGTCAGAAGGAAGGGAAATGCTCCAGCCACTTACCTGGCAATCTTCCACAATGCTAACTGTGGGGATCTGATAGGATCCTGGGCTGTATTTCTGTGTATTTGCTGAGCTGATCTCAAGGCTTATGTCAGGGCTGGAGAGACAGTTTGGCATTTAAGAGTACATACTGCTCTGGCAGAGGACTCTGGTTCAGTTCCCAGCACCCACATTAGGCCATTTAAACCACTTGGAACTCCAGTTCCTGGGAATCCATCGCCCTCTGCTGGCCAATAAAGGCACCTGCATGCATGAGGCACACATGCGCTCACAACATCAACCAATGTAATAAGCTGAACAAACACTGATCTGAATCTGACCCTTTTCTAACCCAGCATGATGGAGGACACACCTCGTTCCTCAGGGTCTATGGTCACATGGGCAGAGAAGTGCAGTAATCAGAACATGGATATCAGACTATGTCCCACCAGCCATCTTGCCAGCCATGTAACCCTGGGAGCTAACCTACTCTCCTCCAGCCTCAGTTTCCTAACCAGAGTATGAGAGCCAAAATTTCCACTTCCTAGTAGTGGGAAGTTAGAAGAAGTATGTTTGGGCCACCAAACCAGGAGCAAGTATGGTGAAGGTCTTCAGAGATGACTATCAAGTACTTAGGGGCGTGAGTCAGTCAGTCAGAGCAGTCACATTGGGCTGGCAGGGGTTCTGGGAGGGGAAAGGGAGGCCTAAAAAGGCTTGGGTACGGGTGCTCAGGGAGTGGGTAAGTGCCAGAGGATGAGGCGTCACCCTGACCCCAGGGCTTGCAGAAGCAAATGCAGGAGGCTACTACACTAAGTCCAGTATTGAGGCTGGAGGAGGAGGCAGGCAGCAGCCGGCAGCCAGGCAGAGGGAGCCTGCAAGGGCCAGGAAGGTAACTTGGAGAACAGTTGTGTCTTCGCTCATTCATAAGCAACTCCTCTAGCATGAATCAGTTTAGGTCTCTTTGGGAAGCTGGCCAACTTTTCAAATTTAGCCCGAGGGTGTTAACTTCTGGGAGAAGACACTAAGACAAGCCTGATATCTGTCCTGGGCACAGGGAAGGGTCCAGCCCTGAACCTGCAGTTGCCCACACAGCTCAACCACCCTTCAGGGCTTTATGCTCCGAGGCAGCTCTTGTCTGGATGTTGGAGCCATCAGGAGTAGCCCTGTGGCGTAGATTGGGTGTGATAGGGACATGAGCTCAGGCAGAAACCGTCTCCCCCTTTAGACCTGAGGCTCTGATGGATGGGGACAGGCTCTTCCCTCTAGAGTGGGGCTCCGCAGGGCAGCATGGGGCTTCTGCCTCAGTTTCTTGCTTTGCAATCCCATGTGGAGATCTCTCCTAAGGCCTCCTTGGAGTGTGGGGCAAAGCACTTTCCTTACAAAACATCTTCTGCAAACTGCTCCAAAACAAGACAGTGTGAGGATTGTGTTGTCCTGCCTACCTCGTCTGTGAACAGACAGTGCAGTGGGCCAATGAATGGGCCAGAAAGGGGGTCCTGGGTGGGCTGGCTGCCTGGAAAGGCCAAGAATCATCATCTTCACCTTCGTGGCCAGCAGAGCTCAGAAGAGGGGTAGGTCCCACACCCCACATGGCAGTGGCTTCCTGGGGCCCCCAGGCCTAGGCCTGTCTTGTAAATAGTTTAACTATGTTTACATAGCAGTAATATGCGTGATACCTTCCCCAGCCACCACATTCCAGAGAGCAATCTTGGGTGGTTTACCTTGCCCTGCTTGGTTGCCAGTCCCTGCAGTGGGTGGGTGGCCTCTGGGGCCAGCTCCATGGTCCTGGAGAACTGGAGGTGTCCTACCCCACTAGGCCCGACCACGTGTGTGTTCCAAATGGGGATTCATCATCAGGCTTGAGGGAGGCTCTACGGAGTCTGGGGGGTTCGGGAAGGTGGGGCATGGTACCTTACTCCAACCTTGCTCACCTCTGCTCCAGGAGGCTGAGTTAGAACCTTGCCTATCACATTTATGGTGATGAATGGCCGTGGCCTTTAGCTCTCCTTTCGGTGTTAGCTCTGGTGTCTGGTGTGGCAGCCGCAGAGATAAAAACAACAGCATGCTTTTGCTAGGCTCCTCCTAGGTATTTAGGAACTGTGGCCCTGAACCCGTCTTATAGACAAAGCTAAGAGAGGACACTATACACGTTGTCCAAGGACACACTGACTGAGGAACAGAGGAGTCTAATGTAAACAAGACCACCAGTCTTTGTCTATCTCAGTCCTGCAGCTCTGACTCCGGGAATGGACAGGGCGACTGGGTGGAGACATGAGGACCAAGGATTTGGCAGATGCCTGTGGCACAGTCCGAGTACCTGAACACACTGTGTGTGCAAACACATAGGGTATACTAGGTGGGAAATGAGTGCTTCCCACACAAATCTGTATGTGCGCACCCCCCCCTCCCCCGCACTACCCATCTCCTTAAGGGCACAGCCTACAGTTCAAAGAACAGTAAGTCCCAGGCAATATGGTCCTCTTCGTCGCTAAGAGCCAGCCTCCATCTTCTGGAGATGTTAAGACTCGCCTCTGGAGACCATGCTCCCTGCTTACTTCTACAAAGCTAGGAGATCTTGGGATCTCCTGCAATGACCAAACCAGGGACTCTGGGCGCCTTTGGTGGAGCTCAGACCCCTTTCTCCACCTATAGTGGAATCAGTAACAGTCTCCAGGCGGGTTCAACTCCCAACTCGTGCCTGACCTTCCTATAGTTGTCTCCACTGCTAACAGAAGGTCCAGAGCAGGAGACTTCCTGATGCCAAGGCTTTCTGCTAGCCTGACCTATCTCACACTGAGTTACATGGGCCCTATCAGGCAATGAGGGACCAGGTCTTTACAAGGTTACATCTGCCATAGACTCCTGAGATAAGAGGGGGGCAAATGACCCACTGACCAGGACTGGCTTCTTAGACTTGAGGTTTGAAAGGCCCATATTTGATTTAAGGTCCAGTTGGCTTAAAATTCTTAATAGTTGCTTGGTTTGGGGGGAAAGAAACTGAGTCCTGGCAAATTACACAGGCAGCTCTGCTGCTGGCTATTCTTTCTAGGGGTGAGATTGGTACAGGCCTTCTGGCTTCCTGCATACTCCGGCATGCCCCTCAGCCTGCCTGCTAACCCAGCATCCTACTCAGGGCTGGTTCAGACCACCCAGATGTGGGTAGCTGTGGTTCCCAGGTGCCCACAGCCCCACCACAACATTTGAAGATGCTCTCCAGCGGTGCGTTCCAGTGGTTGTCCCTTCTCGCCCAGCCTGCGGTCGCCTGCCTACTGCAGCCAGGGCACGAGAAGCCTGGGCAAAGCTCTCAACCTGCTTCAGCTGTTGGTCGAGAGCCCATGGGTAGACATCCTGGTCCAGCTCCAACACTAACAGGCTTTAGCTCTAAGCTCTTGGAACCCCAGTTTAAACCTCTGCTTTAAAACGGAGTTTGAAATGCCTCCCCGGCAACATTAATGGGAAGATGTCTGGTGCTATATAGTTTGAAGGTAGTCACTAGCACCAGAAGAGATTGCTCTCAAGGAGCAAGTAAGTTCACACCAAGAAGAGGCTATTGAAAAGAGCTAGCCTGGTCCTGGAGTCTCTCAACTTCTGTATAATCGCTTCTGCACACATCACTGCATATCAATGGGATACCATCTCCAATGAGCTCCTAACAAAAGCCAATCTGAGCCTCTAGAACTGCAAGCTTCTATAGTAAACTTCTTTTCTATATAAAATACCTTTGTACCCAGTCCTAGGTATTTTGTTATAGCAACAGAAGATGGATAAATATATCAAGTATCATGTGGGAGGCACCTAGTAATAAGCCCAATATCCTAGGGCACCTGGAGAAAAATTAATTCCAGCTACTCTTTTTAAAAGACAGTGTCTCAAGTGGCTCAGACTAACAGCCATGAGGTTGCTGAGGGTGACTGTGAATCTAGGGTCCTCCTGTCCCCAGCTCCCTAGTGCTGGGGTTAGCAGAGGCTTATGTGGTACTGCTGCTGCTGATGACTAAGGCTGGCCTTTGTATGTGCTGGGGAGTCGAACCCACTGAGCTACCTCCCAAGCCTGGTCTCAGCCACTTACTGATGGAACATGGCTTGAACACCTACTGAAAGCAATGCCAACCGTGAGTGGCACAGCCTTGGTGCTGTGGTGTGGGTAAGGCAACCGCAGTGCACGTGGGACGCCGGTGTGAAAATGGGAAACCTGGGCCCAAGGAGCATATAACTTGCCTACATCAGAACCCAAGAGTTTCGTGTTTTTTTTTTAAACGGTGGAAGTTAGGGGGACAACTCTCAGATGTCAGTTTTGTTCTCCTGCTATGGGAGTTGGGGATCCAGCTCAGGTCCTCTGGGCTTCGGGAGCCTGACGCCATCTTGCCATCCCATGGAGTTTCCCTCTTCTTGCCTTCACATCCTGCTGCGTGGGGTATGTGTGGTAAAGAGAGATCTGGGCCACCACAGAAAGGACGGCAGTGGCATGACGCCCCTCCCCCATGTACCGTTACAAGCCCGCTCTGCCTCACTGTGGAGAGGGTCTTAGGCAGTGACGGACTCAGAGGGACAACCACAACAAACCGGACACCTGCCTGTAGGAACCTGGACACCTTCATTGGGGGGTGGAGGGGGTGCCTCAGAAGGTTGAAGGTAACACCATTGCTCTCCTGCCTGCCATGCTCCTGACAGGTCCGGAGCAGCCATCCTCCCCTCCTTCCCTGGCTTTGATGGCCTGTCCAGCCTGTGGTCCCCCAAGGCTCTGAATTATTCAGCCCCCCCTCGCGGGGGGGGGGACCAGGCAGTGAGTCGCACGTCTACCCCCAGGCCGCAAAATAGATTATCTTTTTTTTTTCCTTTATTATTATTATCATTAGCTGTCCCTTGTTAGCTTATAATTGCGATCGTGTAACATTTAATAGAGGTACAAAGCAATGCTCACGGCTGGCCCACAGTCATTCATTAGCTAACAAGATGGAGCGGCTCATAAAAAAAAGAGCCGTTAAAAAAAAAAAAAAATTCCGGAGAAATGGAAAGCGGTAGGTGATGCAAGCTCTGGTTAACAAAGACAGGAGGCTGAGGGAGGCGGGTCGGGTGTGAGCTGAATAACCCGGTCCTGATAAGCCACAAAGCAGAGCCGGCTGCTCCTCCTGCCCCGCCGCCTGAGTCAGAGAAGCAGGGATGTGTTGGAAATCCAGCAATGTAATTAGCAGGTTGCATCATCATGCCTCCATTATAAATTACAATGGGCAGAAAGAAGGTGGATGGAGGGGCAGGGATTAAATGGGGTAACCCGATCCCCATGCCAGTGGGGGCAGAGAACTCAGGACCTGTCGCGCGCCCCCCTCCGCCCGCCCGCCCGCTCGCCCGCCCGCCCGGACGCTCAGCGACCTGAGTAGCCTCTGCCTACCCGCCCGCACAGGACTCGGGGTGGTGGGGTGGGGTAGGGTGCAAGGACTAGACCTACTCTCAAAGACGGCTTTGTGTGGGCTGGGAGAATGATTTACTAGCTGGAGGAATCAAAGGTGTGAAAGAGGATGGCCCTGTTAACCTCCCGCCATTGTCTCCTGGCTCCTGGAATGTCCTCTGGCCCCGCCCACCCATGCACCTGTGCACACGGTGGGGATTTGGGATGAACCAGGTGAAGATCTGTCTCTGGGAGCTGGAGTGATAAGATCTAAATTACACACACACACACACACACACACACACACACACACACACACACACACACATCCCCAGAAGAGAGGCAGGAGGCACCAGTAGGGAGCGGGTATTGAGACTCAGCAAACAGGGGGGTGACCCACGGTAGCTTCTTTCTAAGAAGAGATGGGGAACGGTGGTTGGTGGGGGGAACCTCAGGTTTAATGAGAGATGAGACCTCTCCTGGGGCCCATCTTAAATTTTGACCTCCTCCGGACTGTTGGTGCTTAGGCAAGCCCTTTCATTTCTTCAAACCTCAGTTTCCCCACTTCAGACTACTAGCTAGCTAAATAACCAGGGTCAGCAATTTCCTATTTCCACGCCCCATTCTCCAAACCAGGCCTTATCGCAACTGGCCGTATGACCCCAAGACAAGCTACCCACTCATCTATAGCCCCTTGCTGAATCTCCGATCCCCATTTACAAGGACATGTGTTCCAAGAGCTCTTGGACATCCCTCTGCGCCTGGGCGGCCGGCTAACCTGGTACCTGAGAGGCCCGGGAACTGGGCCGGTAGCCCTGAGAAATCTGTGAATCACAGCCTAGTGAGGCAGAGGGGAAGGCACACGGAAGGCCAACGGAGGTGGATGGCATCACTCCACCTGAGCCCGTGTGGAATCACGCCCCGTTCTTCCTCCTACCGTGAGTTTGCCTTTCAGCCTGGCCTCTGCAAACAGCCCTCGCTCTACCGTGTTTTCTTAGCAGCCCCGATCTTGTGTGCAGGAAATAATCCCATTAACTGTATTATTGCTGTGGAGAGAAGACCAGGAAACAGCTGCCCTAAAGTTCAATGAACTCGGCTCTCTCTTGAACGGAAAACCACAGAGCTGAAGCAATTGCCCAGTAGCAAACTTTCTTTGAAGAACACAGCGTGGCTATGCAGAGTGGCGTTCTGAGTGCCGGCTGTAGGAGAGAGAAGGCAGCTGCCTCTGAGCCACCAAACACCCTCAAGTCACTCTGGGGTCTCTAATCTCTGTGGGTCCTGTCTCCTCAACAAACTAAGGAAACAGGACACCTAGTAAGGGTCAGGGAGTGAGTTGCCATTTCAGTTGGCACTACCCTCTCTTGGCCCCCAGCCCTGTCTGTCCTCTGCCTGACTGCAGAGGCCTCCTATCTCCTTATCAGACACCTTGCTAAGTATCGATCACGCTCTCTCCTGCTTAAACGTGGTAGAAAGCCCCAGCTGGAAGTGCCAAGGCTTAGCAGGTTTTCCAAGCGGTCTTAGCCCAACCACTTCCCTTCCCAAACAATTCTCTATGTCGCCCGGTTACCCTGAGTCAGTTGGACTAGTCCCAGCGAACCTCAGGCTTCTGTGCCTGTGCACTTCTGTGCCTTGGCACAAGCTGTTCCAAATGTCCATTCCCTGGCTCTGTGAGTAATTGATAAATTCAGGTTTGGATTTTAGAACCTCAGGCCAGTGGCACCTCCTTCTAGAAGTCCTCCAGGGTTCTATGCCCCACTCCTACACAGACTTGGAGCCAGTTCTGTCTTTCCACTCTGCCCATGCTGTGTCCTGGAGAGCCCCCTGAACTCCCTGGGGGAGGAGCCAGTGGTTCACACACAGTCAGTTCCCTGCTTCTTCCTTTCCTCACAGCGGGGAAGAGACAGATGTGCCCTGAGGCCAGAGGCTGGGGGGAGAAGGATAAAATATAGATTGGTTTCTCACTCATCAATTTATGTGTTTATTTGTGTCTCCACTGAGGGAAGGGGTAGGTCTGGGACGCAGGTGCTGGTGTCAATGTTGATCTCGGCAGCCCTGGGCACTTACTTACAAGGTACTCCAGGATCTCCAGAGGGATGAGGCATGGATGTGACTGAAGCTGGCTTCAGTATAGGCTGACCTTCACGTGGGGCAGAACCCTAGGACCTAGTGAGGCAGAGGACTGCCCTGTTTGTTAGACTAGGAAGGTCAGCAAGCTCTTTGTGGACAGCAAGCTCCATCAACCTTGGCCAGCAAAAGTACAGAGGGAGGAGGAAGTGCAGAAGGCGGGGGTGGGGGGTATCACTGTACCTGTGAGGAGCTCTTACCACGTCTCTCCTACCCCTGCCATCATTAATGAGGTGGCTGTCCTTGGGCCCACATCATGGAGCAGGTGACCACTCTTCTGCTGGGTCAGGATGACATGAGATCCCTACATTGTGACGTTGCTCGGGCATCTGGCCTTGGGTCTGCCCGTCTGCTTTTGGAGTGGAGAACCACAACAACAGCAGATCTGATCCTGGGCTCCCTTCTCAGCAAGCAGGGTACACGCCAGGTGTGGGCCCTTCTGTTGGGTGGGGCAGGAAACCAGATTCAGAGAGAGGTGGGCCAGCAATCTGTGAGATGTGCCCTCAACCCAGAGAGCAAAGAGCTTGGCTGCCAGCCCCTTAACCTGATGACCCATCTCACCAGCCCTCCATGTTTGATCCACATACGTATTCACAGAAACTTGAGGGACAGCAGCAAACACCTACTGGTGGCTACAGTACATAAAGAACAGTTTTAAGTGCCTTATTTCCACCCAACCAATATTATATATTGAGGGCCTGGCACTGTCATAGGAGCTGAGGTCATGGTAGTCTCTTCCTCATGCTACAAGCAAACTTGGCCCAGGGGTGATGGTAAAGGCCTTTGACCAGAGAGTAGGGAGAATGAACGGAGACAGGTCTCAGACTTTCTCCAAGCCTTGTGATTGTCCGCAGGAGAGAAGCCACCCTCCCTATCTAATGGATAAGGAAACAAAAGCCTGGAAGGTAGAGTCCAGGGCTGTCCCCCAAGCTCAAGTCACCTCCATTGCTTTCTACTGCCACCTCTTTGTCACTCGAAGTCCCCTGTGTTTCCTTTTATTGTTCATGTTAAGCCCTGTTAGGCCACACAGCAAGACTGAACGCCTGTGAGGTTTCCCCAGGGCCAAGAAACCAGGTTTGAATTCTGGGCACAAGGATTCTGTTCTGGAAGTGGTGTGGGATTTATAGAGCTCCTGTCCCCCACCCATCCACCCACCCCCAGATACTCACTGTAAGCTGTGTGCATATTCGGGGCTGTGGGTGGCAGGGGGTGGGGGAGAGAGTGCGTGTGTGCATTTGTGCATGTGTGAGTACTTACGTGTCTGACTATGCGTGAAAGGCAGAGAAAAACCCTGGGTGTCAGTCATTCCCTAGTGTATTAAGATATAGTCTCTCGCTAGTTACCTGGAACACACCAAGTCAGCTAGGCTAGCTGCTCTTGCTCCCAGAACCTGCCTATCCCTACCATGTCCATATTGAGACTGCAAGCGCCAATGACTGGCTTTTCCAGGTGGGTTCTGGAGCGCAGATTCAGACCCTTCACTTGCTCAGCAGGGCCCACGCTACCTGCCAAGCCTCCTCTCCAGCCTGCTGAAGGCTCCTGAAGGCTCCGTGGGGGGTCAGATTCCATGAGGACTGGCTAGCTAGGCTTGAGTCTGAATGCTGGCCTTGTCCCCACAAGCCTGGCGTGACCTGTGGCTGCTCTGGCCACCCACGAGGGTTGCAGCCTGGGCAGACAGAAGTCCAAAAGTCAAGAGGCCAGGCTTGACCCTGGGGAGGACAGCTGGCTCCTGGGGAGGGATCTTCCCTGGACCTGGAGGAAAGTCGGCTCAGGCCTGCAAGCAAGCAGGCAAGCAGCCCAAAGGTAGACCCAAGCCCTGGATCCCTCAGTGTCTGCAGCTGCTCCTGGGACCACCACCCTATGAGACAGTGCTACTGAGCCCCCCAGAGACCCTTAAGGAACCAGGGCTGGGGGAGGTGGTGATGGCTTTTTCTCAGCAGGATGTGTGTGTGTGTGTGTGTGTGTGTGTGTGTGTGTGTTTGTGTGTGTGTGTATTCAGCAGGGAGGGGTCTTGCTCCACTTCTGAGCCTGGAATTTATACAGCCCCTCGTTGGCGGCTGTAGTTTATCTTAAGTGAAAGAATAATAAACTTGTTTGACAGGATGATGTATTCAAAGCATCCGCCATCCCAGCACAGAGCACTGCCTGCTGTCAGGATGTCTGGCGTGGCGGGGACCATCTTATCAAGTGTTTGGCCCCTGAGGATTGTCAACAATATGTTGTTTGTGGGCTTGGAGTAAGGCAGAGATGGGCCTGGTTGGGGGGAGACTAAGGGGAATGTGGCCATACTGAGACAGGGTGGCCGCCCAGATGGGGTCAGGAAGGCTTCAGCCTCTGATGGAAGGCAGCCCAGGCCCAGCCCCCTTCTGCCTGTCCATTGGGTCCTGCCTGGAAGAGAATCTGCTCCCGTAGACCTCCACATTTCTGCAGGGACAGATGCGGGCCGGCCACAGAGTTTCACAGCATCCCCTTCCTCCATCTCCCATAGTTTTCCTTAACAGAGCAAAGAAACTAGCATGAAACTATAAACCTCTGTAGACACCGTGGGGAGGCGGGGACCACTTACCTAGCATGAAGGAGGCTTGGAACTCCAGCCCCGATAACACCCAATAAATAAGTGGACACATAAATGAATGAATAAATAAATAAATAAAAATATGCCAACTAGCTAACCCTCAGCAGAGGGTAGGGAAAGCCTGGCTCCAGGCCCTACCCCCAACCCCACACCGGGCAACCTTTGGCCATTCCCATGATTGTTTAGAACTCTGTTTCCTCTCATGCTACAAAGGGACTTGACAGTGCTTGCCGCCTAGGTTCTGAGCTCAATGCTGTGGCTTCACAACCAGGTGAAACACCTTGAAAAGCTCCAAGCAGATGATCTCAAAAGACAGACCTCTGGCAACCAAAGCCTTCCCAAGCTTCAGTCCCCAGACGGTCGGTTTTTCTCCCTTGGTCTCTCTTTGCCTAACTTTGAGGCCTCTTGTTTCATCCTGAACTCTGCTGCTTCTCGCACGGTTTCTGTACCAATTCTTTCCCAAACCGCATCCTTTTCTAGCTTCACAGTCCTGATTCCTCTCCCTCTTAAGCTAAGGCCTCCTGCACAGCCAACTCTAGGAATTCTCCTTTGTTTAGGGAATGCATTTAAACAAACAAAAACAAACAACAAAAGAAAAAAAAAAGCCCAACAATAGCAATAAACAACAGGTCAATACTCCTAGAACCTGCTGGTGACAGCCCCCAGGGGACAACAGGGAGGATAGCAAGGAAAGAGGTGAGGGGGCATATGTGCAGAGAGCTGACCAAGCTGCTGGCCCCCATTCCAAGACTGAATATGGAACCTCACAGAGTCTCTTTGTTTATCTCCCATTTTACAGATTCAGACACTGAGGCTGGAGAAGACTCCAACTTGTACTTGACTGAGGCTGGAGAAGCCTCCCAACTTGTACTTGACCTTCTACCTAAAAAAAAAAAAAAAAAAAGGCAGGAAGAACCCCACCCACCCAGAGCTCTCCAACAGCTGCTGAGAAGGGCTAAGACTCCCTGGGAAGGAGCCAAGGCCAGGCAGTCCGACAGGAGCTCGAGTCTGAACACAGATGTGAGTGAGTGAGCTGGGGTTACCTGGGCTGAGGACAGGAGAGCCCACAGCCAACACTAGTTCCCCTCAGGCCTCGCCCCTCACTCCCTTAGCATCTGCTCCTTCTTTCCTTCTGTTCTTTGTCTAGGAGCCAAGCCCTTTGGAGTCCAGCATCAGCCACTGCCCTCCTTCAAGGCTCTAAAGTGCCTGCTGTGTGCCATGCCCACGGGGCCCACCATTGTCCAGGTCCCCGTGGTCTGTTCTGTGGCAGGGAGAGAAGCGGGCAGTGCAGATCCACAGAGCCAGTCCACATCCCAGAGCCTTTCCCTAGCAGATGCTAGGACCACAGGGATGACCGAGTCACGCTCTGTCTGCAGCCAGTTCGGGCTAGCTGAGGACATGAGGAGGGAGCTCTCATTTCCAACCTCAGACAGCTGTGAGAACTCTGACAGGAAGCGGAGGGATTGTACTGTTGGTCTCCAGAGGGAGCCGACTGTGCCTGTGAATGTATGCTTAGTCATTCATTTATTTCATTAGTCATTCTGGTGTTGAGCATCCAGTGGCCTGGGTGGTGCTAGGAACAGCCAGGGGTCTATGGGGAAGGTAGGCTTCCCCCGGTGCGCTTGAACCCCTTATGGGGACAGGCTGAGCCTGTGGTAGAGACTGTAAGTATAGGGGCTGGGTGGTAGTAGATTCCTGAAGGGCAATAGTGATTGTGGGGGTGGGGCATCAGGTAGACAGGACCTTGTGGGAGGCTGACATCTGGGCTAGTCTGTCTTCAGGTTCTATTCTGGGTCCGACCACTGGAGGCACCGAGAGGCGGGGGGAGATGGGGTGGCAGGACTGGGGTCTCTGGAACAGCAGGAAGACCTATGCTCTATCCAAGGACATAAGTGGGAACCTTTGGAAAGGATGCACTCGAACAGAGGCCTCCATTGTGAAGACTTTCTGGAGCCGCGACTTTCACATCTGCCCCACCCTGGGGTAGATTTACATGTCCATTTACATATGTTTGCATAAAGTATGTTCTGATCCATATTCATCTCAGGCATGTTGATTTATGTCCTTTGACCCCTTTCCCACACATTTCGCTTCCTCTTCTGGATTGGCAGTCCTCGTGGGGACCAAGTCCAACTTTAGAATCTCATCGTGCCTCTGTGGCATTGCCTGGTGACGGTTGGCCATGGTCTCCCTGAGAGTTAAGTTGCTCTTCACCTTGCTCTCGCTCAGCTCTGGTTAAATTGGCATGAGGGAAGCTCAGAGTCCCCGGAGGCTCATTGTCCTGGCCGCTTTCACTCTCCAGAAAGAGAGCCTCCCGCCTGGGGACTGTCAGCAGGAGAGCAGCTAATGGAGTGTTGAGTGACCGTCGCCTGCAAGTCTGGGGGCCATCCCATGTGGGTTGCTTTTGCTGACCAGTTGGGGGCCTGGACGAGGCTGGGCTTGGGACTCCTTCCAGGGCCTGACTAGGCTTACAGAACACATCTCACAGGCATCCTCTGGTGCTTACAAGCCTATGCTGGAAGGAAGGTTAAACTTGTCCAGAGATTTCAGGGGCTAGCAATGCTCAATGCTGTGCTGCAAATCCCCTCAGACTCCCTTGGCTCTCAGCGCCTCGGTTTCTCCTTCTCTGCCACCAGGGTCTTTGTAGCATCAATGTTCGTAAACGCCTATTGGCAACCTAAGCTTGCCATCTGGTCCCCAGAGACTCTCGTCTTGTCACGGAAATACCACGACCGACCGGCCAGCCTTGCGGTTCCAGGCCCCTCCTTCCCTAGACACTTCCTCTCCTGGAAGCCATGGCAACTTCCGAGAGCATTTCATGCACATTTGCTGCTGGTCGGTACCGTGAGTGTGTGTTGGGGACAGCAAATCGCTGCAAACGCCCCCTCACTCAGTCCATGATCATCATCATCCTTCCTCTCGATAGCATCTGAGGGATAGATTCCATATCCGCCAACGAGAATTGTCACCAGGATAGGGGTGACAAGGAACAGGGGTCTCAGAGCCTCTCACCCGGCCAGCCCTAACTCCTGCCCAAAGAGTTCTAGGTCCTAACCACGTCCCCTTTGCACATAGGCCCTGCCTGGGCCACGGGAGACTCAGTTTATCATCCACAGGTCTTTACCAACCAAGATGGCTTGAGTGTTTCTTCTCTAAGGAAGATGGCTTATCTGCCATGGTCCCTCATTTGACTCTTCCAACTGCTTACTTCTTCAGCTTGGATTAATTTCTATTTCATGGGAAAACTGGACCCCAGTGGCCCTCCCTGTTAGTCAGACATAGCCTGGGATGGAAGATGATGGGCATTTGAAACCGTGGTGGGGGGGGGGGTATGGGGGAGGGGGCGGGGCTCAGGGATGTCAGTTTTTCCCAACATCTGATCCCTTTCCTGCGGATACGGATCCCAGGGTCCACTCTCTGCACAGCTCCGCACCAACTCCGAAACAATATTAACCCTGTGACATATTTATCTACTTCCTACCTCAGACCGGGGCTTCCTGAAGAAGGGCTGTGTGTCTCCTGCAGCCTGGAGCTACTGAAGACAAGCCATATCACCCTCATACTTGGGCTCCCTGAGTCCCCCTCAGACTGGGTTCTACCCTGCTCTCTTCCTCTGGGGGGGTGAATCAGGTGGACTCTGAGGAAGGGTCCTCGGAATCATTACGTCACTAACAGCTTCTATAGGTTCTCAGTTGCTGGTCCAAAATACCTGGATGAAGCGGGGAGGGCTTTCCTGTCTTTTCCCACACCCCCATTTAATCTGAAGGACAGGTTATTCAGAGAGGTAAAATTTTAAAGGAGGAAAAGGAGGAAGGAGGGGAGGAGGACCAGAAGGGAGGGAGAGGCTGAGTTCTATAGGAAGGAAAAAGGCAGTAGGGTGGGGGTGGGGGGAACTGGAAAGAAAAATGGAAACGGGAAAGAAAAAGAAGGGAAGGAGAGAAAGCTCACAATCTTTTCTCTTTTACGTGCTCGGGGGACTGATTATTTGTTTAAAATCATCTTATCTCCAGTGCTTGTCTCCCCACTGAGGGGGCCTGTGGAGGAAGGCTGGCTTTTCTGCCAGGAACAACTGAACACTGGGCTCCTTAAATGGCCAGCGAGCCACAGGGCCTTGTCCTCTCTCTCCTGTCAGTCTTCACCCCACTGGATAGCTCTCCTCTGATGTGACGCTCATGACAGACCAGTGGACATGGCCGTCCTGTCTTCTCCTACCCTATCCCACCTCAGGCCCAGCTCAGCCTCCTCCTCAGGGGCCTCTGCAGCCCCGGCAGACACCAGCTGGAAGAGGCCGCCCAGCCTCCACTTCAACCCTCCTCCCCTTCTCTGCAGGGCTCCTCCCTGTGTTCTGCTTCTAGAAGCTTCTTCCCATGCATCCTCTCCCTGCTTCGTCCATTCAGTCAGTTCACCCTTTCTTTCATCGCATGCTCTCAAGGCCCTGAGATGTGCCAGGCGTTAGAGATAAAGGGCCTGGGAGTCTCCGAGACCAGTGGAGGAAACAGAATGTCAACAGTCAATTAAAGCCTTTTAGAGCAAGTTTCAGTGGTCCCATCCGCTAGACAGCCCAAAGCAATAACGTCTGACGACCTCTGTGGGTTTACTGTGTGCCAGGCACTGCTCTGACTGTTTTACGTGGCCCAGCTCATCGAATTCTCGAGACCACTCTCCTGGGTAAGGCTATTATCCTCCTACTTCACAGAGGATGGGGCCCCAGGCACAGAGGCCTGAGATCACCTGAGGTCTCAGTTGATGACGGTCAGTCTTGAGTGGAACCCTTAGAGTGTGGGCCAGAGGCTAAACTCTTAAACCCAAAGTGGCTTCCAGCTCAGCCCCAGAGTCTGGGATATTTCTTTACACACCCTCTCTGCTCCTTGCTTTACCATGACCTTTGGCCAGTCCAGCCAGCAGCCCAGAGCTAAGTCAGCCATTTTTGAGGGAGGTGGTACGGATTCTGGCCCAGTACGCCCAGCTCACCTAAATCATAGATGGCTGCCAGAGCCCATCTCTGTGGCAATATGGGGGGGAGGGGAGGTCTCCCAGACTCAAGCAGGAGGCTGAAGTCTCTTCAGCAGCAGCAGCAGCAGCAGCAGCAGCAGCAGCAGCAGCAGCAGCACAGAATGGCCCAGGAACCTTTGAACTCTCAGCTCTCTGACTAGAAGGAAGCCAAGAGTTAGCTGAGTGACAGTGGCGGAGGGCCCAGGGCAAGGGGTCATCTGTAATGACCACACACCAGGGAGATCCACTGATCCCTGCTGGCCTTTCTAGGCCTCTTGGAGGAAGTCTGTCTCCAGTTAGGCAAGCTGCCTGCTGGGTGGCCTGAGGCCACATTTTCTTTGAGGTCCAGCGAAGGTGGTGAGCTTCAAACCCCATCTCAGCGGTTATTTGGTGGCTTGCATCCTAGGCGGCCTTTTTGCTCATCCCTGGGAGATCTAAGGATGCTGGGCTCACCTTAGCTCTAAGGCCAGGGGAAATCCATTGAACAAATAGCAAGAGAGGGTTTAGAAACAAAAGCAGTCCATTTGCATACCCAGTGTGTACCGAGCACCTACCTGGTACCTGGCTGTGTGCCTGAGCTGACCTGGGTATAGTTATATCATAGACCCAACCTTTCACAAGGTTACAAAGCTAGCTGTAGCTGGTAGTGATTTATGTTTCAAAGTACAGAAGAGGAAAGAAAAGCCAGGACACGATAGTCTGTCCCTAGACTACCCAGCAAACCTCCTACAAAGGCAGGGCCAGGTAACCAAGCTGTGTCCAAGGTCTGAATCCTTGCTGCCCTTAGATCTTGGTTCAGGGCATAAGGACGCAGGCTCAGCCTGAGTTACAGCCATTGCTCAGGGAACCAGCTCTGGAAAAGCCATGTAGGGAGGCACCTTCAGCTCTGAGAAGACCAGACCTTACCTGTGCCTTTTTGGCCATCTAGTAAGAACCTGGGCTTTGGCACGATGAGCTTCTTGGGCATTTATCTAGGTATTCATTGTGGATGTGAGGATGCTTCAACTCCTCAGAGCTCAGGAACCCCCACCCCACCCCATATTGATCTAGAATGTCTCCACTGTGGCAGGTGGGAAAAAAAGAGACCCTTTCAGAGTCAGGCCAGAGCCAGTGGCCTCCTTTGTCCCCATGTCAAACAGCCTATGCTGAAAAGACATAGGTTTCAACTGAAACCAGGACCTTCCTATCTCCCTGGCTCTGATTCTCTGAGAAGCCTCTGAGCTCAGGATCCTCCCATAGACCTGAAATCCTGAGCACAGGGTGTGTGTGTGTGTGTGTGTACACTCGAGTGTGTGCATTGTGTGTGTGGCAGTATATGTACACACCCCTAAAAGCTTGTGAATTCTGAGATCCTTGGAACTAGGGGATTGGGTCTATTCTTTCCAAAACCACAAGACCGCTGGCCGGCCTCAAGCCTTGGTTTCCTGAAGGCCCAGAAGCTAATGAGAGCCAGACCCATCCTGTAGGCTTGGGTGGCCCCAGTGCAGAAATCAGCTGTCCTGAGAGCTGCCCTTTTCCTGAGACCCAGGTGACTTACCTTACCCTACCCAGCTACCCAACCATTTTTTGCTTGTGTGTGTTTGTATGAATGTATGTATGTGTGTGAATATATGGTGGTAGGGGTGTCTGTGTATGTGTGTACAAATGTGTAAGAGTGCATGTGTGTGTAGACATCCAGAGTTGACACCAGATATCTTTTCTCATTAGCTATTTACATTTATTTTTGAGACAGGCACTCTCACTTAACCAGAAGATTATCAGTTCTGCTAGACTGGCTGGTTAACTAGCTTCAAGAATCCACTTGTCTCTATAAACACACATATACACACTGAGAAACACACACATATATACACATGCACACACACACATAAGCACACACACATATATGTATACACACAACATACACACTTATACCCAAACACAGAGACACACACAACATGCACACATATATACATATACACGTAAACACACACTAGGCACATACACACACACACACACACATAGACACACAGTCCTATTAACACACACTCACACACATACTCCACCATGCCTGGCTTTTTCATATGAGTTTGGAGAATCTGAACTCAGATCACAGAGATCACTATAGTTTTCTCTATTAAAGAAGCTCTTGGGGAGTCACAAGGCTGAGGTTGACAAACTACCTGGAGACCATGCCTCAGTGGGAACACTGCCTGCCAACCGTGCCATTGCTGTGCTCCCAGAGAGAGGCTATAGCCACCAAGTGTTCCTAGTGAACGGATGTGGCTGAGAGGATCTGTCCCTGCCTGTGCCCTTCCACCCTGGCTGGTTCAGGGAATGTACTGGAACGGTAAGCAAGCTAGAGACACCACGTGGTCTCTTCACAGCCTCCAAACACTTGGAGTCAGCCCTAGGGACCTCCTGTACCTCAGCTAAGATAGTAGTGGCATGTATCCCTGAGAACACTGATCTCCTGGGCTTACCTTCCCCATCTTCCTAGGAACACTGAGCCCAAGGAGAGAGGGGATGAGGTATCCAGGATCAGGGGCATCTGTTAGAAATATTTGCCTGAGAAACCCCACTAAAGACAGTATAGTATCTGAAGAAATTAGGTCTACAGGGGCCTGGATTTGAGCCTCTACACAATTTTGTTTTTCCCATCTGGTAACAGGCTGGCAGTGTGAGTTCACAGAGAAAATTTCCTAACGCAAGAGGCTCAAGGTATGGGAGAAGCAGGAAAAGGAATAACAGTGGTAGCCACTGCCCATCAAGAGCAGCAGCCTGGGCTGAGGCAAAGCCCATCCGCAGAAAGCTGGGTTAGGGCATTGGGCCCCTGCCTTGTGCCCTGAGGCCTTCTCCATCCATCTAGTCCATTATATGTAAGGAAAACAAGTGTATTCCCAAGACTTTCTGGGCCGTCTCTTCCAAGAGCCAGGAGTCCCTGCCTCAAACAATGGCTTCAGATAAGTAGGCTTTATCCAGGGCCATGGGGTGCCCAGAAGAAGGAATCTTCCTGCATGCCATCAAGAATCAGGGGAGAGTTATCTGTGCTACCTGGTCTTATCCACTTCCTTTCCTAGAATTGAGGGCATAGGCTGGAACTTCCTGGGCTATGGACAAAGAGGAAAGTTCAGGGTGGGGGGGGTGGGGGGAGCTAGATGCTGAGTTGGCTAGAGCATGGCCTTGAACCAGATCTCAGATGCTAAATTCTGGGTCAACTGAAGCAGAAAAAGAGGTTGTCAAGACTGGGCTGGGACCTCATGAAGGAAGTAAGAAAAGGAGTTGAACCCTCAGCGTGGGCATTCCAAGCACGAGAAGGAAGCAAATGAAGACAGACGAGAAATGAGGCCTCAGTGCGGAGTCAGGTGACAGTGGTGAGCCAAGTAATCATGCAAACCACTCCCCAAATGACACATTACTGCTTGACACCCCACAAGGCTGATGGTTCCGCTCCCATCTTATAGATGAGAAAATGGAACCCCTTAGTCCATCTCTGGAACATTCCAACAACCAGCAGTGGACAGAGCCATGCCTAGACAGCCTGGCACCCAGCCTTTCCAGTCCCACCTCGGTTCACAGAAGGAGTCTCAGCCTTCAGCTCCACTCACAGCCGCCTCTCTGCCTACCCATCCCTCCCCTGCCAACACACTTCCTGGCCACTCCATAAGGTAGGACCTGCCAAGGCCCCAGAAAGTAGGCTGTATGTTTGCTATCCTGCCAGGTACTGGGCCCCCAGATACTTGAACAAGCTCACAGAGTAGGAGATTGGCTTTGAAGCCTGAGCTTTGGTAGTAGTTGTAGGATCAGTTTGCTTTCATATAAAATGGGAATAGTGATGGCCTCCAGTTAAGGCCACTGAAAATTATTAATGAGAGTGGACTGGTGAGGGAGTCCATGACAGGGGGTTGCAAATGAAGCTCAGAAAAGATGTGCCCCTCCCTCAATGTCACTGAGCATGCTGGCAGCAGTAACAGTTGGGATGATGAGGAATAAGAGTGGCATTAGCCCAGGTCTCTGGCTCTATGTGTCTGTTTCTCCAGCTTTGAAATCACATGGTTGTGGTGTTCTCTGAGCCAGGCACAGAGAAAGCAAAAGGATGACAGCTTCCACCCAGGCCCTCTTTTTCCATCCCTATCCCCCCATGATCCCCTGTGGGGAGCAGTCTGTGCCTGAACCCAGTGGTCAGTCTGGGGCGTGGGGCAGTTTGCAACAGGCGCCTATTGTCTGCTAGCTTGAGTGCACCTGTAGTTCCCTGTCCCATGCCGGTGAGTCAGCTCCTGGCAGGCCGCTGGTCTGCTACTCTACAGCATCTTGAGCCTGAAAGAGGACCTTTCTTTTCGCTCTCCTCCGCCTTCCTCCCTCTGCTCTCTGTGAAGTGGTCATCTCCGCTGGGCAGCAGGGATCATCCTTCGGTGCCAAGAGTTCTTGAGTCTCCTTGGCCAAGAGACAGGGTGGGGTCTCAAAAACAAAGAGGGTGCAGCCTAGAGTTGGCCAGAGCTGCTAGGCTACTGTAGGGCAAAGCTCTCAGGGTACCCAAGATACAAATCGCTGCTCTGGGGCTGGGTCTTGGTTTCTTTTCCTGTTGCGGTGATAAACTGTTCTGAACAAAGCAATGGAAGGAAGGAAGGAAGGAAGGAAGGAAGGAAGGAAGGAAGGAAGGAAGGAAAGAAGGAAGGAAGGAAGGGTTTGTTTTAGCTCAGGACACAGTCATGGCGACAAGGACCTTGAAGCAGTTGGCCATATTACATCCATAGTCTTCAGAAAAGAGCAAGGAATGCATGTGGCTGCTCTGCTCCTTTTTTCCATTCATACAGTCTAGGATTGCAACTAGGGAATGACACCACCCACCGTGGGCAGAACTTCCCCAATCAATTAATGTAATCAAGATATTCCACTACTGGCATGTTATCTTAGTTGAGGTTTCCATTGCTGTAAAGAGACACCATGACCAAAGTAACTCTTATAAAGGACACTATTTAGTTGGAGCTGGCTTACTGGTTCTGAGGTTCAGACTATTCTCGTCATGGAAGGAAGCATGGCAGTGTCCAAGCAAGCATGGTGCTGAAGGAGCTGAGAGCTCTACTTCTTGTTCCAAAGGCAAATAGGAGAAGACTGACTTCCAAGTAGCCAGGAGGAAGGTCTCTCAAAGCTCACCCCACAATAACAGACTTCCTCCAATAAGACCACACCTACTCCAACAAGGCCACACCTCCTAATAGAGCTGCTCCCTGGGCCAAGCATATTTGAACCACCATACCTGCCTAGAGACCCACCTTCCAGATGATTCTAGATTCTCCGTCAGTTTGGTAATTAACCATCATGACTATCATGCCACAGAGGCCACAGGAAGAGGATCTGTCAGCTATATTCAATGAGCAGTCAGCAACTAGCACCACGGCAGGGTCCCTAAGACAGGGCAAGTGCATTCAATAACACCCTATTTGCCAGGCCCATGAATCTGACAACCGTCTGGACTCAGAATTGCCATCAGGCTAAAGATGCTCTGACCAGCTGGGGAGATGGCTTCATTGGTAAAGTGCCTGCTGTGTAAGAGTGAGGACCAGAGTCTGGGTTCCACAACAGAGTTTAACTTTTTAATTTTTTCTTAACTGTCTAATGGGGGCAGGGGGTGATGAAGAGATGGCTCAGACTCTGGCTTAATTCCAAGCACCCACATGGTGGCTCAGAGCCAACCATAACTCCAGTTTCAGTCTCACGGTATAAGGTGGGAGCTAGGAGATGGCCCAGTGTGTGGAGCACTTACAGTATAAGAGTAGGAGACAGAGCTCAGACCCCAGGACCTATCTAAAAGTCAGGCAGGTGGGTTGGTCACCTCTAATTCCAACATGCAAGCAGAGAGAGAGAGAGAGAGAGAGAGAGAGAGAGAGAGAGAGAGAGAGAGAAAGGACCCCTAGGACAGGGTGGCTAGACTAGCTGGAATTGATGAGCTCCAACTTAAGCAAGAGTCCTTGCCTCAATAAATAGAGTGAAGAGCAAGCAAGGAAGACAATCACACTAACACTGGGTTCCTGTTATATGCACATATATGTATATACATACCTGCCTGCACACATATATACCCATATGTGTGCGAGCACACACACACACCATATGTATGTAAAAAAAAATAAAGGAAAACCCAGGTGGATGACACATGAGAAATAACACCCAAAGTTGCCTTCGATGTCCCCACACACATGTATATATGTACACACCTTACACACATACACAGTTGCACACAATGCACCTGTACACTCACACACCTGTGTTGGTGTGCACTTGCACACAGATATGCATGTGTACACATGTACACCTGTCCCTATACCTGCCCATACAAATGCACTTGTACACACATGAACACCCCCCTAGACACACACGCATACACACGCATACAAAGATGCTCTGACAATTACCCTCCAGTGCATTCCTCATTTACTCTCCTCCTCAGTGTCTCTCTACTCTACAGCACGCACTGTGCCAGCAATTTCAATATGTACCAAAAGGATTAGCCCAAGCTAGGTAAAACCCGTGGAGGACAATGTCATTATGCTGGTTGCTTTCCCTGTGGCTGAGGCCAAGTACCTGACAAGAAGAAAGAGCTTATTCAGGCTCATGGTCTGAGGAGATGGTCCATTGAGGCAGGAAAAGCTTGGCAGCAGGGGCCCGGGGCGGGGGGGGGGGGNAAAAAACACACACACAAAAAAAACAAAAAACAAGCTGGGATCCTCGGGGCAGAGGCAGTCAGTAACACAGCGAAGTTCTTAGGGATAGCTGCCAGTCAGTAGTGGAAAATTCAACTAGATCAATTTCTGCCTAAGGAGATTGGTGAGGGGTGGGAGAGAAGGCTCTGTGGGTGAGACGCTTGCTTTCTAAGTGTGATACCTGAATTTGTCTACCCAGCACACATATCAAAAACTGAACATGGCTGCACGTGCCTGTAATCCAGGACCAGGGAGCAGAGTCAGGCAGATCTCAAGAGCCAGCCAGCCAGCCAGCCAAGAACAGTGAGGTTCTGTGAGAAACCCTGTCTCAATGTGTAAAGTGACAGCGATGCCATGTTCTGCATGGGCCTGACTCAGTATGCCTACCTGTACACACACATGCAAGACACACACACAAAGAAATAAATAGATAAGATTGGTTATTATATACATACTTTTAACCAGGACTTTCACCAGGGATCTAACAAGATAACAAAGAATTTTTGGCCATGACTTAGGTAGTAAAAGTGGCTTTAAAAGGAGCACCCCCCTACACACATACACACCAGTATTACACTCACATTAGGAGAGGTCAGCCCACTGCCCATGGAGCAGAACGACTCTCCTGGCAGAACTCCAGCTTACCAAAGTGGGACTTAGTGCAGGGCCCCTTTCTGAGCAAAGACTCCAAAAAAGGCTGGTCCTACAAGCTAAAGGTGAGTCAGAAAGAACTGTTTTTTTGTTTGTTTGTTTGTTTAACCCCTAAAACAGAAGGAAGGAGATCATGTTTCATGGGTACTTAGGACACAGATGGGGATCTCTTCTGAGAGAAGTTGACAAAGTTGGAAGTAGCAAGTTATTTCTCTGAATGTATAAATGCAACCTCCAACTCACCATAAAAATAGCCACACATCGGAGTCAGGTAACGTTACATTGAAAACATCAGAAAGAGAGGGTGATGGAGCTGCTGTGGCCCCATCAGAGTTAGCAGCAAAGAGCTGAGAGACTTGCTCTGTTTGATATTGCTGTAGCTACTGTTGCTACAAAACAGATGGCCCCCAAACACAGCAAGGTAAAAACAGCAATTTTGTTGTCTTGTGACTTTATGAAGCACAAGTCCCAGGGACAGCTCGACAGGGAAGTTATCATTTCAGTGTGGCTGGAGCAGCTCTCTGTGACCTCTCTGGCATGACCACCTCTGAGCTAGCTGTCCTCCATGGCAGGTGGCTTCCCTAGGACAGAAAGAGTCCTAAGCAAGCTGGGTTAGAGATGCAGAGCCTGCTCTGAGTCTGTTCAGACAGCACAGGGCTTCGTTTGTGCTGCGTTTCTCTTGAGCACAGGAAGTAATCGAGGCCAGACCAGATTCAAGGGGAGCAATTAGAGACTTCCTACCTCTTGGTCGGAGCAGTATGAAAACCTTGAGGCCCAGCTTCAAAGCTTCTATTGAGATAAAAGAAATAAGCTTCCACCGTTAAAAGAAAATTCCAGTAAAGTGGCTAGGGAGATCCTCGGCGGAGAAAACGTTGGCCACACAAACATGAGAACTGAAGTTTGGAGCCCCAAAACTCACATTGTGAGTGCCAGGTGAGTGTAGTGGTCCATCTGCAATTCAAGAACTCGGGAAACAGAGACAGGGGTTTCCACAGAGCAAGCAGGCTAGCTAGATGAGCCTTATGAGTGAGCTCAGAGGTCTGCAAGAGACCCTACCTCTCAATAAGGTAGATGGAGAGTGACCAAGAAAGATTTCTGATGTCAACCTCTGGTGTCTGGTGTGCGCACACACGCGTGCACACTCCCTCACGTGCACACACATGTACACACATGCACACACACATACACTCACATGTGCACACACATATACACACAGGCACACACACACACAGTGCATATACACTAACCCCCCCAACATATATATGAAAAACATAAATTAATAAAAGAAAGAAAATCCCAACAGAGGTTTAGTATGGGGGCATGTGTGTGTGCATATGTGTGTATGTGTGTGTATATATTATCCATATATATATATATATATATATATATATATATATATATATATATATACACACATATACATATATATGTATATGTGTCGTATATGCATATATTAAACCAAATTCTCTGTATGAATACCTCATCCGCATCTTTCTTTAGCACCCACTTCAGTTACTGTCTCTTGTGGAGAAGCCCCAGGGAAAGGGAAGGTTATAGGGAAGAGAGAGATTGCCACCCAAATGACACCCCTTCTACTCTATGCTCGTGTGACATAGTTTTATTGTTCGTTGAGAATGAGTAGAACCCCACTGTGTGTACGCCCCATTTTCTTCCTCCATTCATCTGCTCGTGAGCACCTAGGCCGGGTCCATACCTTGGCTTCTGTGAATGGCGCCACAGTAATCAGAGTTGTGTGGGCAGCCCTGCGGCGTGCTACCTATTGTTCCTCCGGGCGGGCGTGTGCTCGGGAGCGGCGCCGTGGCTACATCATAGGGTTGTTCTATCTTTGGTTCTTTGACGGCTCAGCTGCTGCTCCAGCTCATATCCTCGCCAGCTGTGAATGGGGGAACCTGAAAAGCAAGCGGCTGGGAGAATTCAAAGGGATCTCAGGCTTCAGGCATCTTCCTTGGCCACCCATGCCTGCCCGCTTCCCAGGCTAGGATGAAAGACCCTCAGGCAGGGGGTAGATGGCTGCTATGTGAGACACTCCTATTAATCCATACGATGGGGGCGCGGGGGGGGGGGAACACACAGATATGAATAGAGATTTTTACAAAAGAGGAAATCTGCAGCATGTTAGAGGAGAGCGTACCCAGGGTCTTATTTTGTCACCTGAGCGTCCCTGGAATTGACTATGCAAACATCTCTTGGCCTCGGACTTGTACCAATCCCCCTGCCTTTGCCTCTCAGAGTGCTGATCCTATAGGAGCAAGCCACCACAAAACAGATCCCAGCTGGCAATGCTGAATGAAGACAATAGACAACAAGAGAGTCACAGCTTAGAACTTGTATCAACATATAAATTATAAAACAGATACTTAACATGGACCCTCACATTCAGAGGAGGTATACCCCAGGCTCTCCAATTCACACAGCACTCAGTGACTCTCTGTACTCCCCCCCCCATTGACAGGCTTGCCTAGTTCCCTCTCCCATACAGTCCCTAGTGGAGCCAAACTGTCCCCCAAGATTGAATCCAACTACCAGGGTCCTTTCCAAACATGGCGACCCCTATCTGGGCATAGCCTAGCCAGTTAGCATAAGACTAGATGCATGCCTCCCCCAGCCAGAGGCTCAGGATTCTGTCGGTAAAAAACCTTACACGGCAGAGTTTGTTACTTCCAAGTCGGAGTGATCAGCTACATTTCCTAATCTTTCTGATTTTTATTTTAAGTAGGACTATAGTGCAGCATGCTCTATCCATACTGGGCGCGGGGTGGGGGTGTGTGTGCATATCTATATTACTCAAAAGATGGATCAAAGACCTGAGCAGTACCTTGGTCTCCTATTGTCTGGATACGGACATATACCTACTAGTATTTCACAGAAGCAGATCTGTGCTGTCAGATACGGGGCCACACATCCTACTTTGTTACTTAAGGAGATGTGAGGGAGAATGTCCTCACAGCCTTGTTCCTTATAGGAATCCCATAGCCTCCTACTGTGGAGATTCCCTAAGTGTTTAACCTGTTCCCTATTCCTAGTGCATATTCAGATGGCTTTCCGCTCTTTTTCCCCATAAGCCAGGAACGTCCTAAGTCCAGGGCCTCAGGGTCTGTTATCACCCAGGGGCTAGGTTTCTCATACATGCCATGGTTGCTGCCTCCTGTTGCTTTCTGTTCAATATTTGGGGCACACTGGCCTTGTTTGGAGACCATTGTGCTCCTATACCTGTCAAGGGTGGGTCACCAGCAAACAGGGAGGAAGCCCCTGCCTCTCCATTCAAATCATTGATAAAAAATCTCAAGCGATCTAGGGGCTAATGACAGGTCCCGGGGCGGGGAGGGGGGTCAGCCCTAGAGAATTCCAGCTCTCCATCTTTCACCTGTCACCAGGGGGCTGATGCAGGAGCCAGTCCTACTACATTATCCTTGACTCTACTAGAGTCCAAACCTCAACTTTCAACTTTCAAGCCTGGATGAGGAGGAACACGGTCTGCTGTTGACTGACCATTTGATATGAGTGACGCCATCTAGAAGGCCTGAGGAGGACAGCCCTAGCCTCACGGGCCAGCAAAGCTGGATTCAGCTGCCTGCAAGCTAGTTGCTGCTTCAAGGCATATCACCTCCAGGGCAGAGATTTCCTGTGTGCACCAGAAACGGGGCCTCAGAAAGGATCCAGTTCATCTTTTCTAAAACTGACCTTGGATCAGGCTCTCTCTCTCTCTCTCTCTCTCTCTCTCCTTCCCTCTCTCCCTCTGTCCCTCCTTCCCTCCCCTCTCTCTCCCCCACCTTGCTTTCTCCTCCATCCGAGAAGGCTAAGGCAAGAACGTCATTCAGTTCTTTATCCTTGAAATCCCAATCTCTGTTGCATCAGCCACACTGTGGGCTGGACCAGCCATGCACCAGCGTTTGGCAAAGACTTGGCCAGATTTTCCATGATCACTTTCAATGTGGGACCTGAATGAACTCTCCTGTGCCACCCACTTGGCTGGCCATGACAGGCCATTCATCCCACCCACCCACCCCCATTGACCAGTGTCCTGACCCTCTTGGTTCTCCTTAACTTTGAAAGCTCAAAACTACGCCCCCTCCCCTTCCCTGTATAACTGCCTCCCTGGAGGCCGGGACACCAACTGCTGGGGATCACATACCTCAGCACATTGCTCCTAAGACCCGATGTCACCCCAACTGCTGCTGCACAGGCAAAGACCCCAGTCAGCTTTTTATCTTAACTATAGTGGGTGGCTTTCCAAACTCTCTGGTTCCTATGCTAAGGGCATTGAGGACCTGATCTGTGAGCAAAACTCATTCATTTTGTCCATCAGTCCTTCCCTTACTCCTTCCTTCCTTCCTTCCTTCCTTCCTTGGTCCTGCCCTTCCTTCCTTGGTCCCACCCACTGGCTGGCTATCAAAACATTCACTATGCAGCTTCTACAGCTCACCCTGGCTTAGGTGGGGAGCAGCCCTACACCTACCCAAGAGCACTAGAAAACAGGCAGTGCCATCAGCTGGCAATAGTCTCCATTGGGCACAGCCTCAGGACCAAGCCAGGATGGGGCTAGGTGTCTCCGTTTCCAGTCCTGGGAACTCTGGGCTCAGCCTTTTGCTTACTGCTCATCAGGGAGGTTTTCTGCTCTTTCCCTCTGTCTATGTTTGGCCTGGGGACAAAGGGCTCGGTGTCCTTCCCCGGGACCTTATCTGCCACTACCGTCATTCCTTACCCCCTACTGTTGTCCTGGCTGTCCCTCAAACCACCGAACAGCACAGTCAGCACAGGGCCTTTGTACATGACATCCTCTCCACTCTGCATGTTCACTTCCGTGTGCAAGTGTCTCTCCCTTCCATGTCCATACTCAAACTGTCCCCTCTCATCGAGGCATCCCCCAACCTCCCTACTTAAAACGACATCATTCCCTGTCCCCTTTATGCCTGTCCCCTGTTCTCTAAACTTTGTTTCCCTGCAACTATGTTTTTTTCTTCTCTTCAGAGCTGTGAATGGAACCCAGGACATTTGCACATCTCTTCCCATATGCTAAGCAGACGTTCCACTGCACTGCGGTGACCATGTGGACTGTGTAGTGAGCCTGCCCGTATAGCGTGCTTATTTTATTTAATATATGTCGCCCTCTGCTCTTGGCATGTCAGTTCTGTGAGGTCACAGACTTTTGACAAGCCTCGATTAATGCGTTGACTAGGAAGGGGAATGAGCGTTTAGAACCCGCTAACATCAGCACCGACACTGAGGAGGATGGCCGGGGCCAGCATGTCTTAGCAGGAGCTGACCGGCAGCCAGAATGTGTGGTTACAAGTAATGGTGGTCAGGGATGGGCGAGGGGCCGGTGGGGTTGTGGGCTGTAGGTGTGTGTGTGTGTGTGTGTGTGTGTGAGAGAGAGAGAGAGAGAGAGAGAGAGAGAGAGAGAGAGAGAGAAAGAGAGAGAAAGAGAGAGAGAAGAGAGAGAGGACCCAGGAAGCCCACTCATCTGAGCAATGCTGCTTGAACCTCCCTACCTGAGCTTCTCAACTTTGGCTTAGGAGAAGCCCTGACCAACACGGAAGGAACACAGTGTGGAGAAGGGACTGTACCCCACACAGGCACATGCTATGTGCCAGACAGATTCCACATGCTGGCTCTTCATCACCGCCCATTTTACAGATGATGAAATTGAGTCTCAAGTCAGGGCAGTACATTTCACAGATGATCAAACTGAGGTTCAAGCTGGCTCTCCAGTTTGCTGGCTAATAGACATAGAAAGCAAAGTATAAGGAATTACACCTAGGTCTCTGCCCTTTGCATGTCTACCTCCTCTAGAGGTGATTGAAAGACCAGATATGGCTAGCTGGTGGGCCATAGAGCTGGTATTCTTCAAAGGGGTCTCTGAGGGGGACAGGTGCTGAGTATCAGGATGTCGTGGGGCAGCTTAGATCCTGTGCAGCTCCGGTCCTGGGGTAAATCCCACACCCTCTGGGCATGGCATCCTCAAGGCCTTCTCAGGGGTCAGGGACAGCTCTCCTCAGCTCCCGCTGGCTGGCAGCTCCCTCTGCTGGACCCAGCCCTGAGGACGAGCTCAGACACTGGGACGCCGCTGCTGTCTGTCTGTCTGCACTTAGGGGCTGACTCTCCTTCCACTATGGGAGTGAGGGAGTCACATGCCGGGCACCTGTCAGGTCTTCAGATTATCTGTTGAGGAGATCTACACGGAGGATGGATTTGGGGTGATCTGAGTCCCTCCTAGAGAGGTTGAGTACAGAGGGGCTTTGAATGCTGCTGCCCCTCTACCCAGTCCAGAGGCTGCAGTTATGTCTGCAGATGAGTGCAAGCCGGGCTGGCTCCCCATTAGACTGGAAACTCCCTGTAGCTAAGTATAAGTGATTCCTTCTTCAGGCCAGGATCCCTGAGCTGAAGTCCCACTCAGCTCCATATACCAGCAACTGAGCCCCTAGGCTGGCAATCCCACATAGCCTCTGGGACAGCCTTGGCCTCCTGGCTCCCACACACCTGTCACTGTCACTTGACACCCCCAAGGCACTGGGAAGCAAGGGTGTGTCCCACCCTGACCTTGGTCGCTCCTGAGATGATACAGTGGGGGACCTGAAGGAGCGGGGGCCCAGGATGGGACGTGACTGCACCCCTGAACTTGGGCTGCAGGCTTGGTCACAGGGAAAGTGATACCTCAGGGAGGTGGAGTGCCCAGTGACATCAGCGTACGTGACTGTCAGCCCAGTTCTATCTGCCACCACCCCCGCCGCCACCACAGTGTGCCCGTGGAGTACACTGACCTTCAGAGGCGGGCTCAGAGTGCTATCTGCATGTACGCTTCAAGGACAGGCTTGTCCCCAGGGTAGGGCCCCCTCTTTGACTCTCCATCCTCTAAATGAAGACTTTGGGGTCCAAGGAACCCCCTAGCCTCAAGCCCTCTCTTGCCTGGGCTCCTGGGTCAGGAGCTGGCCATGTGCTAGGTGACCCTGCTGCTGGCAGTCCTGCCCCGAGGGGACTGATCTCTCCCTTGGCTCTGTTAGACCTTTCTCCTGAGTTCCTGGCAAGCTCCTGGTGATTGGAGGCCAGTGTAGAGGGCACCTGGCACCCCACCCCAGGGCTGCTGACTGAGCTTGCAGGCCTAGATCCCCGAGGGACAGACAGGACAGGCAAGGCTGAATGACCCAAGGAAGCAAGTTCAACAACTGTGGATAACCATCTCGTGCTTCAAAAAAATGCCTTCTCAACCCGCCCCCCCCCCCCCGCCATAGCTGCTCTAGCTCTTTCTCGTGGCCTCTCTGGAGCCCCATCAGAGGGGCACGAAAAGTCAAGCTTAGTAACTACCCATAGCTCTCGGCCCAGGGAGAACGCAGGAAGCCAGTACCTAGATCTTGTCAGATTAGGTATTTGAACATGATCTTAACCTGTCATGGGCTAATTAATCATGAATTCATGCTAGTGTATACACACACTCATATCAATCAACAGGATGCAACCTAGGCCTCTGTGGGTAAACTCATGTCGTTCAAATGATGCACACGGTGACCCAAACTGCCGCTAACTGGAGGTCTGTCACTAGTTAGGGAAAAATTAAAGCAGTCAAAACAGCAGGGCACTTAAGAGAGCTCTCCAGGAATAAGGAAGCCGTAGTGAGCCTGGTAAGCTCCCACACATCCCTCGGAGGCACAATGTGCATCCCTGGGGAAACCAGAAAGAGGCTCTGCTAGCCACTCATACCCACTGAGCACACAGGCGATACAAGCCAGGATGTATCGTAATCCACTGGGAGTCTGAATGTATTCCTAACATTCGTAATCCACCGGGAGTCTGAATGTATTCCCAACCCACTCATGGATCACCAGGAAGAGAGCAGAGGCCTTCTGGGATGGAGGGACTTAAGCACTACATCTAATCAGTTGATGGTTGCTGGGCTAGCTTGGAAGACCCAGAAGTGACTCCTAGGAAGCCAGGCTAAAAATAAATAGATAGATAGATAGGTAGATAGATAGATAGATAGATAGATAGATAGATAGATAGAATAATTCAAAACAGAACATATGATATGGGTCAACAGGTAAAGGTGCTTGCAGCCAGTGAACCCTGATGACCTGGGTTCAGTCCCCGGGACCCGCATGGTAGGACTCTCACAAGTTGTCGTCTTCTGACCCCCACATACATATATGGATTAATTCATTACTTAGTCAATTATCTTTTTAACATTAAAGCAAAGATGCTAAGCAGAGCCACTGGCAGCTTGTCCCTGCAGGGAAAACCGTCTACTGAATAAGCCCGGGCAAGCCACCAGGCAGCTGGCCAGGCCATCGACACCCAAACACTCGGTGACGACAGTCCTGGAAAACTGTGGTCCACAGTGATAAGTCAGAACGCAGGCTTGCTGCAAGTTGCCTACATGATCCAGTTTTCAACAAAATCTTTCAAGATTTGCAAACCAGAGGGGGAATGAGATCCCCTCAGAACTATCAGCAGAAGCCACATCTGAGGTGCCCACGAATTGATGATGCCAGGAAAGCCACTGTTACAAATGGCTTCTCTTTTGCGTTTTGTTTTGTTTTGTTTTGTTTTGTTTTGTTTTGTTTTGTGACAGCGTCTTTCTACAGAAGTCTAGGCTAGCTTAGAACTACATATATAGCCAGGCTAGCTTCAGATTTAACAATCCTCCTGCCTTAGCTTCCCAAGGCTAGTTACATAGTCATGTGCCACCATGTTCACTTATAAATGTCATCAGGAAAAGTATCAGAAGTCACGTGTAAAGGATTACAGAGGGTCGGAGACGACTCGGAAAAAGAGAGAGCTCAGTTCTCAGCACCCACACAACTAACAGCCATGCAAGTAAGGGGATCTGGCGCCCTCTACTGGCCTCTATGAACACTGCAGACACATGGTACACTTAAGACATGCAGGTAAAACACTCATACACATAAACTAAAAATATTTTTAAAAAATATATACTTTTATTTCACGTGCATTGGTGTTTTGCCTGCATGTATGTCTGTGTGAGGGTGTCTCGTCCCCTGAAAGTGGAGTTGCAGATGGTTGTGAGCTGCCATGTGGGTGCTGGGATTTAAACCCAAGTCCTCCGGAAGATTAACTACTGAGCCATCTTTCCAGTCCCTAAAAATACTTTTTAAAGACCAAACGCTTTACGGCATAAAGAATAACACTAAAGAGACCGAAACAAGTAGGGAAAGAATGGGTTGATTTCACTCACGGTTCCATATAACGTTCATCATCCAAAGCAATGAGAACAGAAACTCAAGCAGGCAGGAACCTGGAAGCAGGAGCTGATGCAGAGGCCATGGAGAATGGTGTTGCTTACTGGCTTGTTCTTCATGGCTCTCTCAGCCCGCTTTCTTACAGAACCCAGAACCACCAGCCCAGAGACAGCACCACCCACAATGGGCTGGGTCCTCCCCAGTCATGTTCTAACTAAGACTGTGCCCTACAGGCTTGTCGATAGCCTGATCTCATGGAGGCATTTTCTCAATGGAGGTTCCCTCCTTTGGGATGACTCTAGTTTGTCAATGTGACATCAAACTTGCCAGCTCACTAACATGTAATAACTTGTAATAGGACTAACATGTAATAAAACTAAATCAATAGAAATTTCCAGAAGAAGAAGAAGAAAGAGATAAAGGGATGGGGAGGGAAAATGTTTCAAGAAATAATCATTAAAATATTCCCAAATCTGATGGACACTTATACAATCCAAATGATGTCCAGGTAGACAGCAGAGTAAAACTGTGAGAACACAGCACAGAAGAAACCTTGAAAGCTGCAAAAGAGAATCAGCATGTCCCAACAAGGGAGGCGTAGCCAGGGAGGCAGGCGTAGCCGGGGGGGAGGCAGGCGTAGGCGGGGGAAGCCTGCCAGGCCTGGTGTGCAGGCCTGCAAACACAGCTACCGGGAGACCTAGGCCAGCAGAGCCCAAGGTCCAAGACCTGTCTGGGCTGCAGGGGTGAAGGGCACTGAAGCTTCTTAGTAGAGGCTATCTCAAAATTCTTAGTAGAGGCTATCTCAAAATCAAAAACTCTTACAAGTCTACATGGTAGATCCCATGCCTCCCATGTGAGAGGGTCTAGGTTCCAGGTCCAGGAACTAGGCACATATTGAGGTTGTGTGGAAGAGCCAACAGCTGACATCTCATGAGACACAGTGGCGACCAGAAGGACGTAGCCACAAAACAAGTGTCAATAAATTGAAAAGATTAAAAAAATCATACCAATTATGGCCTTCAACAAAATTAAATTAAAAATCGACCAAAAAAAACCCAAAAGTTCAGGAAACCTATAAATATTTGAATAACTCACTTCTGAATAACTCATGGGTCAGGAAAAAAAAGTCATGGGGTGAATATCTAAGTATTTGGAACTAATGGACAGAAAGAGAGAAAGGGATGGGGAAAAGAGCCACCTCTCAAAACGACCAAGACGTGCAGGACAATTTCAGAAGCTGTTCGTATTCTGTTCTGATCTCAAGTCAAAGTTCGTTGAATAAATATTTTTTAAACTCAAGTCAGCAACTCAAACAGCATGTGTGTGTATGGGTGTTTTGTCTGTATGTATGCCTGGGCACCATGTGCGTGCAGTGCCCACTGGAGGCAGAGGAGGCTGTGGGATCCCCGATCCCCTCAGACTGGAGCTTTAGATGCTTGTGAGGAACCGTGTGGGAGCTGGAAACTGAATCTGGTCCTCCGCAAGAGCGGCAGGCAGCAAGCGCCTTGAATCACTGAGTTGTCTCTCCGCAACACTCCACCCCCATCTGCTGGCTCTTCTAGTCCTCTGTTCCCTCTCCAGAATGTCCCTTGAGCCTTGGAAAGGGTAGTGTCGGTATCCTATTTATACCCGACTATTCAACAGCCACGTATTCTCAACATTTGACCAGTGAAGAGTCTCCACAGTTATTGCTGCCATTGCAAAAAAAAAAAAAAAAAAAAAAAGGAGGCTGAGCAAGCCATGCGGAGCAAGCCAGTAAGCAGCATCCCTCCATGGCCTCTGCATCAGCTCCTGCCTCCAGGTTCCTGCCCTGACTTCCTTTGGTGATGAACTCTGATGTGCAAGTGTAAACTCTTTCCTCCCCAACTTGCTTTTAGTTGTGATTTATCACAGCAATAGTAACCTTAGCTTTATGTCTGTCTGTCTGTCTGTCTGTTTGGTTGTTTGTTTGTTTGGAGACAAGAGTTCCTTCATGTGTTCCTGGCTATCCTAAAACTCCCTCTGTAGACGAGGCTGACTCAAACTCAAGAGATGTGCCTGCCTCTGCTTCCCAAGTGCTGGAATTAAAGGTGTGAGCTGCCACTACCCAGCATGGCTTCTTAAGACACCAACTAAAGCTAACGGGAGCATTTACCTGTAGGCACAAGCATAGATTCCCCGTTAGGGTTTATGGCCTCCCCAGCCACCAGTTTTTGACCAGATTGACAGTGTCAGACGTGAGTTTCCTTCCGTGGGGGAAGGCATTAAGTCAAATCAGAAAGTGGCTGGTTACTCCCTTAACGGTCGTGCCAATTTTGCCTCAGTGGACAGGCCTTGATTGCAGGTCAGCAGCACAGCACATAGTATCTACAGCAAGACTTTGACAACAATTTTCATCTCCACAGCCTGCATGGCACTTTCCGGCACTTGGGAGAGCAGAGGCAGTACTGAGAATGTCCCAGCACAGTCCCGGTTTGATTTCTCCTTATCTGGTGTCTTCGGGTTTGAGGTCTCACCATATACATCCAGTGGGCAGCCTAGAGCGCCGGCAACCGTCTATATGTCAGACAGTGATTTTCAACATCAAATGTTGCTACTTTTCTGCTGCTGCAGAGGCTCCATGACCAACTCTACGGAAGAAAGAGTTTATTTGGGGTTTAAAGTTCCGGACAGTGAGTCCATGACCATCACGTCAGGAACTCGGAATCTGTCAGGCAGGCATGGCCCTGGAAAGGTAGCTGTGGTCTCATGTCCTGATCCTTAAGCATGAGGGAGAGTGAGGGAGGGAGAGAGAGAGAGAGAGAGGGAGAGAGAGGAAGAGAGAGAGAGAGAGAGAGAGAGAGAGAGAGAGAGAGAGAGAGAGAGAGAGAGAGAGAGAGAGAGAGAGAGAGAGAAAGAAAGGGAGAGAGGGAGAGACAACTGAGAATGGTGTGAGCTTCTGAAACCCCAAAGCCGGAGAGTCGACTTGACACGGCCAAAATCATCCGAGAGGAGAAAACCTTAACTGAGAAAAAGCCTCCATACAATCCAGCTGTAGGGCATTTCTCAATTAGAGGTAGAAGGCCTGCCCCATGGTGGGTGTGATCACCCTGGCTTGCTGGGCAGTGGTGGTGGCACGCGTGCGCCTTTAATCCCAGAACTCAGGAGGCAGAGGCAGTTGAATCTCTGTGAGTTTGAGGTTAACTTGGTCTACAGAGTGAATTCCAGGACAGCTAGGTTTACACAGTGAAACCCTGTCTCAGAAAGAGAGGAGGGAGGAGAAGAGAGAGAGGGAGGGAAGAGAGAGAGAGAGAGAGAGAGAGAGAGAGAGAGAGAGAGAGAGAGAGAAACACTGCAGTCTGGGAAGTTTGGAAGTCAACTGTCTTAGTCAGGGTTTCTATTCCTGCACAAACATCACGACCAAGAAGCAAGTTGGGGAGGAAAGGGTTTATTCGGCTTATACTTCCATACAGCTGTTCATTACCAAGGAAGTCAGGACTGGAACTCAAGCAGGTCAGAAAGCAGGAGCTGATGCAGAGGCCATGGAGGGATGTTCTTTACTGGCTCGCCTCCCCTGGCTTGCTCAGCCTGCTCTCTTATAGAACACAAGACTGCCAGCCCAGAGATGGTCCCACCCACAAGGGGCCCTTGATCACTAATTGAGAAAATGCCTCACAGCTAGATCTCATGGAGGCATTTCCCCAACTGAAGCTCCTTTCTCTGTGATAACCCAGCTGTGTCAAGTTGACACAAACCTAGCCAGAACATCAACCCAATATCACAACAAAGATGGAGGTGCTGGTTGGGAAGTCCTCTCTTGTGTCTATCTCATTATCTCCTGCCTGCAGTAAGAGCCCCACATTCCTCTGTGTCTCTGGGCCAGCCAGCAGCCAACCCCAACCAGGAAGCCTTCACCCCCTCCTCTGCTGGGACTTGCAGGGGGTTGGCTCTCCTTTGTTCCCCAGTCCCCAGGGAGAGCCCTTACCCTCCAGGGGCCAGCTGAGGTTATGAGCTTGCGCCCTCCTCCCCAGGCTGGCCTGACTGGGCTAAGGGCACTGTCAATCAGGGGCAGCCAGCTCAGCGGCCAGCCTTTTATTTCCTAAATTAAAAGGATTTGTGACTCCTGGTCGAATTAAAGGTGGGAAGGTCAGCTGTGAGACCAGCGGGGAAGTTTCAATCACTGGAAACTGGATGGAGGCAGCCAGGGTGGACAGGGTGGTGAGGTGGAGACTTGGTGGGGACCAGGGTACTGTCGTCCCTCTCCTCTTAGACTAGACCTAGTCAAAACACGATAGGACAGTCTGCAAGACACCCTCACAAGCCTTTGAGTGTGGCTTTGAATTAGAGAAATGTTATCCTTTACCTTAACAGT
Organism: Mus minutoides; assembly: GCA_902729485.2. Lineage (NCBI taxonomy): Eukaryota > Metazoa > Chordata > Mammalia > Rodentia > Muridae > Mus > Mus minutoides. The sequence goes on from LR749900.1 coordinate 702,280, forward strand.
AGACAACCTTACCACTGGGCTGGGCAGGCTTGATTGATGATCTGTAGTTTAAAATACAAAGTGAATCCGCGCTGTTTCTCTTAAATCTCACGTCGGACTTTAGCAGACAAAACACAGAGCAGCAAAGGACCGTCAGCCAGCCTGTTCTTCCTGCAGCTACAGACCTGGGTATTCCAAACGGTTCCCAGAGGAGCCTGTGGTCCACCGAGTCTGGATTCTGTATTCCCTCCGCAAACGCTAATATCTCATTTGGAAGTCCTGGTAGAAATCAAGCTTTTCTTTCCTGTAGAGCAGATACTATGGCCAGAGCTTGGATTCATTTAATCTCAAAAGCGGCTGCGCTTCCGTCTAGAGACAGGGGAACTGAGGCACAGAGCGGTCCCATAACTTGTTCTGCATAAGGTTGGCTCTCAGTAACGCTGACTCGCAGTAGAGCCCACGCTGATGGAAATCTCATAGCCTGCACCTGCTTGATGGCACCAGACCCGGGGGCCTTGGAACCTTAGCCACATGAGTCATGTGACCCCAGAGCTGGGCTAACCTTTACTTCATTTTAATAAGAATCCCTATCTGTATCCGATGGCCACCACGTGGCAGATTTAGAGTTTCTGTAGAGCCACCAGTCACTAGGTCTCTTACATCTTCCATTCTTTCCTCCTGCCGTCCCAATCCCAAGCCTAGACCTCCACGATGCGCGGTCTCCCACGCTGGGCCTTCCTGATCCACAGCTTCCCACACATGCCCTTCAATTCCCCTCCTGCTGGAGAGCATCCTCAGAGGCAAGGGAAGCCCTGTGCAGGGTCTGTCAGTACTTCGGTGTCTGGAAGAGCGGGTCCTGTTCGTCATATCACCTCATTTCATACCCAGAGATTGCGCACAGATGCCTCAAAGCATGGCTGCCCTGGCCTCGTGACTGAGGGAAGTTTGCAGCTATCAGGACCGTGGAGACGAGATGTAGCCAGCACCACTAATCTCCATGGATACTGAGGGCTTCCTGGAGGCCCGCTGACTACACTGTGAGACCTCAGGCATCCTCGTACAACTTTGGGTATCATGAATATATGAAATAGATACACAAATAAAACACAGGGTTGGAAACACGGCTTTGTTGGCAAGAGGCCTCCCAAACAAATATGAAGACCTGAGTTCAAATGCCCAGCACTGAAGAAAAAAATGACCCTACCCTCCCCCAAAAACGGGTGGGGGTGCATATCTTTTTCTGGGCTATGGGGCAGAGCAGGTACAGGCAGATCCCAGAAGCTCGATGGCTGTCCAGTCTAGTCATTCACAGAACTCCAGGTTTACTGAGCGCCCCTGCCTCAAAAAACAAACAAAACAAAACAAATAAAAAAAACACATGAAGACTAGAGAGAGGAATATACCTATTGTTGACCTCTGACCTCCACATGCACTGATACCTATGTGCACACTCATCTGCATGCACTTATTTATGCAAATATACGCATATACATATATGGACATCACACATGCACACTGCTCTCACATGCATCAATTTTTTAAAAAAAATACAAACTTATTTTAAAACAACTCTTTGGTATAGATGTTTAGTTTACATCTTATCACAAAGACTAAAGCAAGCTTGCATACTAATAAGGTGGCTGGAGCTGTTTATTTTACATAGAGATAGGCATCTTACCTGAATATTTGATACCATGAGACATAGAAATCTTTAAAATTTTAAAATTCATATGTCTATATGGGTCTGTATGCCTGTACATACCGGTTACTTATGTAATCCTGCAGAGGCCAGCAGAGGGCATCAGATCCCCTGAGGCTGGAGTTACAGGCAGGTGTAAGCTGTCTGAGGTGGGTGCTAGGATCTGAACTTGGGTCCTCTGGAAGAGGAGGGAGTGCTCTTAACGTCTGAGCCCCCCTCTGCAGGCCCCAACACAGAGCGTCTCTTAAGATGTTTGTAATACACACGTGGGTTCTCAGGGTCAGGGACCCCGGGTTTGCATTTTCACGTACCCAGTTATCTCTCTAGCCCTTTAGAGTTGACCTATATTTTGATTTTATAATCATCAAAGCTAAAAATATTTCTTCATATAAATACACAGTAAAACGTGGCAGGTACCAGAAATTATTGGAAAGTCTATCCTAATCCCAAATGAAAAAAAAATCACTAATATTTTTGAAATTCAGATTAGTAACTGTAACCGAATTCTTTTTAAAGATGATCACACATCCTAACACAGTCCAGTCACTAACTTGTTACATGCTGAGGGATGATTGGAAGAGAATATTATCTCTTTGGTTTTGCTTAATGAAATCATCATGTTTCTGTAAAGGCGGAACGTTCTGTATGATACAAACACAATATCGCATAACATCCGGTAGTTTGAATCAGGGCAGAGGTGTCTCTGGCCATGTGCAAGGCCGCTTGAAACCTGCCCAGTGCAAATCACACTCAGAGGACCAAGGCTGTGGTAAAGGAGCCAGACACAGTCCAGGTGAGTGAGACCTGAAACCGTCAGGTTGACTGCACACTTGATTTCCTTATGTGTCAAACTCCTGGACTCTGAGCATTCAGATCCCTTTCCACTTATACTGTTACCAAGCCTTCCACACCTCCCGTATTCAGTTAGAAACCCTACATGGGCTAGGTCAGGCTTATGGTGCATTTTTAGTTGCTTTGTTTTAGAGCAGTTCTGTCTGAGAATGAATATGTTCCACTCTTAAAACCGTTCCTGGAAGTCAATCTACCTTCCAAAAAGGAAATGGGGACCCCCGCGAAGGCAGAGTCATCTTGCAAGTCATGGGGACAGCAGGATGGACACACAGAAGACTGCTTCCCCTCCTGCACACCACAAATGGCACACGTTTAGGTCAGACTTGGTGGGGTTTTTTTAAGCTCCCTGGGGTCTCTGTGGGGGAGGAAAACAGGAAGAGCAAAGGCAGGGCAGAGTGAAGATGGGCATAGTGCTGGTGGCTAAGAGAAGGAAGACCTAGACTATGAGGCAGCCCTGTCAGGAGGACCCCAGGGCAAGGTCCAGACTGGTGCGGAAATTCTGGGCTGTGCCTGGGGTAGACTTGATTAAGAAGAGCTAGAAAAAGTAGAGACGTTCAGAATTTCCATCATGTCAGACTGAGGACTATGAAAGTCCTAGGGGGCCAGAGCGTCGGGAGGAACACTGAGGCAGGAGGATTGGGAGGAGTCAGTGTTGGCCGTTGGGCTTTAAGTAGGTTCAGAAGGGAAAGAAATGACCCAAGATTACCTGGAAGGGTTCCATCCTCTCGGGGACCAGCAGCTAGGAAGGAACCCTACAAGGAGATTGAGGAGGAGACTGGAGGGTGTCTGTCATCCCGGGACCACAGAGACAGGCAAGGCAGACTCAGAACAGCCAGAAGAGAACTCCATCACACCCTACCATATTTGGGGCCCAGCAAATAGTCTGTAGAGAGTGTGCACAGGCAGCCATGGGATAGGGAATCCCTTGGAAGAGGAGGAAGAAGGGATGGCGGTTAGAGCAAGGGACGGCTCTGTGAGGTCTGCAACCTGGAACTCCAATTTCTACCTGCCCAATCTTCTCTTTGCTATGAGGGAACCTTCCAGATTTCCTCCTCAAATCCTGCCCAAGGACTGGGAAAAGTGCTGAGCCCATTGCCTGCCCCCAGAAAGGTTCTGATTCACTTAGGCAGAGAGCCTGCCAAGCCAGGATGGAGAAGCCTCAGCCCTGACCCAGGGTAGACTGCAGCTGAGGCTGTTACAGAGTCAGGTCCAAGAACCAAAGAGAGGGACATGGTCCCAGAAGACATCCCTGGACATAGGAAGCAGAAACTCCAGGATGGAGGTCGCCAAGAGTACCATCACTCCAGTTAGTGGATTAATAGGGGAAGTGACATTAGCCAGGGGCCAAGGGGATGGGTTCATTTTGCCTGGACAGAGAAAGGATGTTCCTAACAGGGAGCTCCCAGCAGGAAGGCGAAAGGCCTTGTCAGCGACTGGCGAGAAGCCAGCAGTGGCTAGTCCTCAGGACAATCTAGGAAGCTCTGCAAGATATGAGGCTGAAAGGACACTGGCTTCTAGGTTACGGGAGAGCTTTGAACATCCAGGGAAGACTTTGAACTTTATCCTGGACACCGGGGGATCCCTCCCCAGCAAGAAAGACCCCATCTGTCTGAGACGGCTGTGAGGTGACAGTTTGGTCCTCGATAAATGGGCATAAAGAACCTGTCATGGGCTCCCCCATGCTCCACAACCCAGTCTTAATTTAAAAAGAAAAAAAAAAAATCTGGAAATTCTGCCAGCATAAAAATAGCTAAGGGCGGGGCTTCACCTGCAGGACAGGTAATCAAAGTAGGTCATGGCTACGGGCCACCTGGAAGGTGAGCGAGGGAGCTGGGGTTCAAACCACAGCCCATCACTAACTCTCCCCTCCACACCAGCCCCCGTACAGACCAGGCCTCCAGGGAGCAGGGTCTGCAGCCAGCCTTGCAGGCCTTCGGGCTGGGCCAGCCGGCCTCCCTCTCCTGCTGGGGCATCCCCTCTCCCAGCTGGTGTCCAGCACCTCCTGGCAGCTTTCCCAGAAGTCAGCAGTGCACTTCCCAGAAGAACCTGGTGCTTCCTTTCTTGGAGACATTGCTTCCAAGACTCATAACTCATTTATGAGTACACAATCCTTTATCTCTTTATTGCTACTGTTCCCTTGCTGCGCATTTATGAAGTTCTACGCCTGCCCTGTGTGGACTCCTCCGTGATATAAGAGAAGCCCTTTCCAGACTGGAGAGGGGACACAGTTGGTGAAAATGCTCACTGTGCAAGCATGAGGACCTGAGTTCAGATCCCCAGCACACACTAGGCATGGTGCTGTGTGCCTGTAGTCTTAGTACGTGGAGGGTGGAGATGGGTGGATTCCCGAAGCTCACCACCCAGCTACTCTAATTGCCCTTAAATTGGAAGCTGGTCCAGGTTTGGGGAGAGATTCTGTCCTAACCAAAACAAGATGGAGGCTTCTAGAGAAAGATGCCCACCTGGCCTCCATATGCTCGAACATGCAAACCTTCACATGCACACACACACACACACACACACACACACACATGCAAGATATCCTTTCTAGAATACAAATCTATTCTCCAAGATGCAAACATCTTCACTTAGAGCCTATGTCTATCTCTGTTAAACTCTCATACAGCTGGGCTGAGGATACCGCTGAGGTGAGAGACTGCTTGCCTCCAACCCAGCACTTGTGGAACAGAGGCAGGAGGATTCAGAGTTCAACTACATACCAGCCTGGCCTACATAAGACTCTGTTCTCATAAGGAAAAGAGAAAGATGGAGAGACAGAGAGAAAGAGAGACAGAGACAGACAGACAGACAGACATTAATTCTTGTGGCTGGAGAAAAGACTCTGCTGTTAAGAACACTGGCTGTGGGCTGGACAGACGGCTCAGAGATTAAGAGAACTCACTGACTGTTCTTGCATAGGTCCTGAGTTCAATTCTCAGCAACCACGTGGCAGCTCACAGGCATCTGTAATGAGATCTTGTGCCTTCTTGTTGGTGTGTCTGTAGACAGCTACAGTGTACTCATAAATAAAAATTAATTAAAAAAATTAAGTACATTTAAAAAAAAAGAAAAAAGAACACTGGCTGCTCTTCCAGAGGATCAGGGTTTGGGTCCCAGCACCCACAGGTCGCTCACAACAGGCTGTAACTCCAGCTCCAGAGGATATAACATCCTCTTTTGATCTCTGGGGGCACCAGGTGTACATGTGGTACATATACATATAAAATGCATACATTCAGGCAAAACGTTCAAGCACATAAAATCAAAATAAATAAATCTTTTTAAAAAAAATAATGTAAAATAATTAAATTTTTCCTACAGTAAAACCCACCCTTTTCATCTTCTGCTTTGCAGTCCTACAGATCCAAACACATGTGTAGAATTGTGTAAGCACCATCAAAACAATGCCATCACTCTCAAAAGCTCCCTCGTGCTGCCCCTCTGTAGACACACCCTCACCCCCGCCAGTAACCCTGGCAACCACTGATACATTTTCCACCACTGCAGTTTTGTCCTTTCCAGACTGTCAGATAAATGAAATTACCCAGTGTGTGTAACCTTTTGGCGGCCTTCTCTCATTTACTAGAAATGTCTTTGAGTGCCATCCAAGTTGTCGCATGTGACAGTCGCAACCCTTTCACTGCGGAATAGTAGTCTGTTGTTGTATGTTGCTTACTCTGTAAGCCGTTCATCCGTTGAAAGATGTCTGGGTTGTTTGTGGCTGTGCGCTACTACAAGCAGAGCTGCTGTGAACATTTGAGGGCCAGGTTTCGTGGGAAGAAAAGTTTTCATTTCTTCTCTAGGGTAAATACAATGGCATGTTGCTTAACAACACAGAGATGTTCTGAGAAATGCGCTGGTAAGTGGTTTTGTCCTTGTGAGCCCAACTAGGGCGTGCTGACACAAACCTCAATGGTATAGCATGCCTGGGTTTGTGGTCTAGCCTGGTTCTCGGAGGCCACAAACTGAAATAACACATCACTGAGTGGATTCCGTAGGGCCACGGTGATAGGGTGACATTTGTACATCTAAACACATGTAACAGTAGAAAAGATACAGCGAATGTGCAGTCCAAAGGGGAGGGGGGAACGCTGGAAATGGGGCCTCTGGGTAGAGTGCTTGCCTAGCGTGCATGACGCCTTGGGTTCAATCCTGAACACATTATAATCCAGATGTGGTGGCCCACATTTATAATCTCGGTGAACTGGGAGTAAAGGTGAGAGGATCGGAAGTCAAGATCATCCTGGGCGATCTCTAGAGTTCAAAGCCAATCAGGCTTACGTGAAACCCATCTCATTGCTTGTGTAAAGTGTGCCAGGCCTGATGGCACAGGCCTATAATCCCTGCTACTCAGGAGGCTGAGTCAGAGGGATCAGAAGTACAAGGCCTGCCGGGGCAAGAGAGTGAGTTCGAGACCAACCTGAGTCATTTAGTGAGACTGTGTCAAAACAAGAAGTGAAAACAGGGACTGAAAGATGGCTCAGCGGGTAAGAGCACTGACTGCTCTTCCGAAGGTCCTGAGTTCAAATCCCAGCAACCACATGGTGACTCACAACCACCTGTAATAAGATCAGACACCCTCTTCTGGTGTGTCAGAAGACAACTACAGTGAACTTAGATATAATAATAAGTAAATCTTTGGGTTGGAGCAAGCAGGGACTGACTGAACAAGCGGAGTTGACCCAAGTGAGCGGGGTTGACGGGAACAAGCAGAGGTCCTAAAATTCAATTCCCAACAACCACATGAAGGCTCACAACCCTCTGTACAGCTACAGTGTATTTACATACATAAAATTAATAGATAAATCTTTTTTTAAAAACTTTAAAAAATTTAATTTTAAAGAAGTGAAAACAGAGCTTGGTAGAGCACTAGCTTAGCATGCAGGAGGCTCCAGGTTCAAGTCCCAGGACCACAAAAAGAAAACCATACCAAAAAGCATTTTTTCCCCATGCAGGGCTCCTGTACAGAGGTGTGCCCTGGTGGGCTGAGATGGATATGAACCTGAAGGCCTCAGTCACTATTCATACTGCTGCAGACTCCAGACGCCACACACGTGGGAAACTTATATTTCAAAACTGTCTTCCTATACCCAAGGCTCAGGATTTAATCCCAAATCCTGCCATTAAGCTGCATTTTTCCTGTTTTTGTAATGATGTCCAACTTAAAGAAAACATTGTTGTTGTTTGTTTGCTTTTTTTTTTTTTTTTTTTTTTTTTTTTTTTTTTTTTTTTTTTTTTTTTTTTTTTTTTTTTTGGTTTTTCAAGACAGGGTTTCTCTGTGTAGCCCTGGCTGTCCTGGAGCTCACTTTGTAGATCAGGCTGGCCTCAAACTCAGAAATCCGCCTGCCTCTGCCTCCCAAGTGCTGGGATTAAAGGCGTGCGCCACCACGCCCAGCAAGAAAACATTGATAAAGCTCACAAAATATTTTCTTTAGATCCTCATTCTATAAGCTGGCTTCTGCTTGTTGGTTTTATTTTTAAAGCATTTTTTTATCTGTGTCACACAGACTTCTACCCCCCCCCCACACACACACACACAACCCCTGAGTTATCCTATTGGCAGGTCTTTGGGGACACAGTTACATGCATGGGACTGTCACCTCCTAAGATAATAAGACCTTCCGGGGTCACTGCAGGGGGCCCAACTGCTGCAGTTTTACAGTCTCTTTTTCTTAGGAAGTAGAAGAAATGTGTGCCTGCCTATGGAAGCCTGAGTCAATCTTACATATTGTTCCTCAGGAGCCAACACCTTGTCCTCTGAGACAGAGTCTCTCACCGGGACCAGAACTCACCATTTAGGACTACATTGAGTGGCCAGCAAGCCCTGGGGGATCCTTCTTGTCTCTCCATTTCTGGNGGCCACACACAGAATGCCACGTAGCTCCTGCTCATACGCCAGGAATTCTCGGGCTTCAACTTCACATTCTCGGGCTTAGAATCATGTCACTGCCAACACAGCCTAATGCCATATAAGGAGTTATTTATGCCAGCAAGACTGATAAGGCCGAGGCAGGCAGCGCCATCTTTCAGGGTGCGGCCGCTAGGCTCCCTACAGCCATCCACCTTTAAGAACCTACCAGGAAAGACTCTGCTGAGATTTTGGTTGACATGATGCATAGTTCATTCCAGGACACTTGGCATCCCACCTTGCTGAATCTTCAATCCATGAACATAGTCTATCTTTCTCTTGATTTGCATCCTCATTGATTTCTGGCAATAGCAGTTTGTAAACTTCCAACATGCAGACCCTACACCATACATTCAGCATTTTCATACGATGATTGACTCTCATGCAACAGAATCCATATCCACACTCTACGCTTAGTTGGGATTTTACTGCTGTGAACAGACACCATGACCATGGCAACTCTTACAAAGGGAAAGCATTTAATCGAGGCTGCCTTAAAGTTCAGGGGTTCAGTTCGTTATCAACACGGCAGGAAGCAGACAGGGTGCTGGAGAAGGAACTGAGACTTCTACATCTGGATTGGCAGGGAGCAGGAAGAGAGAGAGAGAGAGAAAGAGAGAGAGAGAGAGAGAGAGACTGGGCCTAGCTTGAGCTTCTGAAACCTCAAAGCCCCCATCCCACCCTGTGGCATGCTTCTTGGAACCAGGCCACACCTCTAATAGTGACACTCCCTATGAGCCTATGGGGGCCATTTTCATTCAAACCACCACAGCCACTGTGTTCTCTGACCTTCCAGAAGGCCGGCCAGGCATACAGTATCTCTGAATGAGACCCTTCTGCGTTTATCCATTTATTTCATCGGGCTACAGTCCCTCCTGATTACAGATCACTCCCTTTACTTCACAGAGGAGGATGCCAAGCTTTGGGAAGAAAGTATGATAAGCACTCTCCTATCTTGTTCCCCAGAATTCCATCACCCTGATGTATATACAGGGCTGGTTACTTTTCTGTTGCTCCAATAAGATTTCTGACCAAGTTAACTTGCAGAAGGAAGAGTTGACTGAAAAGATGGCTCAGTAGCTAAGAGCAAGTATTGCTCTTCCAAAGGACCTGAGTTCAGTTCCCAGGACTCACCTCAGGCACTCACGACCATCTGTAACTCCAACTCCAGGGAAGCATGACACCCTCTTCTGGCCTATATGGGTAGGCATACACATGGCATTAACTCCATTGATGGTGGTGGGCAGGCATGGGGGCCAGAGCAGAAAGCTAAGTGATCTCATCTTCAGCTTCAAACACAAAACCCAGAGCAAACTGGAAGTTGGGGACAAGGCTATGAATTCTGAAAGTCTACCCCCCAATGACATGCTTCCTCTAACAAGGCTGTGTCTCCTACGTATCTCCAAACAGCATCACCAACTGGAGATCACATGTTCAAATAAATACCTGAGCCTTCAGGGACCGAGTCTCATTCAAACTAACATGAACACTGTGTGAGCACTCCCTCTCTGAGTGTGAACGGGACTCATGAATACACTGGATCATGCTGGCTTTCATGCTGTGGAGAACAACACTGTAGGAGAGAGCAGAGGCCTCTCCGCCTCAGAACTGGTAAGAATGTCAATGAGTGTGGTGGTTTGAATACAATTGGCCCAGGGAATGGCACTATTAGGAGGTGTGGCCTTGTTGGAGTAGGTGTGGCCTTGTTAGAGGAAGTGTGTCACTGTGGGCGTGGGCTTTCAGGATCCCCCCCCCCCCCAGGCGCCTGGAAGACAAGTCATTTCCTAGTTGCCTTCAGATCAAGATGTAGAATTCTTGGCTCCTCCAGGACCAGGTGCGCCTGCATGCTGCCATGCTTCCTGCTATGATGATAATGGACTGAACCGCTTAAACTGTGAGCCAGCCTCAAGTATTGTCCTTTATAAGAGTTGCCTTGGTCATGGTGTCTATTCACAGCAATGGAGCCCTAACTAAGACAGTGGGAGTAGATCCCAAGCCTTGGGTGAGATCAAAGAGTACCCACACTTTTATTTAAGTACAAAAAAACACAGTTGAGACAGTGCCCAGATTTCTGACCTACAAAGACAACAGAGGTTGTATATATCTATGGGTTCAACCAAGTACAGATCAAAGGTAATCCTGTAAAAGAGATCCAGCTGTGCAGAGCGTGTAGAGACTATTTCTTCCTGTCATTATCCTCTAAATGACACACTATAACAACTGTTGACATCATAACAGCTGTGCATTATTATAAGTAATCTAGAGACAATTTAAGGAACACGGCGGGGCGGGGGGGATGTGTGTGAGACATGTGTGAATGCTACGCCATTTCATCTAAGGGACTTGGGTATCCGAAGTACTTGGGAGATCCTGGAACCAAGCCCCCTAGGATGCTGAGAGACAGCTATAGTTTCTGTGTGGTAACAGGAAGCCAACTTGGAGTAGAGTGAGGGTGCCTGGGCACGAGGCTCCTTTGGTAAAGGACTTAGCCCATGTGAAGGAAATCAGAGTTCTGTCCTCAGTGTTTGTGTGGGCGCGGCACACACCTGTCTTCCCGGCACTCAGGAGGCAGGAGCAGAAGGATGAGGAAAAGTTCAAGGTCACCCATGACTACACAGTGAGTTTGAGGCCAGCATGGGCAACACAGGACTGTTTCAAAACAAAACAGAATGAAGAATGTCCTTTCTCAGAGTCTGGCTGCCAGGTTCTTACTCCCTGTCATACATGTGTTTTTCCAGTTGCCTTCATGGGGGGGGGGGGGCATTAGTCTTCTTGGTTGGTGCCTTTAGCCTGGTTTGGGTTTTCTGTTTGGAACCCAGGTTTACCGACTCCTTGGTCCGTGGCAGTCTTATTAATGGTCTGTGCCCCGCCCACTTTTATTGACACTGCTTAGTTACATTGGTTTTACTAATGTAATAAATGTCCATAAACCCATCACCCTGAACAATAGCTCATCCTTCACTCCAGCCTGCCTCTAACTCTGCCTTAGGCCCCATCTGGGGTAACTGCCATCTTAATCCCAGGCCCGCATTTCCCTTGTTTAACACTTTGTATAGTATAATTACACGCATATGAATTCCATAAAATTAAGATTTCCTACTCAAGGGTTTTTAATTTTACTTAAGAGTGTCATGCAGCAAGCTGTCTCCTGGGACCTTTTTGTCTTGGTTTCCTGTTGCCAGGTTCCATCACACTGTGGCATGTTAGGCTAGGCTGGTCGGTTTTTTTTTGACCACTGTCTAACGTTTCACCATGTGACCGCACGGCCACACTCATTCATCGTCTCTGCCGCTTATGGCCACTGGGGCAGGCTCCAGATTTTTCTCTCGTGAGCCATGCTGCTCTGAACATTCTCACTCTGGTCTCCTGCTTCAGCAGATGATGTCACAAGAGTCAAGACTGCTTAAATAAACCAAGGCGGGAGGGTTGTGTATCTTCAACAGAAAAGAAGCAGGCTCTTAAAAAAACTTTCCAGCAGCCCCCCACCCCACCCCTCACTCTCGACTGTGCTCACTGAACAATGGATCCAAAAAGAGGCTTCCAAGGCTAGTGACCAACCCAGCACTGTGGAGCAAGGACATCTTGAACAACTCTCCTACCACAAGAGCGTTTCGACATCCCAGAGTGGCGGTAAGGAAGCGGGTAACCACAGGGGCTGCTCACTGAGCTGTGTGCCGGGCTGTAGCCCCAACGTGTCTCTCTGTACATTTGGGATGCACCGCCCCAGAAAGTAACCCCCACTCCCATGCCAGACCACAGTGGGCATGCACTGTCGGTGACCGCAGCCAGCAAGTGGTCCAGATGGGAAATGAATCGCAGCCCCAGGCCCGCCCCTGCCCTGCTGGGTTCCTCTGGGGACCCTGGTTGAATCACCAACCTTTGTGAGACCGGAGTGTCCTTACTGAGCCCCAGGGAGGTGCACACCCAGTGAGATAAGAGGTCTAACATCCTTTGGATTGGAGAGAAAGTTCGAGAGGGTGGAGAAGCTGAGTGCAGAGCCAGGAAGAGAGGAGGCCACTCTTGCCCGGCTCCAAATTACACTGTCACTGTCTACTCAGGGAATATGATAGCTCCTCTCCAGGCAGAAATATTATATCAGTGCCTCTCACTTACACTCCCAATGGGAGTGGACCATTCTTATAGGAGCAGGGCGGTATACAAGGCCCTGCATAAAGACAGGGAAATCCAGGAATCAGGGACACAGCATGTGAAGAAAACTAAATAAAATCCTGGTTTTCTCCTTCACAGCATGTGACGCGGTGGCTGGCTAGCGAGTTTCAAGTTGTCTTTCTCATCCTTTAAATGGGAAGGGCAAGCTGGCACAGAGGTTCATGCCTTTAACCCCAGCACTCAGGCGTCAGAGGCAAGTAGATCTCTGGGAAATCAAGGCTAGCCTGGTCTACATATCAAGACTTTGTGTCTTACTTACTTATTTGCTGTGACAAACACCATGACCAAGGTAACTTATGAAACAAAGCACTTAATTTGGGAACTCGTGGCTCCTGAGCGTTGGAATCCGTGACTGTCATGGCAGAGAGCGTGGCAGCAGGCAGTCGGGTAGGCCTAGAGCAGGAGGAAAAGCTAAAAACCTACACCTGCTCCACAAGCACAAGGCAGAGGGAGAGAAAGCAAGCTGGGAATGGTGTGCGGATGGTCCAACCCCAGTGACACACCTCCTCCAAGAAGGCTACACCTCCTAGTCCTTCCCAAACAGTTTCACCAACTAGGGACCAAATATTCAAATGTATAAAAGTGTAAAGGGTAGGTCCAGTTCTACCTCCCAGTCCCATGTTCCCAGAAATCAGGCTCAAAATATACTTACAAACACCTTGGCCGTATAGCTAGACTCTTGGCTAGAATCAAAACCATATATTTTAACCTATGTTCTGACACGTGGCTGGTTACCGGTGCTCAGGTACCGTGTGCCCATCTCCTCACATCTGCCTGGGAGAATATCCCACCTGACTCTATCCCACAATTTTCTCTCCTCCCGGGTGTCCCACCTCCTATTTCCTGGCTAAGCCATAGGCCATCAGATTTATCACTGACAGATACCACATCCATACAGACATAAGATATTCTCCTTACATGTGAGTTTATAGGGGCCAGTCTCACTTAAACCACTACATCTTGTCAAATAAAAAGCAAACAAAACTGACATCACAGCCTAAGCACGTATCACAGGGCAGATAGAGGCAAAGGCGGTAGCCCTGCTAACTCTAACCTGAGGACCCCAGCACTGTGGAAGGGTCAAAGCCTTTCGGGTGTTCAGTGTCCTATTGAGGAGAAATGGAAGGCAGCTTTGGGAGAGAGGGTGGTGTTTGGGGGTCGGTGAGGGGGATGAGAATTTTATAGGAAGCAACCAAAATAAGGAGTGTGGGAGGGGCTGGCGAGGCTTCATGACCCAAAGGCCACAGGAGATAGGGCATTCCCCAATGTGGGAATCAGGCTAAGTTAGTCTAGCTATCAATCCAGCTTCCTACCCATCATTTCTGTGTGTCCTGTCTCAGTGGCAAGCTAACTAGGCCCATCCCCAGGTGTCCCAGCCCTGTTGTCCCTCCATCTTCAGGAGAGGGAAACAGGACTCTTTTAGAGCCCCTGCCTAGACAGGTGACCACTGCCTAGGCTTCATGTGACCTTTGACTTCCATGAGCCCAGAGGAAAACAGATTTTGAGTGTCACCACCACCCCTGAGGGTTGGAACCGAGCCCTGCCTTCCAGAGCTCTGTATTGCACACTCCATGTGCTAGGTCTAACAATGGTCTTCCATTGTGACAAGCTCAAAGCGTTAAGTCTTGAAGCACATCCTTGGCTATCAGGGTTTAGGAGTAGCTCATATTTAATTGAACTGACAGTTCCAAGACTGAGGGTTGCAACTCAGTTGGCAGAGGGCTTAATGCACGAAGCCCTAGGTTCAGTCGTTGGCACAGTGTCAGATCTGACACAGGGGAACGCATCTGAGGAGATGGCTTACTGAATGAAAGTGCTCGTTCTACATGAGCAACCATATTTGAAAAATAAAAAATCCAAGCAAACCAGGTATGACTGTGTGTATTTGTAAACAAACCTCTAGTTGTTGGAGGTAGACAGTGAAGATGGCTGAGGGGGGAGGAGGGTGTCAGTGGGGCTCACCTAGCTGAAAAACAGTGAGCTCAGATTCAATGAAAGACCCTGAGAATAAGGCAGAGAGCAATGGAGGAAGGCCCCGTATGTCTTCCTCTGGTTACAGCACAGGTGCAGGCATGTGCATACATACACACGTCAGAGCGAGAAGTAGGGTGTGCAAAGAACAAACTAACAAACAAACAAACGTGCATGGTAGCATGTGCCCTGGGGAGAGCACATGACCCGAACGTCAGAAGTTCAAAGTCATATTTAGCAATCTAGTGAGGCTGGGGTTCCATCCTAGGCTACTCGAGACCCTGTTCAAAACCAAGTGGACCATTTCACAGGTTCCTACTGACAGACACCAGGGAAATCTCTGCCGACTGCAGGGACCCTGACAGCTAGGTTGAAACTGGCTACAGCAGGGGCAAGAACACGTGCAGAGTGAGTGCCCACTGCCCAGTCCAGGTGCCCTCTCTGTGCCCTCAGCAGGCTGGCTTCAGCGGCATCTCGCAGGGCCAACTTTTCGGTGCACAAAGTCTTCCCGTAGGATGAGAGGAAGCTCCGGCCTGGACATTGGGGGGGGGGGTACATTGGGGGGGGTATGGGAGAGGGGGATGCTTACTCAGCTTTGTTTAGCTCAAGAGTCAGTCTGGCTTCTCTGCTTCCTGAGCCAGGGGGCCTGGGGCTAGAAGGAAGGAAATCCCTTTCTGCCAAGAACGCCAGCCAGACCCCTCCTGAAGAGCCCCCTCCTCCGGTCGCCGCAGCCCTTCACCCACTCTGCGTTATTAGCTGCCCAGGGGCTACCCTTCACCTAAGCAGCTCCTTTGGGGGTTCCACACACTCTCCAAAATACCCCTAACCCTCAGGACTACATCTGGTGCCCTCCTCCCCACAATCCATCCCCAGCCGCCAGCTTTGGTTTCTCCAGGCCCCTTTGTCTGGCCCTTTCTGAACCCGTTTGGGGCTCAGCCCAGATCAGCAATTATAAGTACCCACTTTTCCTCTCGGCTCGCACAAGGTGCCCATTGTCTGCCGTGCAAGGGAAGAGCATCCATGTTCGTGCTGTGAAGGAGGAAGGGTGTTTACTTACCCAAGGTCGGCTGCACCACCTTGCATGCTGCGCACAACCACACCCCAACACAGGAGGAACACGCGCTCCTTGCGGGTCCTGTGGTAGATAAAGCAAACAGAGCTGCAGGGCACAGAATGGCGGCATAGATACAGGACATAGATTGTATAGACAGTGGGACCCTTGAGGTCAGGTCCAGCCATCCTCTGGATCTACCAGCGTTGCTTCCAGAACTGCCCCCATACCAGTACCCACAGATGCCCAAACGCATTGTTCAAAACAATGACATTTTATATATAGCCTAACCAAACCCTGTTATCCACCTAAACTCCATATAATATCTCATACAACACAAATGCTATGTAAACTGTTATTACACTGTATTGTTTAGAGAGTAGGGATGAAGGAGTAGCACTGTGCAAATCCTTCCGACATTTTAACTGCTGAGATACCTCTCCAGGCCACCACTTCCCATATTTTAAAATATTGACTGATGGGGTGTATAGCTACAGAACCCGAGGACAGAGAAAGGTGGTGATTTGGTCCGTACAGGCTATAGCCACCTCTGCTCAGGCCTTCTGAGACTCCCTCCACTCTTTTCTTCTATCTCTTGATTAATCGTCACCCCTGCTCTCCCAGGCAGGGATCACAGCTCCTGGCAGCAAGCTAAGGGCAGGAAACGAGGGTGGCTGGAGGCATCCCTGAGCTTACCCAAGGAGAAAAAGGAGTGGAAGCTACCAAGAATCCAACACAGCAGAGCTGCAGGGCAGACCTGAGGACGCTACTGGTTGTTGTGTTTTGAGACATAGTCTCACTATGTGATCCTGGCTGGTTTGAAGCTCCCTACATATACCAGGTTGACTTCAAACTCACGGAGAGCTCTGCCTCTGCCTCTGCCTCTGCCTCTGCCTCCGCCTCCGCCTCCGCCTCTGCCTCTGTCTCCCGAATGCTGAGATTAAAGGTGTGTGCCACCATGCCTGGTGTTTCTCATATTCTTCATGGGAAAACGAGCTGTGACTTGCTCAAGATCACAGGACAAATCCCCTGGCCCAGAGTGGGGCTTGGGGACTTAGTATGAGGATCAAAGAGTAGGTTGGTCAGATTCTAGGCACATTTCTCATCCTGTAAGCACACACGTTGCATACATACCCACATGGAAAGGTCGCATACGCACGCACGCACACACACTAAACCCTGTGAGTAAACTGTGGCCCGTGATATTAGTGGTACTAGCTGTGCACGTACTAATATCAGTGCAAGTCAGTGCGTGCTCAAAACAGCAGAACTATTCTGCCTTGCAGACCTGGAAGCCAGAAGGCCAAGTTCAAGCTATTGGCAGGGCCCCACTTCCTCCTCCGCACTTGGGAAGCATCCCATCTGACTCCCTGGTGACAACTTGAGCTCAGTGGTGGCTGCATCACCTCAGCCTTCAGGTGGCTTCTGTCTTGTGTCTGTGTGTCCTTTGTTCTTATAAAGACATCAGTCACTGGGTGTGGTCCCCTTGAATCTGGGGTGACCTTATCTTCAACTGAGTTACACCTACAAGGACCACACCTCCAAACAAGGTCACATTCTAAGCTTTCAGGTGGACATAACTTTGGGCAGGGGGGATGGGCACAGAACACCATTCAGTCCACAATAGCAGTGGTTCTCAGCCTTCCTGGTGCTGGGACCCACTAATACAGTTCTTCATGTTGTGGTGACCCCCCCCAACCATAAAGCTATTTTCATGGCTACTTCATAACTGAGTTTTGCTACTGTTTTGATTCACAATGTAACTACCTGGGGTGCGGGATGTCTGATGTATGACCCCTGTGAATGTGTCAGGTGACGCCCACCCCCAGGGGTTGCAACCCACCATTTGAGGAGCGATGCACTATAGTTACATGTGGTGGCGCACGCCTTTAATCCCAGCACTTGGGAGGCAGAGGCAGGCGGATTTCTGAGTCCGAGGCCAGCCTGGTCTACAAAGTGAGTTCCAGAACAGCCAGAGCTATACAGAGAAACCCTGTCTTGAAAACAAAACAAAACAAAACAAAACAAAAGCAAACGAACAAACAAACAAACAAAAACAAAGATGACGGAGTGAGAATGGGAACAGCTTTTGTGTGGCGCTGTCATTTACCTACTGCAAATATAGTAGAGGATTGTAAGAAATTCAGAGGGAAAGTGACACAGAATAGGTGACTGGGTAGAATAGGGGTGATGGCTGGGTAGAATAGGGGTCACTGGGTAGAATAAGGGTCACTAGGTAGAATAGGGGTCACTGGGTAGAATAGGGGGTTTAGGCTGTAGTACTACTGGTAGGAGGGGCTCAGGAGACACCCTACTGAGAAGATTTGAACAGAGTCTTTGAAAAGTAGAAGGAATGAGCCATTTGGGTGTCTGGGGAAAGGCATTGAGGAGGCAGGAGGAGCCGTGCAAAGGTCCTGAGGCAGGAGTATGCCAGGCATGAGGCTGGAACAGAGTAAATGAGAGGCAGACGAAGAGCAAAACGGGACCGGCAGGTCTTGCAGGTCCCTATAGGAACCTGTCTCCTTACACCACTGGGAGTGAGGATCGCCAGAGCTGAAGAGAAGAAGAAATGCCTGTGTAGTCACGTATCACTCTGGCTGCTGGTTTGGGCCCAGGCTGCAGGGGGCCATGACTGAGGCTAACTCCGGCTTCCAGCTCTCCACCACACCCTGCCGCCTCAGGCAGACAAGCCTCCACAACTGGCCTGGAAAGGCGCCTCGGGTGCCCTGCCTCCCCTGCTGCTGGACCCCCCGGCCTGCCCGCAGGGTTCAGGTTTCCCCTAGTCAGCTGTACCCACCGAGCTGGGAAACTCGGCTTTTCCAGAAACAGTTCGTCATTTTTCCATTCGGAAAACTTTGCTGCTCCCGCCCCTGCCCCCTGCAACCAAAGCTGAACACGAAGCACTCAGCTTTTCTGGAGCTCAGGAGGCCCATGAGCCGGGGCGCGGTGGGTCTCACCTGCTCATGGCTATCTGCCACCAAACTATCCATTTCCACAGCTGGCCATGCTACTACCTCCTTAAAAATCGTCCCTGCCCTTCACACATGCTCTCCATAGCTGGTACCTACTGTGCCACCCACCGGCTTTTGTCCCCTGCCTTGCTATGTATGAGGGAGTGCGCCCAGGTTGGAGGCCCCGGAGCACCTTGGGAAGAGGGGAGGGCTGGGACTCACGCTCCCATCTTCGCTGCTGAGATAAGTGAAGAGTTCTGCCAAAGTCTGTCTTCCACGGTGTCCCTTGCTCCCTAGCCAATGGGGAATCGCCACACTTGCCGAGCCAGCCAGGTATGCAGAGCCTGAGGCTTGGGGGGATTTCTTTAGGTCCTCCAGGATAATAACATTTTCTTTCTCCTCCTGCTCTAGTTTTGCCCTACACTCCTTCTTGAGGTGACCCCAAGATCCAGCTAATTGTTTTCCCCAAAGTGCCTGACCTGTGTGAGACTCAGAGGTCCAGATATGTCACAATCGATCTCCATGTTCTCCAAAGGACTGTTATCCCCGAGCCCTGTATAAGTCTCTGTCCACGTGTGAACAGGGGGCCAATCCCCTCTTCATTCGGTCTTGGGGGGTGGGCGGAAGAACTAAAATTTCATGTCCATCAAAACTGAACCTCTGTCATTTCCTAAATACGGGACTTGGAGGTGTATTCCTAAGTGCCTGAGTCTCCCCAGCTATAAAGTACGGATATGCTTTTCACAGCACATGACACTGTAGTGATTTAGTTAATATCATGGATGGGGTGAACTCTGTGAATACCCAGAGAGCTGACAAGCACTGACGGTTTGAATGAGAATGTCCCACATTGGCTGCTATGTATGAATACTTGGTCTCCAGTTGGTGGCGCTGTTTGGGGGGGGCGGTGTAGGAGGTGTGGCCTTGCTGGAGGAGGCGTGTCACTTGGGGTGGGCTTTGAGATTTCACAGCCTCCATGATTTCTTTCTCAGCTTCATGCTTCCAGTTTAAAGAGGCAAGCCTTCAACTTCAATGGCCATGCTTCTAGTCTGCCTTGGTGGACTCTTAATCCCCTGAAACCGTAAGCCAACATGAACTCTTCCATAAATCTCTCCGGTCCTGGCGTTTTATCACAGCAGCAGAGAACTGATCAGTATACAGGGAGAGCTACGCATCTTGATGAGCCAAGCACTGGGCTCTGCTCTCGCCACAAAAATCTCCAAGGGCTAAGTGGAGATTTAAGCATGCTTTCTTCTATACATTTCTTGCTTTTATTTATTTATTTATTTATTTATTTATTTATTTATTTATTTATTGGTTTTTCGAGACAGGGTTTCTCTGTATAGCCCTGGCTGTCCTGGAACTCACTCTGTAGACCAGGCTGGCCTCGAACTCAGAAATCCGCCTGCCTCTGCCTCCCAAGTGCTGGGATTAAAGGCATGTGCCACCACTGCCCGGCTCTTGCTTTTATTTTTGAGATTATAAAACAATTACATCCTCGCCCCTTTCCCTTTCCTCCCACCAAGTACTACATCTCTCGTCCTCAGCATCTCTGGGCTGCCTGTGTAAGGATGCTTTGTGTAAGGATGGGGCCTCATGGCTTTCCCCATCGCCTTTGCCTATTGAAGCTGCCCTTGTTGAGCTCCCGTGTAGGCTGTCATGTTTGTGAGACTTTACGGCTGTAGCTTCTGACAAGGCTATGCCTGTAATGTTCCCTGAGCCTTAGGTGCAGGAGTTGTTTTGTAGATGTGGCCACTGGGACTGAGCTCCACAGCTCTGCATTTTGATTGATTGCTCTTTAGAATAAGCCTGGCCGGGGCCCACAGTGACAGTGTAGGGATCAGTTAGAGTGTTGTTGTTGGAGTTGTTTGTTTGTTTGTTTGTTTTATTTTGTAATAGTCTCTGTTGCAAAGAATTTTCCTCATGAGCGGTGAGGACTACGCCTGTATCTGGTGATCTGGAGCTAGGAACCTCTGATGGGCAAGAACATTCAACATTTGTCTTTTGGGGTCTCACTCAATATGATCTTTTCTAGATCCATCCATTTACTGCCTAGACCCTGGGCAAGTGTGGGGCAAGCAGACTGTGGACCACACAGAGGAACTGCTAAGGTTGAAGCAGGTTCAAAAACCCCCCAGTAAATCTCATGATTGAAAACAGCAGGCAGTGGAACCAGCTCCCCGCCAGGTTCTACCAATCCTGGAACAAGTGACCATGACACCCCACTGAGAGGACCATGGCAACCGGTCACATAGCCTAAAAACCTGGAATTCTCCATGCTAATGAGGAATCTAGACAGGTCCCGAGTGTTAAGCCAATGAGCTTCTCTTCCTGGGCATCCCTTCCTGCAAAACGTATTTAATCCCTGGTTCACACTGAGTAAGACGTGGGCATTCACATCTGCCATAAAAATAAAGCTGTTTGGACAAGAAAGGACCAAGCTGCTCCTAAAATCTTAGGAGAAGGCCTCTCTTCCAGCTCCTCCAGACTTTCGGCACTTGCTCGGAGCCTAGTTCTGGGTTCAGCCGTCCCCTTCCTGCCTGGCGTGTAGGGGAAGTGTAGACCCTCGGACCACCGCTCTCAACTCCTCGAGGTCCGCAGCCGTGTCTGGGTACACAGGAGATTGAGAACCACAGTATCTGTCCCAGCCTCCACTGTTTCTGGGGGCTGGGGGGCACAGGGGTCACTGGCTGAGACACCCCCACCCTCCAATCTTGAGCTGCATTCTCCCTTCATTGAGCAGAATGCCTATGGCGCTCCGGCATCTGAGCATTGAGGCAGACGCGCAGCCAGACAGGGAAGAAAACAGGTCATTCTTTTTGTAAGATTTTATTTTTATTATTTTTTAAATTCTGTGTGCGCGCGCGCGCGCACACACACACACACACACACACACACACACACACACACACACGAAATCCAGGTGTCTTATGGGGCTAGAGGCATCAGATCTCCTGGAGCTGGAGTTACGGGAGTTTGTGAGGTGGCCACTGTAGGAGCTGAGAATGGAACCCAGGCCCTCTAGTAGAGCAGTGCTCTTAACCACTGACCTATGGCTCCAGCCCTAAGATCCAAGCAGTCTTGGTATTAGCTCTGTGCAGCAGAAACCAACCTGCCAGGCTCTGCTCAGAAATTCACCCCATCTTCTCCTGGACCGGATAGAAATCTGTAAGACATTTGGAGTGGGTTGATGTGGGGCAGGCGACCATTACCTGCCCTCTGTCATGAAGCTCAATGGCTATGAAACTGACTGAAAGGGAAAGAGCTACCTGGACTCTGATTGGTCGCGCTCACACTGGGCAACCTGAGGACAAGCCCTGCCCCCTCCGCAAATTATTGCGGACAGGCTGTGACTCCATCATCGGCCTTTCTTCTACCACCATCCTCTTTGGCCTCCCTCACAAGCCTGCAGGCCAGTCCTGCCCCGTCCAGGCTAGCCTGGCTCGGCTTTCAACATCTCTACCCCCCAACTGACAAACGCTCTCCCAAACCCTGTCTTGACTTAGGTTCTTCCTGCTCACCCCAAGATGGGAGGCTGTGGTGGGCATGAACAAGAAGGAAGCTAGCAGAACCCCTTCCTAACTGGCTCCTACACTGTCGCCTGTGCCCCCCCCCCCACTATCCCAGGATTCTGCCAAAGAGTATGGAAGTCAGGGAATCTGCTCCTGTCTTGCCTCTTTGACCAAAAGTAGAGAGGGGACCCCAGGAAGTGGAGCTCCCAGGTCCAAGTGACCATCCATGCCTGGCTGCAAGAGCAACGAATGTCTCAGAAGTCTGCTGAGTGCCACCCCAGCCCATCTTGCACGCCACAAAATGTCCTTCTCTCTCTTCATCCTAGGAGGGTAGGGGTCCTCCTGAGGCTTCTCACAGCCTCTGCCATCCACTATGGTCCCTCAGAGTCCCACTGCTCTCCTATGTAGAGACCTTGCCTACCCAAGGGGAAGAGGAAAGAGACTGGGACCTACCCTAAACCCTATCTATCCCTTCTTAGTGGCAGTCCAGGGGAAAATTAGGAGAGTAGATGATGAGCTGTGTGTTAGAGGATAATAGAAAGTGGTTTCATTCAACTTAAGAATACCACGCTAGTTTATATAAAAGGCTCAGTTTGCATTCATGTGTGTGTGTGTGTGTGTGTGTGTGTGTGTGTGTGTATGTGTGTGTATGTGTGTTCACATGTATTTGTGTATATGTAGGCATGTATGCACATGCATGAATATATATGTGTGTGTGTATAAATATGTATGTGTGTGTGTGTGTGTGTGTGTGTGTGTGTGTGTGTGTAAGCCAGAAGCTCACATCAGGTGTTTTCCCCTTTCTCTCTTCAGTTTAATTTTGTGGCAAGCTCTCTCACTGAACCTGGGGCACATCACTTAGGCCAGACTAGCTGCCTGTGAGCCCCAGAGATCCTTCTGTCTCTGCATCCCCACACTGCCTCTCCCTCTCCAGCTTTTGACTTGGGTGCTGGGGAGCTTAGATCAGGTCCTGTTGCTTTCACAAGCAAGTACCTGCTGAGCTGTCTCCCTGGGCCACTGCGTATGTAGAGATGCATTCTGGAGTGATTGGGGTGGCAGGTCACAGTGTCATACCATTGTGTATGTGTGTGTATGTGTATGTACGTGCTCAGAACCCCCCCCCCCATAGCAAATAAAATCCAGCAAAATGTTCCTTATTCTGTCTCAGTGGTGAATACCTGCAGGTTCACAACACTACTCTTACCTGTTTGAAAGTTGGGTTTTTCTTATAGTTAAAAAAAAAAAGTATTTAAGAAAAAGGGAAAGGCATTGTTCTGACCTGGGCTTGGATACACCGTCTCCTCTGTATCCCTGCTGTGTGGTGTTCGGCAAGGATTTGTTTGGTAAGGTTCATTGAGGCTGAAACACACGAATGTATGGTGAGAGCTGGCAGAGTTCCTCACAGGTAGCAAACACTCAGCAATGGCTGCTGTGTGTTAAAGGAGTCGTGAGGGGAGCTGGATGCATGGGGTGGGGGTGGGGGGCATCCTTCTCAACTGCGTACTTCGGCCTTTTCTACCCTCAGTAAAGAGAGGTTAATATTGCTTGGGTTCGGGCCGGGTAGATGACTCAATCAGTCGAGTGCTCGTTATGCAAGCATCAGGACTTGAGTTTGGATCCCTGCACTCAGATGAAAAGATGGACACATAAGTAATAAATAATAATAAGTAATAAGTGCCTATCATCCCAGCACTGGAGAAGCAGAGGCTTGGGGATCTATGGGGCCTGCTTGATAGCCGGAGTCTCTGAATCACCGAGCTCCAGGTTCAATGAGACCCTCTCCATAACAAGAGGCCATTGAAGGAGAAACCCATTGTCAGACTCTGGCCTCCACAGACACATACACAAATATGAATGTCTGTACACATAAAAACTCCAAATGCCCCACCCAGGTGGTCCATCACATAATCAGCCACCAAATGCAGACACTACTGCATATGCCAGCAGGACATTGCTGAAAGGACCCTGATATAGTGAGGCTTTGACAGTCCCTGACAAATACAGAAGTGGATGCTAACAATCATCTATAGGGCAGAACATAGGGTCCCCAACGTAGGAGCCAGAGAGAGAACCCAAGAGCTGTAGGGGTCTGCAACCCTATAGATGAAACAACAATATGAACTAATCAGAACCCCCAGAGCTCACGTCTCTAGCAGCATATGTATTAGAAGTTGGCCTTGTTGGCCATTACTGGGGAAGAAAGGCCCTAGGTCTAGCAATGTTTGTAAGCCCCAGTACAGGGGAATGCCAGGGCCAAGTAGTGGGAGTGGGTGGGTAGGGGAGCAGGGCAGGGGAAGGGTATAGGGGACTTTGGGGATAGCACTTGTAATGTAAATGAAGAAATTATCTAATAAATAAAAAAAACCTCCAAATGCATATGTATATACACATGCACAACCACGTACACATGTGTGCAAACGTGATCATATATACACACACATATGCAACATACACACAAACTCCAAAGATGTGTGTATACATATATACATACAACACACACACACACACACACACACACACACACACACACACACACACTGCTTGGGTCAACAGCCCAAGCCCCTTCCTAATGTTGAGTTCTGTTGGATGCTGAAGAGAAGAAAATGTGGGGTACTTCTTAATGCAGGACACTAATTCCTACAAGAAGCCCCCAATTCTGTATCCAGTTCAGAATCTGAACAATTTCCATAAGCCACATCAAGACACCAGCTTTGAGGAAAGTCAGGCTTGAAGGTCAATCCCTCAACACCTCCGTAGTTGCGCAGGATAGCAGGGAGGGAGGGCCCCATGCCGAGAGACACGGGTAGTAAGGGGAGAAGGCCAGCCTTCCCTATTTTGGGAGGTAGGAAGCAGCAGGTGGCTGGCTGGTACTGGGACATGTGAACCCTCCCATCAGGGGCCATGTGGCCAGCAGCAGGGCAGCCTGGCACTGCCAGGTACAGCCAGGCTCCAGTAAACCCACCAGCCATGTGGAGAAGATCTGGTTTCCTAGCCATAGCACAAGTCACAGCGTGGATGGTTGAAAAGCCACCTGACTGTACCCTGTTCCCACTGGTCTCCCTTACCACCACCCCCCCAAAAAAACCCCTCTTCAGGCAAGCAGGCTGCAGACCTGGAAGTTAAAAAGTCCCCCAAACCTCCCCATTCCAAGCAATGGAGGTATAACCCTACCATTTCAGAGCTTCTTAAACAGAGATTCTACCTGAGGAAATCTGAAGGGGAGTCAGCTTTACATCCAAAAAAAAAAAAAAGAAAGAGAGAGAGAGAGAGAGAGAAAGAAAGAAAGAAAGAAAGAAAGAAAGAAAGAAAGAAAGAAAGAGAGAGAGAGAAAGAAAGAGAGAAAGAAACAAACAAACAAACAAACAAACTTGACTTGACCATGGTGAACTAGGTGCTACAGGTGGCTGGTGACAACCCATGGTGACAGTCCCTGTAGGAACCTGGTTATTTTGGGCTGAGCATCAGAAGCAGGAGACTTCCCGGATGAAAATAGCCTTTCCCTGGGTGTCATTCCCAAGACATATTCTGTTCCCAGTGGCCTGCTTGTCACAGGGCACTGTTCTGCCTGCCCCTCCCAGGCAGGGTGAGCATGGCCAGGACGGCCTTCCAGCCAGGAGAGGGGGGCACGGGGGGGGGGGGCAGCAGAGACAAGCCTTGTTTCCTAATCAGGACCTTGCAGGAACTGGTCTCCAGGGCCACAGAGAGCTGTGCACCATTTGCCAAACTCCTCCTTCTCCAGCTCTGCAAAGCCCTCTGGCTCCACCTGCCTCCCCAGTGCTCAGTCAGTCATTTCTTGTGGTCTGGGGCTCCCCCTAAGACTCAAAGTCCCCAGGGGATAGGCCTTGTGTGTTCTTCAAACTGGCAATCTCTGAGGCCAGGCAGACCCTGTCTTCCTCAGGCTAGAGCCGGCTGATGTCAGACAGTGTCTCCCTCAGACCAGGTCTCTCTGAGGACAGCACTCAGGGTTAGAGCTCTCCCAGACGGGGTTGTGTCCCACTTAATCTGGGGCTCCTTCAGGGCAGGACCAGGCCTCTCTTGTTTTCTGGCACAGTCTAGAGACAGTTTACTAGAGTTCAGGAGTCCAGGGTTCCTGGTCATCTGTCTCTAGATACAGCTCTCTAGGCTAAGAAGTTTTGACACTTGGAAGGTTCCACCTCCATCAATTCAGGGCATCTGTCTGACTCCTCAGACTCCCGCTCGGTCGTGAGCAAAGTCATGAGCAAACGGTGGTCCCTGCCCTCCGACCAGTGTGAGACTTAAATGAGATGATAGGAACAAGAGTCTTGGCAAGGTGCCCAGCTGAGAGGGCAATTAAAAAGTAAAGAAAGGACTGGAGTCTTGAGAGCCATTTGTCAGTTAGACAGAGCCCCAGGCCATATGACCCTGAAGTCTAGGGCCAAGACTAACCCTGGAAGGCCACAGAGTGACCCAGGTCACTGTCCAGGCTAGGGATCCTCTTAAGATTCCAGTCTGCAGCTGTCTAGAGGCACGGTTCAGGCAACACTGTAGCAAGACTCAGTCATGTTCCACTTCCTCTTTGCCACACACTAGCTTGAAGTTGGGAGGGGGCTCCTTGGGGTAGAGCCCAGGCTCTAGCTTGCAGCACCCACCTTGAGCTCCCAGCTCCAGTCACCCCCCACGATGCTCTGAGCCTCTCCCTGCCTCTTTCCTACCACCAGGTGGAAGAGCCCAGATTTTTTTGTACAAGTGACATTCGCATGATGTGACACCTCTGGACTGGACAGAGGACCCCAGGTCAGGACCAGACAACATAAATATATCTGGGGAGTTTACATTGTCGGGGAGGTTGACGCGTTCATCACTCCGCAAGCTCTGCCCCTGTTTATTCCCCGAGAGTTCACGGCCGGGGCGCCACCTCTGGAGGGAGGTGGAGGGAATCTTCCTTTGGGTGGCTGCAGCTGCAGGGACATCAGTGAGCTGGGGGAGCCTGGGAAAGCCTGAGCGCACGTAGGCCACACCCTCCCACCTCCTCCAGCTGCAGCTGCACCGGCCCTGCTCCAGATGATGCTGTTTGCAAGAGAGAGTCCGGCCGGCCGGGATGGACTTGTGGGTGGAGGCCCTTTGGCCACCTTCCCCTCTGACCTCAGCCCCACCCAGTTCCAGTACACCCTCTCGGGTCTGGTTAAGTGGGTTCTGGCTTGGGCTAATCTTTACTAGCTGCTCCTGTAACTTGCCCAGGGCTCTTTTCTATACTTGCAGCAGTTCCCACCACCCTGTGTCTTCCACCCCCTCTGAGGAGCAGGCTGAGCCAGGACTGTCTTGGTCTGCCTGGGAGGGTGGGAACCCAATGGCTATTCTGGCTGTCCATAGTTCAGGGTTGACCAGCTAATGGTAATAGCCTCTCAGGGACCTGCAAAGGACCCACCTAGCAGAGAGAGAGAAACTGAGGCAGGGCAAAGAAAACAGATGAGGCGGTTGCTCACAGGCGCTCGGCTGGCGAGGTTAGGATTAGAGCTGCGCTCTAGATGGCTGTCTTCTCTGCTTGGCCCTTCTACCCAGAACCTGACTCTTACGTAGTTGTGCAAGGACACCTTCCCAGAGCAGATAGGAGACACCTGTCTTCTCCACACACTTTCATGTGAGAGGAGAGCATGGCCATTAGTTTCCATTTTCACTGGCAGGGCAAAGTCTCATGCCAAACAGGCAAGAGGGGAAAACCAATAATAACACCAGGCTCCAGAGCTTCCTGGAGGCCAGCGAGCAAAGCGTGCCTGCTTCTGTCCCTTCTGAGTCCTGAAGTCCCCCATCTCAGGAGCTCCTCACTGCGCCTCCTATGACAAAGAGGCAGGGTGACTTGTCTAAGGTCATACCGCTAATGGCAGAACCTGTGCTCTGGGCAAGGAAAAGAGGTTGAAAGCTGGGTGTGGTGGCTGAGGCAGGTGGATCTCTGTGAGTTTGAGGGCAGCCTGGTCTATAGCCTGAGTTCCAGGCTAGCCAGGGTTACATGGTGATACCTTGTCTTTTAAAAAAATTAGTGAAATAGAACTGGAAACATGGCTCAGTGATTAAGAGGGAACACGTGTTGCTCTTACAGAGGACCCCTGGTTTGATTCCCAGCATCCATATGGTGGCTCACAACCATCCATCACTCCACTCCCAGAGGTTCCAAGTCCCTTTTTTGGACTCCATGGGCACCAGGCATGCAAGCGCTGCACAGACTTACATGCAGACAAAACACTCGTACATATAAAAATAAAGCAAATAAACTTCCAAAATTTTTAAAATAAGTAAGTAGAGACTGATTTTTGAATCCTAGTTTCAACTACAAGTGTGTGAGTGTGAGCATGTGCACACACACCACAGCCACTGGTGGGGGCATTTGAAGCTGGGTCACATGTTTCATGGGCCGATGAAAGAAACGGTATGAGATTCACAGCAGGACTGGAAGGAAGCGAGACTATATAAACCATTCCTAATGGTGCGGAATCACATGACAGGCCTCATTTCACATGACCTTGGCCATAGCAACCGTGGGCTGGAGTTCCTGGAGTAGCAACAGTTAGTTTGTGGTTGTCTCGGCCATATGAATAGGGTAGACAGAGGTGGGAGGTGCTGGTGACGGTACTGTGTGGGGGTAACCGTGGAGGTGTTGGAGACAGCCACAGTAGTGACACAGATGAGAAAGGTGACTGAGCCAGATGTGAACCCCTTTCCAGCTGCTCCGGGAAGCCCCTCCGAGTTGGTCACATCTAGCCCTTGCAAGCTAGCTGTGGCTGAGCACTTTCGCCAAATGTGACGACAAGCCACAAAGAAGTCAAGCCCTGCTTGTTCAAGGTCACAAAGGCAGGAAGAGCCAGACGATCAACTTGCCTCAGGTTCTCTGGCCCCGGTGCCCGTCAGCTGCCTGCCCTTGCCCAGCGACAATGTCCCGATGCCCTGAGTAGGTGGGCCAGGACGGGCCATGCACTCTCACACAGCAGGCTCCAGTCTGGGCAGGGAGGAGGCACAGAGCCACATGACGGAGGAAATAGCCCCAATGCCGGCCCCACAACCCACATGCAGTGTGACCTTCTCTGGGTGGCAGCCAAGGTAGATGCCAGCTGCCAGGTGACAGCAAGCCCTTCGGCCAGTTGGTGGAGCCTGGCAAGAGCCCTGCACACCAAAGAGGTGAAGTCAGGGGTGGAAATAATCCTGGAACCAGAGGAAAGCTTGCTTTCCTGGAAAGTTCTGCTCCGATTGGCTATGGCAGGGGCTTCTGCACAGGCCTTTCCAGTCAGAAGCACGGTTATTAATAACCCCAAACCTGCCTCTGTCCCCACCCTTGGGAGAAGGCAGGGTTTTCAGGGCCTCCTCCCTGCCCCAGGCAATAAGTCCCACTGGTGGAAGGATAGAGAGCCCATAGGATCTGAGCTCTATATAGAAGGCATACAGCCTTAGACTTCATTCCTTCTGAAGTCCCCCAAACGCTCTCCAATTCAGTCATAGATCGGGGCCTCAGAGAGAATAGAAGACAGGGGTGGGCAGCCTCCATGCAGGTACACCGGTGTGCAAGCATGCACGGATGCTTGGGTGGTGGCTGAAGGTGCAGATGTGGGCCCCCGAGCAAGGTGATGATAGAGTCCTGGGGACCCCTGAGGCTGCCTGGGGACCCACAGGATGGCTGTGCAAACTGCATATTTCAGTTGCTTGCTATTCCTGTGCCCTTGTGAGCCTGGGTGATGCGTGGGCGGCTACTGTGAAGGTGATGAGGCTGTGCCAGCACCTCTTCTGCCAGGGCCTAAATATTCCATGCCCCCGCCCTACCTGCTGGACTGACCTCATTAGGCCCATGCCCCCATGTTAGGAGGGTAGGGTTGGGGAAAAGTGACAATTCCTTAGTCCAACTGCAGAGTCCCTAGGGCAGGAAGGAGAGTTCTGGAAGCAGGGGACACGGAGCTTAATATAGTCAGAGGGCTGGCTAGGAAAATGTCGTCTCCCATTACACCTGTCACCTCAGGCCCCATCATATGACACAGCTTGAGGTAGTGAAGCCAGCGAGGCAGGGTGCACCTACTCCTCACTCTGACCCTCCCCATGTCCTCAAATGGAGCCCCTGTCCCAGCTGTTCCTCCTGGAAAAGAGCAGGGTCCAAAGAACTCACAAGCAATGTAGCCAGGAAGGAGGATGCCCACCCCCCCCCACCCCGCCCTGAGATCCCAGAATCGACAATAGAGAGACAAGGACTTTCCATTCAGACCCCTGTCCACTACCTCCTCACTACTGGCCCTAGAATCACAAGAACCATCCTAGACTGTGCTAGACCCATGTTAGGGGCCCTGTGTTCAGCCTAGAGTAGGATGGAACAGGGGCAGCCATGTCAGCAGCCCTCTCCCAGCCACTGCAGGCTCCTCCTGCAGCGAATTCCCTAAACCTGCATGAAGAGAAGAGGCCACCTTGTCCTTGGGGGATCCTCAGTCTGAGGGGACTGTGTCAGGTCCCTTCTGTTGAGTTTCCTGGGTGGCCTTGTGGGTTTCACACAGCTCCTCAGGGGCTCAATTTGATTGTGATGAAGCCTGCACCCCTCGAAGCTACCGGCTGTGTGTCATATCACAAAATCTGTAAGATTTGGGGTTATTTGTTTTTGAGAGGGGGGTTTTATGTAACCTTAGCTAGCTCTAACTCAATACGTAGCTGAGGATGACCTTGAATTCGAAGCGATCCCCCTGCCTCTGCCCCACAAGGATTGGGATTACAGGTAGAACTGCACAAACCCAATTTGTGCATTGGTGGGGATCAAACGCAGGGCTTCAGGCTTGCTAAGCAAGAACTCTCCCAGTTACATACCCAGCTCAGTAAATATTTTCTTTTTTACCAGTTGGGGTTTGTTTTTTCCTGTTCTCTTCAGAACTGATGTGGTTGGTCTTTTTTTTTTTTTTTTTTATGTGTACTTTTGGGTAGAGGTAGCATTTTTTTTTTAATTATTATTTGTGCATGATGTATAAGGAAGTGTTGGCACACGCACGCTGCAGTGGTAGTCAGAGGGCAGTCTTCAGGAGTCTGTTCTCTACTCCCACTGTTAGACTTCAGGATGGCCAGCTTGTGCAGCAAAGGCTTTTTTGCCCAGTGAGCCATCTTGCTGGAGTTGTGTACACCTATGTGCGGATGTAAGTCAGCCAACTCTCCGCTCGAGCGGAGTTTCCTCCTATATTCATGAAAAGATAACCAAGGCCCAGTGTTCCTAGATCAAGCCTTCAACCGTGAATGTCACCAGAAAACATCTCCCAATAACTTCTGGGTCAGCCATTTCCTGGGTATCAAATTGCACAACTCGGTGGATTTTTTTTACAGATGGACGTGTCAGCTTCCCCATCAAGGTCAAACAGGGTGTTTCTAGCCCTCCTGGAGACTCCACCAAGCCTCTGTGTGTCTTTGAACCTGAATTCAGAGAACCGTACGGTGCGTGTCCCTGCGTCTGCCCTTCCTGACTCTCCCTCTTCCCTTTTTCATGGCCGAGTAGTGTTCCCTTGGGTTAATCTGCCACCATTTCTGTATCTAGTTCATGTCAGCCCATCCTTTTAAGGGAGTGGCCCTGGCTTAAGAATTCTAGGAAAGAAGATTAAAATCACTGGGTTTGTTGATCTCAGTCGTCAACTTTATTGGATTAAGACAGACCAAGGAGATTATTAAAATCCACTTCTGGGCGCATCGCTGAGAGCATTTCCAGAAAGGATTGGCTAAAGACTGAAGGAGGTGCCACAATGTGGGAGGTGCAGCCCCACAGCCTAAAGGCCCGGGTGTAGCTTAAAGGGAGGCAAGGGGCTGGCTAGTGGGAGCATTTTCCTTCTCTGCTCAAGGCCACCATGGCACTGTTCTGTCCTGTCACGCCCTCCCCTCTGCGATGGGCAGGAACCCCAGAAACCATGAGCTGAATAAATTTCCCCATTCTTCAGCTGTTTCCTTGGATATTTGGTCAAAGCAATACTAAAACTAACACACTAACTAACCTATTCTGAGTCACGGGAGTCTTTAGAGCCCTTGATCACTTTCAAGAAAGAGGGGGACAGAGATGGTAGCCCCCAAACAGAATGTCACCAACATCATCTAGGGTACCATACGAATCACCACGGACTCGAGGGCTTCAAACATCAAAAAAGTATCCTCCTGCAGTCAAGGAGGTCAGAAGTCCAACGTCAAGGCCTACACGGGGTTAATGCCCAGAACACCCAAAGGCTAGGAAGCCATATCTTCTCCTCGCTCCTAGTGGGCTGCTGGAAGACCCTGGCTTGTGGTCACATCACCCCTGTGTCTGCCTCTTCGCATGACTTCTCTCTGTGTGCAGCTCTGCGTTTCTGCATCTCTAAGTCTCTCCTCTCCTTCTAAGTACACCAGCCCTTGTCCAGTAAGATGCCATTTTAATTTGATTGCAGTCTCCAAAGAACCTGTTTCCATATAGAGTCACATTCCCAAGCACTGGGGATACGGGTCCTAATAAACACACACCAGAATTATAGCCGTAGGTGTGTTAAGTGTACGTGTCTGAGTGGGTGTGGATGGTGTGTGGGTGTGGATGGTGTGGATGTGTCTGAGTGAGTGTGTATGGACAAGCCTAGGGAGGTGCTGTTGCTAGTGTGACTACCTGTGGTAGTGATAGTGTATGTGTGTGTGTGTGTGTGTGTGTGTGTGTGTCCCGCTCATGCAAGCATGAGCATGGGTTTGGGAGCATGTACATATGTGTGCTCCTGGAACCACAGTTTGGAGAGCCTGCTGAGCAGGCTAGGTGGTGGCAGTAGGCTGGAGATGGGTTTGGGCTAAGGAGGCAAGGGCCCTACCTTATGAACCTAGAGGCTAGCTGGTAGAACAAGGAGGAGGATGGATTGAGGCAAGGTGCAGGTGCAGGCAGGCAGGTAGGCAGGTGGTTCCCACAGCAGTGGCGATTCCCAGGTTCCCTTCCAGGAATGTTCCTAGAAAACCCTGCCACCCAGCTTCCCACCCCGACTGCCTCATTTACCTGGTCAGGGAGGTGCTAGGTGACTCATCCCCTCCCAGGACAAGAAGCCAGCTCTTGGCTACTTGTTAGAGAGCCACTCAGGGGTGGGGCAGGTAGCCAACCCTTCCTGGGCCTCACCCCCCAAGCCAATCAGGGCAGCATCTGGCCACGCCCCCACATCCCTCACCTGCCACCTTCATCTAAACAGGGTTGGATGCCAGGAATCAAGGAAAGACTAGGGCAAGCAGCCTCACCTCCTCCTGAGGCAAGCTCACCTCCAGAAACCTGAGTGGGATACCAAGGGGTTCCCCCCCCCCCGTCGTTACATCAACTTGGGGCCCACCCTGAACCAAGACCCCAACTCTCCAACCAAGTTCTGTTTTTTTTTTTTCCCATTTCCTTGTATTATTATTCAAGCTCAACCCCTCCAGGCTCCCAAGTTTAGTAATCTAAGATCTCACACATTCGTTTGGATTTATTTTTAATTCTCTCTGACAATCATATCTTCCACCCCCACCCCCAACTCAAACAGAAGCATCAGTGGTCTGCCTCTCCCTCCCTTAGGCCTGGTTCCTCTCCAGGTCCTGATCCTGGCACTGCTATGTGATGGGCTTGTTGCCTGAGTACATGGATCCCCCTCCCCCCCCCCTCCACTGCAGCAGGACGGATCGTGAACTTCTTGTACTTGTGTGCATGCCTAGGTATGGGTGTGCGAGCCTTCGGGGACTTCCTGAGGAGCACGCTGGGGCATCTGAAGGTGGCCCCCTTTTCTGTCTCTTCTCCTAGACTGCTGCCACTATCAGTGTCCAGATTCTTGGGCCTCAGGAGGAACCACTTACAAGTGGGGTCAGGGACACCCAAGTCTCCAGCCCTTCCCAAGCTCTGCTGCTAGCACCCTTGAGACAGCTTTGCCCCACCCAGGCCACAGAATGGGGTGACAGGAGGAGGCAGCCAGGCGGTTTCCAGCTTCCTAGATGGGAGCTCATTATAGCAGCACTCAGAAGGTTGTGGGAGGGGGTGTGCAGCCAGGACTTGGCACTGACTACAAAGGGTAGGGGGCACCCCCAGCACTCCTGCTGCTGGCAGCAGAGGCTGGAGGAGGGGCTGTGTGACGTTTGGTGGCCTCATGTGGCTGGGAGGAAGTAGCTAATTGCTGACCTGATGACTGGGCGGCCTGAGGAGTGGGGTGATGATACTACGGGCAGGCGGGTGGGTGGGCCGGCCAGCGGGTGGCGGGTGGCGGCAAGCATTCAGCCTAAGGAGGGGCCCTTCAGCAATAGGGTGGGTGCACCCTGCAGAGGGCAGGCCTGGGGTGACTGTAGTTAACAAGAAGGGAGTAGGGGGGTGCTGAGGCTGTGACCGTGGGAAAGGGCTTTCCAAGGCCTTCCCTCGGCTTCCAGGAAGAGTTCAGATGCCCTGAGGCATGAGGGGCTTTAGGAGGTGTGCAGAAGGCAAGGGATAGCCACAGTTCCTATCTCTGCTCCCCTGACTTGCTCACCCCGCCCCCCACCTCATCCCTGCAGCCTTGGCTTCCTGTTTGGCTCCGTGAGTGGGTTGTTGAAGATTTCGGCTGCCCTTGGTGCAGAGCATACTAGAGGCAAGGAGACCACGGACAGGAGCAAAGGCCTCCAGGACGGCTGAGGCTGACAGAAGGCTGGCAATCTGTTGAGATGTTCATGGGCAGCCAGGAGACCAGCAGGACCACTGTACCGAGGCACACTCGACAGGCATGAATCTTGGGTACTCAGATCTCAGAGCTCCCCCCAAACCCCACTCTCTCCACAACCTAATTGAGAGCAGGTAGACACGGCCTTCAAACGCCCTGGCCAGGACCAGGGATAGATTAGAAGGCTTAGAGGATGTGATGCCCTCCTCCAAACTCCCAGGTGCAATGTTCCAGAGCACCTCCATGCTGGATCCCTAGAAAGAGGACCCATCCGTCTGGAAGGCAATCCTCCGGGCCCCTGGCTCCTCCTGTGGTCAGGTACACTCACTAATACAGCAGGGATCACCAGCGCTGCTCTGGGAGAGACTAGGCCTCCAGCAAGCCACAGAGCATGCTCCAGGGACATTTGGGCATGGTTAGAAACAGATGCTAACCCTGGAACTCTCTAAAACGCCTGGTAAAAATCAACCCCTGACCTCAGGAAGTTCCCAGTCTGGTGGGAAAGATACACCACTCTCAGTTCTGCTCTGATGGGCCAAAGCTTGCTTCTCAGTCTAAGGGGCAGAGACTCCTCCTGCCCTCAGGGAACTAGGAATATACTGGATTCCAAAAGCATGTTTTCAGGCACAGGAAAAGTATCTGGACTGCCTGCTAGAGGGGGTGGAAGATATCCAGTTAAACTGAAGAGAAGGCAACAAATATCCTAGCATAAGTATATCCCATACAGCATTTGAGATATACTTATACGTAGCTTCATTCTATGTAACTGGATATCCTGTGTTATTTGCCAAATAACAAGCAAGTGTCCAGCTTGAGAGAGACAGACAGACACAGCTCCTCATGACTGGTGTATATGCCTGCATGTGCGTGTTTGTGTTTGTGTGTGTGTGTGTGTGTGTGTGTGTGTGTGTGTGTGTGTGTGTTGGGGGAAGCATCGTTCCTGGGGCTCAGCTGTAGCAGTTTAAAATTCCTTCCAGGCCAGATCCCTAATCCTCCCGCACAATGCTGGCCTTCTCCCCCTCCACCAACGCCCTCCCCGGAGGGGCCATGGCAGTGCCACCGGGGGCCTCTTTAAGCCCCTTTGAAGCCTCCAGAGCGTGCACCGCGGGAGGCTTGGCCGCTATGCCAGCTATGCCAGCTATGTCCCTGCTGCCGCCGGCCACCACCGCGCCCCCATTAATGCGGGCTAATCTGGCTAATAAATAAACTCCCCTCCCTGAGGTAGCCCCCCGCTTGCTCCTCCCCCTGCTTTCCTGAATTGATACAGAGCTGGGCCAGAACTCGCAGCCCCTTCCTTCTGCGCTGTGACTTGACACCTGTCGCATCCCAGCCTAGGAGGAACTGCGATGCACTTGCCCGGCTCTTCTTCAGTGCACCTGCCTTCGCCTCGGGAACTAGGGGGAGGGGGGCGGGGCTACCCGTCTCAGGGCGCCCCCTGCAGGTGGGACTGCTCCCCGCTGCAGGGATCCCCAAGGGAAGGCCAGGCCCAGAGCCCTGCGGCAGGTGACCCTTGGCCTTCTGTCGCGGGAGTCCCTTCTCCGTGGCCTCTGCCGCCCCCTGCGTCCCTGCTTCGATTCCGAGGGTGACTCACAGCGGAGCAGCCATCGTCTCACCTCGTACATCACACCGGAGCGCATGAAAAGGGAGAAATTACAGGACGCCGGGTCTCGGCTAATGCGTTCTAATTACCCACCATCGCTGCCATCCGTGGCCTCAGCAGCACTGGACCAATGGGAGCTGTCATTGTAATTAGCCCCAATCCCCCCTCCCTTCCAGGACCTAGAACCCGCACCCTGCCCTCATGACCCTTCTCAAGTCAGCAGCAGCAGCGGCAGCGGCGGGGCAGCGGCAGCAGCAGCAGCAGCAGCAGCAGCAGCAGCAGCAGCAGCAGCAGCAGCAGCAGCAGCGGCTGCCGGCGGCTCCACCTGCCATGGAACACCAGCGGCTGTTCCATACATTATAGGACTGTCCTCTGACTGTGCTAAACCTGGAGGTTGGAGTCTTGGAAAGCCCAAGACTTACCAGGGTTCACTTTCTCTGCTGGAAGAGAGTAATGAACAAGGCCTAATTTCGTTGACAAGAACAAGAAAGCCTAGGGGAAAATTCATAGAAGGCCATGTGAGAAACTAGTGTCCTCATTTTTCTCCTGGGGCACAGAAGACTGGGGAAAGCCCTCCTGGTCAGCTTTAGCTCTTACTGGTGGCTGTGGGGCAAACACCTTTGGCTCCTGTTAATTAACCTCCTGTAAAGAAGTGTCGTGCTCACCTCTCAGGCCTAGGGTCCCTCTGCTGACCAGCTGTAGCCTGTGGGCTCAAAGGGGCCAGCGAAGAGCAAGGTGTGAACCACAGAGCCACGGACACCCTGGTGCTCCTATCCCCGGGATCCCTTCTCCTCTGTCATCTCTAGGCACCCCATTTCTGGTGACAGTGATGGCTGGGTGTCACTTTAGCTTTTTTTCTATCCCGAGTCCATGCTGTCTTGGGCTGCCATTCTCTGCGGGGCTGGCAGCTGCCTTCTTAACATGAGGCCAGTTCCTGAGGGCAGAACCTTCGCTGTCTCCCTGAGGGTGTACTTTCAGGGAAGCCCAGGAAGAGATGCTTGTGTCTCCTCACCCACGCGGAGGCTCCCAAAGAAGAGGTGCTCAGTCTCCCCCATTTAGACTGGGACTCCCTGAAGACAGGCCGTGTCTCCACAGACAGAGGCTTGCTGAGGACGAGACAGTATCTTATACAAACTCAAGTTTCCTGAGGGCAGGCCATGTTTCCTTCAGACCTGTATTCCCTGAGGGCAGGTTATGTCCCTTCAGACCTGTACTCCCTGAGGACACATGTCCCCTCGGAGTGGATATTCCTGAGGACAGATTGTATCTCCCTGGAAATGGAGCTCACTAGGTCTAATGGCTTTTCCCTGTGGATGGGAACTTTGCACTCTACCCTCTGGCTCCCTGTGGTACACACACATCCCTCCCAGAACACCATTTGTCATACTCTGATGAATGAAACATACTAAGGATAACTCAGACCTTGTCTCTAAAGGACAGGGGGAGGGGAGGGAGAAGGCTGGTTCTTGTAAAGGGTAAAGGGATACGACCCATCCATCCCATGGCCCAACAGCATTTCCTGGGTGCCCAGCTGGGCATTACAAGAGGCACTGGGTCCCCACAGAGCTCCTTGCTTTGCTGTGTCTAATAGTAAGAATCATCGGAACATTGACAAGACCCACCCACCTTTCTAGCCGGCAGTTGTCACCTTAGAGCCACCTTCTGTGCCTGGACACAAGCTCTCTCTACTTCTTCTCCTAGTAAGAGGGAGACTGAAACTGGGTGCCAGCTTGGATGGTGACTGTTCTCAGTGGGCATGAGGAACCCCTCCCAGATGGCTCTCTCTCTCTCCCCTGTCCCCCTCCCCCTTCCCATCCAAAACCTCAGGCCTCCAGTTCAGAACTGAGTGTCCTCTCCAGTACGACGATCCTCAAGGGGACATCTTAGGGGCCCCAGGGAGTGGGCAAGCATGACCTTAGCCATGTCTGTGACAGCGCCTTCCTGGCATGCTGCCCCACCTGCTACCTCCTAAAAGAAACATTTCTGCCTGGTTTTGGCAAAAACATTACTCTAGGAGCTGGGCAGCCGGATATGGTTCTCACTCTGCTGCTGAGGTCGCTGTGAC
This sequence comes from Mus minutoides, assembly GCA_902729485.2. NCBI lineage: Eukaryota > Metazoa > Chordata > Mammalia > Rodentia > Muridae > Mus > Mus minutoides. The sequence continues at coordinate 740,631 of LR749900.1, forward strand.
CTTGCAAGGCCATTTGTTCCTCGGGGACTCAGTTTCCCTGCATTTAAAGTGAATTTCTTTAGGATTTATGGTTTTCAAGCTTTTCCTTTTAAAAATAAGTCTCCTCTTAAAGAGTAACTCGTGTGACATCTCTCATCTCTGACGTAAGAGAGAAAAGGTTGGACTTCTATGGCAGAAGCAGAAATGGAGGACAGCCCAGATGGGCCTGGCACAGGCTTATGACACCAGCAGCCAGGAGGATTCAATGACAACTTAAGCTGTATAGGGAGTTTGGGGACAGCCTGGGCTACAAATTGAGGCTCTGTGAGGAGGAGGGGGGAGGAGGGAGAGGAAGAAGAGGAAGAAGGTGGGAGAGATAAAATGGCTTAATAGGTAAAAGTGCTTCCTGCTCTTTCGAAGGCCCTAAGTTCTGTTCCCAGCACCCACTCACACCTGTCTGTAATTTCAGTTTCAGGGGATTTGATGCTCTCTGGCTTCCTTGGGTATTTGCACACACATAGCTCACATACATACTCGTACATGTTCACACATGCACACACACATACACATAAAATGTAATAGTAATAACAACAACCACCAGGTTGTAAGCCCCACATTTGGTCCATAGTGCACCTCTACACTCCTGCGCACATACACACAGATCGGCACCGGGGTACTTGGGAGCTCACTGTGCAAACCTCTGAGCCGGAAATCCTTTTCTACTCAAGCATTCCAAAGCCCTTAGAGGGCTGCGAGGCCAGGACAGGGTGCTGACAGATGTAAGGAGCAGGCAGTGATTGTGCATTGCCCAGGCCTGGGGGGGCCTGACCTGGTGAGGAGAGTCCTTTCAACATTAGATCCGAAGCTGTAGGCTTGTGCATACCCTTCCCACCCGCCAGACCCACTGAGGCTTGCCTTGGAGTTGAGATCTGGGGTGGATACGGGTGAGCCCACCTCTGCAGGTGAGAAGGATATAGCTTTTCTCTAGGATCCCTCTTGTGTGCCCAGAACAAGGGTATCCATGGGAGAGGTGGAGAGAGCCGGCAGTTGCGGACTAAAGGCTGCAGGCTGCACCCGAGAAGCTCACCCAACACTGATCTTAGCAGCATGAGAATAGGGCACCCGCAGGTATTTCAGCGGAGAAGGGGCCCACAGAACCTGGTGGCAGGAAAGGAAGCCTGTAGAGAGGAAAGAAAGACGTTGCCAAGCCCGAGCCTGGAGTCTCCTAGCTAGGGCATCAGGGTGGGTCTTCAGCCTTGACAGCCTTCTTACCAGCTGTGATCCAGGTACTAAGCAAGGCCTGTGTTCAGCCCCAGATGCCTGGTGTCACCAGGCAAAGGAGATACAGCCCTCCCTTGGTTTCTAATGCAACCTGAAGTCCCTCAGGGAACATGACAAGAGAGTTAAGGGTGACTCCAGTCCTTGCCCCACTAGGGTCTAGGGTAGTAGAGGAAGAGATACTACATCCTCCCTCCCCTATCTCAGACACACAGACACATGCACAGACATAGACACACATAAATGCAGATGTGTACATATACACACAACACACACACACATGCTTATGCACAGGCCCAGCTCCAAGCGCTCAGACCGTCTTCATGAGGAAGTCAACTGAAGGCCCTGCCATCATGGGACTCACATTTCAGGGCAGGAAAGACAGATGATCTCTAAGTGAAAAAGAGACTGGAGTTCAGGTCACTGTAAAATGAGAGATATGGATGTGGGTGCATAGGCGAGGGATTGCTGCTTTAGACGGGGGGTCAAGACACCATCCCAGGGAGGAGGTGACAGGAGTGAAAACAGAAGATGACATAAGAATGGAAACCTGGGCCGGGCAGTGGTGGCACATGCCTTTAATCCCAGCACTCGGGAGGCAGAGGCAGGCAGATTTCTGAGTTCGAGGCCAGCCTGGTCTACAAAGTGAGTTCCAGGACAGCCAGGGCTATACAGAGAAACCCTGTCTCAAAAAAAAAATAAAAAAGAAAAAAGAAAAAAGAAACCTGGGCAGCAAGAAGCTAGACCTACTTCGGGGTCAAAATGGATAGTGATTTTAAAAAGAAAACAGCATGTGCCCATAAAAGTTAAAAGGGAAGCGAAAGCTGTTTCCAGAACTTCTGCTCTCTGTCCAGCACCAACCTGAGAATCACAGGCTGCGAGGACAAGGTCAGAGGTCGTAGAAGTGTACGACGCAGCACAGGGCAGGTACCTCTTTCTGGAGCCCTACAGTAGACGGCAACTATAACCTCCTCCCAGGTTCCATTTTCCCCTGGGACTTCACCTGTGGATACCTTATCTAGGTCAGTAGGATAGACAGGTGGGAGGGCCACGCCTTGCTGGTCACATTAAGAAAGAATGAAGCTTCGCACTTTGAAGCCAGCAGCAGAACCAGGCCCGGAGCAGCCTCTGGGGGCTGAGGGAGAGAGCATTTACAAAGTCACTGCAAGGTTTCAAAGTCAAGACGGGAATGTGTAAATATTCCCAGAGGGAACTTGTCCCAGGAGAACAGAAGCACACAGCCGTGGGCTATGCTAAGAGGACAAATGTCTAGCCAGATACGGGGTGGTTCCTCAGGCTCTGAGCAGGTCACACCCTTTTAGAACAGTAGATCCAGACTTACAGATCTTCCTCTCAATGACAAAGAGAAGTCTCCAGAAATCCCGATGCTATGAGCTGCTGCCTTGGGGGCAGCTAGCCCTGGGAAAAGTGACTGTCCTGTGGATTCTTTCTATTTTCATGTCTGCCTGTCACCTTGTTCTGCTCTGGAGGAGCCTTGTCCAGATGAAGCTATATAGTTAGATCGTATAGACGAAGCTATATGATCCTTTGACCTGTGGGACTTTACTCTCTTACTGTAGTTCTGTGAAGTGAAGAAGCGTGTGCGTGCACCCACGTTTGTTTCTGAATGGTTCTGGGGTACAATAGAAGCTCAGTAACTGTCTACGCAGAAAAAGGAGGAAGGAGGGAGGGAGAGAGCTAGGCATGTCTAATCTCTGTAGGACTACCCGGTAAAAGGGGGTTAGGATGCTTCTCCAGGGCAAAAGGATTCCAACAGAAGGTGAACTTGGAAAGGCAGAGTTAAGAAACTCTCAAGGTTAAATCATAGAGGCTGGAGAGACTCTTGGCGATAAGAGTCCTGGCTGCTCTTCCAGAGAACCAGGGTGCAGTTCCCAGCACTCACATGGTGCCTCACAACTGTCTGTAACTCCACTTTCCAGGGATCTGGCGCCCTCTTCTGGCCTCCATGTGCACCAGTCACTCATGAGGCACATATACAGATCTGAAAGCAGGTGAAGCACCCACAAGGCATAAACTATTTAAAAAAAAAAAAAAAAGAAAGAAAGAAAAAAGAAAAGGTCAAGAGACTGGAAAGATAAGTCAGAGGTTAAGACCACTTGTTCTTAGAAAGGACCAGGTTCGATTCCCGGCACCCTCATGGCAGCTCAGATCTGCCCATAACTCCAATACCAGGAGATCCAACACCGTCTTCTGATTTCTGCAAGCACCAGGTATGCATGTGGTGCACAGATATACATCCTAGGACAACACTCATACACACAAATATTAAAGGAAATTTAAAATAATTTTAAGAACTAAAGGTCAGAGGTCAGATGGTGCCACCTGTCTTTAATCCCAGTCCTGGCAAAGGCAGGCAGACCACCATGAGTTTGAGCCCAGCTTGGCCTACACATGGTGAGCTCCAGGCCAGTCAGGGTTACAGAGAGGAGCCTTGTCTCAAAACAAGCAACAACAGTTAAAGGTCAACTAATGGAAGTATGGATTGGGTGGCCCCAGGAGACCTGACCGAACGTCCTCTGGATATTTTTTTAAATTATGCTTGTTTTGGGCTTTTTTGTTTGTTTGTTTGTTTTGTTTGTTTTAACTTGTTTTGTTTTTGAGACAGTCTCCTGTAGACAAGGCTGGCTTTGAACTCAATATATAGCTGAGAATGACTTTGAACTTCTGAATCTGCTTCTAACCCCTTATTGAGGGGATTCCAAGCTAGCTCCATTATGTCCTGTTTATGTGGTACTGGGATTGGAAGTGTTTGAACCCAGGGCTCTGTGTGTGCTCAACAAAGCCCTCTGCTGAGTTTCATCCCCACCTAGGACACTGTTTAAACAGACCAAGAGAGCCTTTCTCAGCGGTGCCGTAGCTTGAATGTGTGTGTGTGTGTGTGTGTGTGTGTGTGTGTGTGTGTGTGTGTAGATGGATGGATGGATGGATGGATGGATGGATGGATGGATGGATGGATGGTTGGATGGATGGATGGATGGATGGATGGATGGATGGATGGATGAGTGAGTGAACAGACAAATGCATAGGCAGATGAATGAGTAAATGGATGGAAAACAGCCAGTGACTGCTACAGAGACATTCAAATGCTGAGCAGAAGGCTAGAGGCATCTATCTGCCTTTGTCTCCAAGATGAGTCAGATTGGCTGGGAACCAGACCTCAGGTACAAGACAGCTGAGTTCAAAAGGCTCGTGGGAGACACACAAGACGAGGAGCATGCGAGGCAGGAGAGTGCTTTGAGTCACTCCACCCTCACCAGCTATGTCATGCTATGTGACGCGCTCAGCTGGCAGGAGCTGTGTCTTGGAGAGACTTCAGCTCTGACGCCCACACCTCCCACCACCACCACCACCCCCCGACTTCCCAAGGAGCTCACATCCTGGAGCCCACGTTGTTGAACTTCCTCAGGAGTGACTCCCTGACACTAGTCTGCCCTGCTTTTAGCACCCCCCTTCCCCTTGGGGTGTAGGATAGAATTAATACCTGCCCATACTTGGCAGTAACCTCATTCTACAGCGGTTAGAAGTGGGAACCCCACAATGTCACCGTCAGGCACCAGTCAGGTGTCCTGACCCCAAGCCCACTGGCAAACTTTCTGACTGTGCTCAGACCTTGTCACCAAGGCCCTCGCTGTGGCCGGTGACCGACCGTTGACTCACAGCCAGCTGTGGGTGCTGCTTGGAGAAAGTGGGTCCCCAGCTGAGCTCACGAACTTGCAATTAGCTCTCTGTCCCCCTCACCACCAACAGCCTCCTGGCTTCCACAAGCACACATGTCCCAGGCTGCCCTTTCCCAACCACAGCTGTGGCTCTTGCATCTTATTTTAGCCTAGTGAAACCTCTTGAAATGTCAGTGTTGCAACTGAGCTAGGGATCACCCCGTTCAACCTGCTCATTCCTTCGTTCAACAAGGGAAGCCAGAGACAGTGAAGGGTTTCAGGTCACACGCAAGCCAGTGGCGAGGTGCGAAATTGACCACGAGCTTCAGGAACTCACATCCAGCTACCCTAAACTTTAGGGGTACAGTCTGCTCCAGGCAGCTCCTTACCACACACTCCTGGTGTCACCAGAGCTTGTATCTGTGGGTAAATCCCTGGTTTGTAAGTTAGTTGCTTCAGACGTCCAGGTCCCAGGCTCTAAAATGAAGCTAACTGCAGTGCCTCTTTTCCAGGTTGCTTCGAGAACTTGCGTGGGTTCGTACATCTGAATTATTGTGAATTCACAACTGTTATCAGGCAAGTGTTTACTCTCCACACTAAAGAGGTACAGGCAGGCAGATCTCTGCCGAGTTCGAATCCAGCCTGAGTTCCAGACCAGATTGCACAGTGAGACGCCCCCACCCTTCATCTCCAAACAACAACAAAAAAATTCCTATTAGCTAGCTGGACATGGCAAAACATACTGTAGCCTCAGCTATGGAAAGTCTAAGAAAAGAGTGTCCTGAGCCTGAAACCAGACCAGGCTCCATTGAGAACTCAGGCCTGGATGCGTAGAAGATCCTGTCTTAAAAGAAGTCCCCCTCTGACCCCCTACACACACACACACACACACACACACACACACACACACACACACCTAACACTCTCATGTGTTTTTTGGTTTGACCAGACTTGGTCCTTGGTATGAAAGTTCCAGAATTCAGTTTTATCGGTTTGCCCACAGGTGAACAGATTCCCAGAAACAGGCCACAGGCCCAGACTTCTGGACAACTAACATGGTGCTTCTGTGGGGACAGAAGCACCACAGAGCTCATAGACTCTGCCTTCCGCTCTGCCAGCCACTGTTTGAGGCCCAAGGGTCACAGACAACACCAGGAGGGCGGCTGGAGACTCTCCAGGGTCAAACTGGGAAGGCCTGGGAAAAGAGTACTGAGTGAAGGTGGCCTCAGTTTGTTCTTCTACAAAATGGGTCTATCACAGGCTCTAGATGGGAGCCATAGTCCTGGGATTCCTTAGGCCAGGTGACAGGATGCCTGGCATGTGTCTTTCTTTCCCCCTCCTTCCTTTACCCCCTCTCCCCATCATCTCCTGGAAGTGGGTAGTTTCTGCTCACAGCTGCCTCCCCCAGAGCCGGCTGCATAAAACTGACAAATTCCTCCTGTTCCCGGCCCCTCCTTTACTGGTCACCAAAGCTCCGACCCCTCAGGTCAGATAAGTCATGGTCCCAGAGCACGTACAACACGGGGGTGGTCTTGTTGCAACCCCGGGGGTGGGGGGGGGGAATTTGTCAAGTCGATGACGTGGTAAATTAATAGATGGAGCCGTTCCCAGAATCTCCTGCAAACTCATCCAGGCCTCTGAATACTGGGCAGCACTCAGGGCTCCTGAGAGCCACAGCCCTAGTCCACCTCAAAGGTAGGCTGCTCTGCGGTCGGCTCGCCTCTCCTTGTCCCTTGGTCACTCTCTTGGACAGGGTTGCCTTTCGTGTGCCTCGCCCCACCATGCAGCCTGGATAAGCAGAGGTATTGAGTGCGGTCCCAACCACTGTGTTGCCAGTAACCACCACTGTCTCCCTGCCTGCCTGCCAGTCTGGAGCTCCACTCCGCTCCCCAAGTCACACCTGTCCCCACCCCACCCAACCTCCTGTGGGGGGGTGGGGGTGGGGAAGAGAGCTATCTTTCCTAGCTGTTGACTCAGCCCTAGAGCCAGCAGAACTCCAGAGCCCCCACCTCACCCACCCCTTGAAGGGTTCTGCTGCAGTGAACTCCCTCCTCATATCGCTTGACACTACAGACTGGTTTCTCACCGTGGAGGAGAGCAAGTACCTAAAATGGAAAAGCCAGCAGAACCCCCCCCCCCAGGAGCTTACATTGCTCTGAAAACTAGAGGGCTAGATGTTCACTTTGTCCTTGGATATTGGGAAGCCCCTCGGGCACTATCCCCAGCTTGATTCCAGCCCTATCACCACCACCATTCGTCCTGTGCTCTGGCCCACATGTTTCTGGACCACCAATGGTCCCTATGTATTGATGGGAGGATTCCAAGAGCTTCTAAACTGGAAGACCCTACCTAATGGACCACCCTGTCTAGTGGAGAGGACCCCCTACAGTAGTTTGAATTCATTTCTAATAGTTGAAGGAGATATGCTCTGGCGTTGGGTGCCATGGTCCAGGGATGCTATAAGCATCCTAGACTACAAGGAAGTTAGTATGAAGTTAGTATGAAGAATATGAAGAATATCACCCCTTGCCTCCTTGAATGCTAGTTCAAAGTACATACTGTGAAGTCACAGAGGCGAAGAGCCAGCAGGGAGTAGGAGAGTGGGCCAAGTCACCCAGCACCTCTGTCTTACAGTCATCCTGTTAAGGGGCCCTCAGGCGTTCAAGTTCTTAAGGATTCAAAATGACATCCATTCTCAAACATGGAGAGGGCTTCGTACAGAGACATTTGAGAGGACTCTCAGAGGGATATGCAACTCCTGGGAGTAGGGAAGAGCACCACAGGGCATCATTGGTAAGGACTGGTGTCCAAGAAAGCAGATGGCTGAAAGAGTAGAACAATGGAGCCATCTTTGCAGCCCCTGAAGAGAGTATATTTAGGAACTAGCCTCAAGGATTCTCAGTGGAGCTGTCAAAGGACAGGCAGGGAAGGGTGTTTGGTCTGAAGAAAAGAGGTAGGGATGGAGCAGGCCTGAAAGACGGGCTGGAGCTAGACCTCAGAGGACTGTACAGGCAAACTGAGTGATGGCGTCTTCCACTTCAGGCACTAAGAATTGCCGGAGAGATGGTTCAGTAGTCAAGAGCACTAGCTGCTCTTTCAGAGGACCTGGGTTCGATTCCCAGCTCCCACATGGAAGTTCACAACTGTTGTCTGTAACTTCAGTTCCAGGGGATCTGGCATCACAGACACACGTGCAGGCAAAACACCAATGCACATGAACTAAAAATAAATAATTAAAAAAAAAATCACTGGAGATACAGGAGAGTGGAAGGTAAAGAGCTCCTTCTTGCTCAGTGTCTGGAAGCAGCCACAGGAGGGTGGTTACATGGGTGGGAGGCCACGGTGGATGGTAGCAAAGTCAAGAGAGCAGAACAATAAATAGAAAGGAAAGCTCAAAGCCATCAACACAGCATGAGTGAGAGACGGCCTATCACTAAAAGAAAGAACCCTTGTCTTGATTTGAGTTTTCCTGGAGACAGACACTAAGAATGTGTATATATATATATATATATAAAATCTTCATTATGTGTGTATGCATATATTTGAATCATATGTGTGTGTGTGCACATGAATGCCTTTCCCCATGGAGACCAGAAGAGGGCGTTAGAGCCCTTGGCATGGAGTTACAGGCGGTCTTGAGCTGCCCAGTGTGGATGCTGGGAACTGAAGAACATCAAGCACTCTTACCATGGAGCCATCTCTGCAGTCCCTGAAGAGAGTTTATTTAGGAACTAGCCTCAAGGATTCTCAGTGGAGCGGCCAAAGGACAGGCAGGGAAGGGTGTTTTGTTAGGTCAGGAGTCAGCAGGACTCCAGAAGACAGTGCAGGATCTGAGTAACGGGGAGGAGGGAGCCTGCCGTCTGTGCACTGACTCACGTTGGCCTACTGAGACGTTTTATTTTAAGATCTATTTAGTCTGACTGCAATGTAACTGCATTAGCCTTTTGCTTTGGTTGGTCATGGTTTGTGTCTCTATATTTCAGGTATGTCACTATTAGCAATTTGGTTCTTCTACAGAATACATCACAGGGGACAGCAAGATGACTCAGTGGATATAGGAGCTTGCTGCCAAGTCTGAGGGCCTGAGTTCAATCTCCAGGACCCAGATGGTAGTAGAACTGACTACTGAAAGTTGGACTCCTGCTTCAGTGCTCTGGGGCATACACACACACACACACACACACACACACACAAATATACAGAGAGAATGAAAGATAAATTAAATACAAAAAATGAGTCTGAAAATCTAAAACTCGTTGCCTTTTGATAGGAAAATGATTTATTTTCATTTTACATATAATACTTTGACATATAATACTTTTGTATTTGGATTTAAACTTAGCCTCTTGTTAACGATTTTTGACATGTCTTGCTTCTTTTCCTCTTTCTCTTCCTCCTTTGCTTTCTGTTAGAATTATTTTATTTAATCAACTTCTCTATTAAATTTAAAGTCACTCATCATTTTTAGTTTATTAAGTTGTACTGACTTTGGGTCTGGTCAGTTTTGGCGTGTGGTAGTTTTATTTATTCGCAAATTTTCTTAAAATAAAGTTTATACATTTGGGGGGGGGGGGAAGTGTCCACCTAGCAATTGCAGCATGCATTTGTAAAAATTCTTAACATTGATTGACTTTTTTTCTTTCTTTCTTTCCCAAAATCCATGTAAGGACTTCAAAATCTTACCTCCTGCATGCCATCATTGCCATATATACCATATATGTGATATATATGTATATATACCATATACCATATATAGTATGGTACAGATGATACCATGCTCAATTGCTCTTAAGTTAGGGTCACCACACTAAGAGGATCTATTCATGTGGATCTTTGGTTGCTATATCCAATTTAAAATATTTTTGATATTTTTTTAAAATCAAGACAGAGTCTCATTCTGATCCCCAGACTGGTTACAAATGCTCTATGCTCAAGTGGCCCTCCTGTCAGCCTAAGGATCTGGGACTATGGATTGCCAGTGGAGGTCGGGGGGAGCATGCCACCATGCCCAGCTTCTTGATAATATTGTTTGTCTGGGAACATACTTATTGTACCTTCACTTTTGACTAGCTTTTCTAAGTATTGAATGGACTGTGCATTATTTTATGCCAGTCACTGTGGCATTTTGAGTCATGACAATACACGTATGGCTAGTTTCCATTTCCAGGAAGCTAAGGGGTTAATGCTGAGTTACTCATTCATGCCCAATGGGATAATCTCTCCTGAATACATAATGGACCTCTGTAAAAATCAGAGCAACTGGGTTAGGAGAGCCTGCAGACTGCTGAGCAGTTAGAGAGATGGCTCAGGGGTTAAGAGGCCCTGAGTTCAGTTCCCAGTACCCACACCAGATGGCTTACAACCACCTGTAACTTCACCTCCAGGGAATCCAGTATCCTCTTTGATCTTCTTAGGAACTTGTACTTACACATACATACCCACAAAGATGCAACACACAAATACATATACATGCATACATGCATACATGCATACATGCATACATATATACACTTTTTTTCAAAAGCAGGCAAAATGGCATATCCTTTTAATCACTGCACTCAAGATGCAGAGGCCAGCAGATCTCTGTGAGTTCAAGCCTGGTCTACTCAGGGAGCTACAGGACAGCCAGAGCTGTCCAGTGAGACTCTGTCTCAAAACCCAAAAACATATTGCTAAATCTGTGGAGGTGTCCAGGAGAGGATGTGCCCAGAGAGGGCATAGAAACTCTGTCTCTGAACAGACCTTGCCCTAGGTATTTTTCCTCAAAGACAGGGTTTCTTTGGGTAGGCCTGGCTGTCCTGGAACTCTCTGAAGACAAAGTTGGCCTCAAACTCACAGAGATCTGCCTCCTTGAGTGCTGAGATTAAAGGTGTTCACCACCACCACCCAGTTGCCCGCCTCCTTCTTTCATGGGATGTTCTTTTATACCCTGCTAAACAGCCTTTGTCTTAAATCACAATAGTAAGGAGTGTCACCCGGAGTTCTGTACCTTTCTCTGGCAAGTGACCTGAGCCCAAAGAATGATCTGCTACTGGCATTTGAAATGGGTGTCAGCCAACCTTATGACATTTATTATGTGTCTGTGTGTCTGTTTGTATCTGTGTGTCTCTGTCCATCTGCCTCTGTGTGTGTCTGTGTGTCTGTGTGTTTGTGTGTGAGTGTGTGTGTGTGTGTGTGTGTGCACTTGAGAGAACAAATACTGAGTTCCACAGAGATCTTTTTCTCAAGAGGATTTGCAAAGGCATCAGCAGCGTGTGTCACCTTAATCCAGCCACAGAGGGGTGCAGGTATCATATCCCCTGGAGCTGGAGGTACAAGTAGCTGTGAGCCACTAATGGTATGGGTCCTCTGGAGCTGGACCTGGGTCCTCTGGAGAAACAGCCTGGGCTCTTAGGCACCGAGCCTCTCCCTAGCTGCAGCAGTGCTGGCTTACTTTCTGAGAAGCTGTTTCAGGGCTGAGAATGTAGTAGCTCAGCAGCAGGGTGCTCGCTAGTGTGTACAAGGTCCTGGGGCATTCCCATCATGGAAAAATAAATAAATCATGACGTCATTTTAAAATATGTCTTACTGGTTTTAAACCCTACAGCTTAAGTTGGATGTGGTGACACATACCTATAAACCCAGTACTTGGAAACGCAGAGACTGGGGGATTACAGTAACTTCCAGGTTAGCCAGGCCTTAGTAAGATCCTTGTTCTACCCACCACTATCCCCCCAAAAAAACTAACAGTTTGTACAGTACAGATGAATGTACAATGGGTCATCACAGCACAGTTTATTTTTCTGAGTTTAAAAAGGAAAAGAAAAGATCCCAAGATTTATTTAACTTACTGGCTTGAATACCAAACAGGATCCATCAAGATAATAATTTTAAATGAGCATAGTTAAAGGATGAGACTTTGTGTTTTTAAAATAAAATTAGATTCTGTGCTCATTGCAAGAGAAGCATGACCTAGGAGGTTTGGCAGAACTGGTGGTGAGAAGGGAAGAGACGCTCACCTAGGGCGCTGGGTAGGAG
>LR749900.1:1009532-1059277 GCA_902729485.2 Mus minutoides
GTACTACACATGTTTTACATGCACACATCCACATTGTCACCCTGTCTGAGCCTCTATCATCACACCTACCTCATGGGGGCTGAGGAGCAGTTAGAAGCATGGGAATTCGAAAGTATCTGGGTGGATAGGCTGGGTGGTGGCTGCCAAGGGGCGGGCAGAGCCTGGGATCAGGCTGGGAGCCCAGGAACAGGGGTGGCAATGTGGGCTGCCATGCAGAGGCAGGAATATGAATGAAAAATGCCCTGCTCCTGCCCCTTGGCTAACCTGGTCAGGCCAGCCTTCATGGCAGTTCTGTCTCAGGCACTTCAGGCAAGGTTCCCAGGACTGCCTGAACTCAAGCCCTGCCACCCAGCGTTCCAGCCTTCCTGCCTTCCCCCAACCATCAGGTAGAAGTGAGAGAAAGGAAAGTCCCCAAACCTCTGGTGTCCGTCCCTCCACCACACAGGACAAGACTGACCCCCAAAGCCAGGCTCCCTCAGTCCACCCCCCTCCACCTCTGTAGGTAGCCTGGTCAGTGCAGGGCTCAGCCTACCTGTCCCTCAGCTATGACACCATCAGCTCTACCTATTCCTGGTGGCATCTGCCCTTCTCATGCGCTGAGCTCAGTTTAAGGCAGGCTGTTTCCATCCCTAGGCCCTCAAAAAGGCAATGGGAACCACAAGTTCTTTTAGTCTTCAAGGACCAGTAAGGGTTAGTGATGGAGCTCAGTTGCCTGGTAGCATGCTTTGGTAGCATGCACAAAGCCTTGGGTTCAATTCCCTGTAATACATATGTACTGGGCATGGCGGTACACACTTGTAATCCCAGCACTCGGGAGGTGACACAGAAGAATTAGAAATCCAAGGATAGGGCTGGTGAGATGGCTCAGTGGTTAAGAGCGCCGACTGCTCTTCCAAAGGTCCCGAGTTCAAATCCCAGCAACCACATGGTGGCTCACAACCATCTGTAACGAAATCTGATGCCCTCTTCCAGAGTGTCTGAAGACAGCTACAATGTACTCACAAATAATAAATAAATCTTTAAAAAAAATTCTAACATAAGAAAGAAAGAAAGAAAGAAAGAAAGAAAGAAAGAAAGAAAGAAAGAAAGAAAGAAAGAAAAGAAATCCAAGGATAGCCCCAGCTTCGAGGAGGCCAGCCTGGACTACATAAGGCCATATTTCATGAACAAAAAAAAAAAAGACAAATGAACAGCAAGCACATGAACACACATATGAGAGTGTATGCATTCTTGTGACCTCGCACTCGTGCGCATACACACACACACACACACACACACACACACACACACACGTACCTGGTGGGAACGGAAGGGTGCAGGGGCACCTAAGCAGCCCTACTCAAGAAACTGTCTCTCCCCTGGGTCTATGAAACCTCTCCTTTGCCTGCTTGCAGCAGCCACAAGCATGAGGTCCCGTCCCTCCCCAGAGAGCAGGGCCACCCCACATGGCCATAGCCCAAACATGAAGTGTCCCCCCCCTCCGCAGAGAGCAGGGCCACCCCACACGGCTATGACCCCTGAACTTAGGAAGAAAACCAGCCATTCCGAGTCTCCTCTCAGGAACTTGAAACACCCCTCCCCCTACTGGGCCCCACAGGCTAGCAGTGCTACCTCGATGGCCCAAAAGAGGGCATCAGATCTCATTACGGATGGTTGCGAGCCACCATGTGGTTGCTGGGATTTGAACTCAGGACCTTTGGAAGAGCAGTCAGTGCTCTTAACCACTGAGCCATCTCTCCAGCCCCCAATGCAAACACTTCTGTAACCCACACCAACGGGAGGCTCCTGGCTACCCTGCCGTTGGTGCCATTATGGAGGGAAAATACACTAACACATCAGTGGCATCTCCCTGCAGGACATCCTTCCTGCATTTCCACCTTCGTTCGTTCAACTTGAACACACTTCGCAGCTTTATTTCCCTCATGCGTAGGTCTGCTGTTCCTCGTGTGGTTCCCTCCTCCCGGGAACCCTCCTCCCTTCTCCCATCACAACTTCTCCAACCTAACACCATCTTTTCAAGACCAGGCTACATACGGTAGCATCTCTTCTGTGAGGCCTCATTCCTCAGCACAGTCAGAAGTAATCTTTTCCTTCCCTGAGAGAACTCTGTCGAAAACAAACAGCACAGCAGTTCCTGGCACTGTGTGCATGCAAAGAAAGTTGTCACGACCACACCCGAGCGCCGAACACTTTACATTCACTGACTCATGTAATCCCTATTGCCACCGACGGTTACAGGACTGTTAGTGGTTCGCTCTGAGGATGGAAAAACCAAGGCAGGGAGAGAAGCCAGCTTCCCCTGTGAAGGGAGAGAAGGGAGAGCTGGACTGATCTGGTCAACTAACCGTGGAGGCCATGTGCGTGTTCCCGAGTGCCACCAACAGCTGTGGCACGCCTGCTTGTTCATCTCTGTCGTCCCCAGCCCAGGCCCTGGCTCCGAGTAAGAACTAAGTCAACACGGTTGGCTGCTTGCAGCATTTACTATTATGTCAGTGCTCACGTATGGACAAGGGTCTAGGGCTAGCTCAGAGGATCCCAGGAAAATGTGGCCAACTGACTCCACTTGCCTGTATGCCTACAGGGATCCTCAGACACGGGAGTGCCATTCTAGGGGAGGAGGAGATGGGATAAGCTGTGTGTGCTTTGGCCAGCAGCACGGGACTACCTAAAAAGCCCTGCTAATCAGATCGGCAGTTTAAGGGATTACTCTGCCCATTGCCGTGTCATGGCGTCTGGAGAACCCAAGGCAGAGCAGACAGAGAAAAATAGTCACAAGTGGTGAACCTTAGGGACAAGAGGCTCACGGGACCTAGGCTTTAGCAAATGAAGAAACTGAGGCTCATGAGTTGGAAAGGCTTGCCTGAAGCTAAAATAGCATAGCAGAGACTTCCAGAAGTGGCAGCCGTAGCTCTGGGCCACTCTTCTGGGCCTGGGCCCAGGGGTTCCCCAGGAGGTAGCTTGACATCAGCACCCCCTGCACAGCCGGTGACCTAGAGTTCTGAACTCTGGGACCATGAAGCACTGGAGAAAGGGGACCAGCCGACAGCTCCCCTCTCCCAAGCCACGTGGCAGCCAACCGCAGGCCAGTTGAGGATACTGAGAAGTTGGGAGAAGGCCAGCCACTAATTGTGGAAAATAAATCAGGGACATCTAAACCAGGCAGCTGAAGAAGGGCCGGCTGCACGTAGACATGTCTCCCTGGTGCGCTTGCTCACCAGGCTAAATTGTCCATTGAAAGGCATGAGTTATATAAGTTTTGTGGAGACCAAAGAAGGAAAGAGCTGTTGGAAATAAGCCACTTGCTGAGAGGTCCGGGGGCTGCAAAGGGTTTCAGGAAAGCAGCTGACCCCCAGGAAGACATCCAGGGTAAAAAACGGTCCCTACTGACAGCACCCTGGGTCTGCAAAGACATCCTGCCTACGGTTTTCAGATTGACACCTTTCCTTTGGGTTCTAGTTGCTGATTCTTCAAAACATCACACAGAGGCAGCATAATGCTGGCTTCTCGATTTAATAACGAGACAGAGCCTCTTGTATCTCTGATCCAGAGCCTCTCTGGACTTAGCCTGGGGCCCCTGGAGGATAGCGTGAGCCCTCTCAGGCTGGATCTCCCTCGGGGCAGATAAAACCTCCTTCAGTGTGGATAAAGCAATCTTTTCTTCCAAAAGAGTAGGATCCCTCTTACGACAGAGTTATGTGACCCCCCCTTTTCTAGTTTAAGGAAGCGTCCCTCCCATGTCAGATTAGGATTCCCTGAGGCAGGGCCATAATCTCTCCATTAATCAGCCTCATTCAACCCTGACCAACTTGGATTGATAAGCAGAGACAAGAAGCTATTTCCCTCTATGGAAAAGTGTCAGGCCATGCCTTGGGTTGGCAGAGGAAGGGTTAAGACAGGCTGAAGAAGCAAAGAGCTCAAGGGGCACCTTTCTTATTAGCCTGCCCTCCCCTTCCTACCCGCTGCCAGGGCTTGGTTTGTCCTCTGATGGGTTCCAGCTGACAGCTGGGACTCCTCCATTCTCACCCTCAGGCAGTGGTGTCCTGTCATGACCCCACCCGGGTCCCCCCACCGCCCAAGCTGAGGAGGACTGGCATCGGGCATCGGCTGGAGCGAGATGCAGGGAGGAGCTGGCAGTTCTGCCTTAGGGAAAAAGCAGGGCATGGGTGGACAGCGGGAATAGGGAATCTGAGGGACAGCAGCGGCCCCTGGCCACTCAGCCCCGTTGCCTGGGGGCCCAGGGCAGGAGGGCGGGACTAGTTTCTCCTGCTGCTACCATTTTGGAAATGGTGGGTTTCCTGTAGTCTGTCTGCCTGGACAGCCACCCCATGGCACCCCTGAACCCCTCCTTGGCCATAAGTCATTCTTAGTAGCCTATGCAAGCATTTAACAGCCAACCTCATCCAGTCTCCTGCAAAAGTGAGCAAGCTGTAAAACTGACTAGACACAGAGCTGGGTACAGGACCACCCTGGCCTGGTCTTTGGAGGAGCCTGACTCTGGGTCTAACGAAATCTCTACTTTGGTTTCCCACATATGACTGTCTCCTTTGCCCTGGCCCCTAGTTCTCCTCTCAGCCTCCACAGGCCCCCCAAATTCACCCCTGGACCTATGGCTGGCCCTTTGTGTGACTTCTTCATGTTTTCTCTCAAGTGTCTATGGTGTACATATGTGTGCAGATGTATGTGCATGTGTGCACATGTGTGTTCCGGCACGCTGCCTCATGCCCGCATGTGTGGAGTTGAGAGACCGACACTGGGGTCTTCCCCTATTGCTCGATCAATGTTTTGAGACAGGGTCTCTCATTGAACCTGGAGCTCACTATTCATGCTAGACTAGCTGGTTAGGAAGCCACTAGCGATTCACCTGTCTCAGCAACCCTCCAACCTACTGCTAGGGTGAAAGGCGTGTCCTGCAGACCTGGATTTTTTTTAATCACATCTATCTATCTATCTATCTATCTATCTATCTATCTATCTATCTATCTATCTATCTACCTACCTATCTGGTTTTCCAAGACAGGGTTTCTCTGTGTAGCCCTGGCTGTCCTGGAACTCACTCTGTAGACCAGGCTGGCCTAGAACTCAGAGATCCGCCTTCCTCTGTCTCCCAGGAGCTGGGATTAAAGGCATGCGCCACCACTGCCCGGATGCATCACCTCTTTAGAGAGGGAGCTAGGAGATGCCTCTGCTTCTTTCCTCCCAACGCCACCAATACTCAGCCTAGGACTGGAGGATGTTTGTGACAGTTTTCAAAGATGAGTACAGCCAGGACTTAGATAAAACCATTCAGACCCTAAGAAGCAACTTGTACTGGTCCCATGCCCTGCAAAGTTCTACCAGCTGTGCCTAAACAAGGCCAGGAGAGTTCCCATCCGGCACTGTTCCCTGGTGCCAAAGTCTCTGAGAGCCAAGCACAATGCTAACACCCATAGGCTGGTGGTGTCCCAGAGATGCCAATGCTGAACAGTAGCAAGAGGTAAAGAGGGATGAAGGCTGCCTTCTACGCCCCTTCCACTCCTCTGAGAACATCTTGCCCATGCCTGGCATCTTGGGAGTGCTTAAGGAGCAGTATGGGGTGGCCAGCAGCACAGGCCATTCTCAAAATCCATCCCCACCCCACCCCCAAGCATGAGCCTTCCCAAGTGGCCCAGAGGTGTGTGCCACACCTGTCACAAGTGGCAGTGAGTGTTGAATTGAATAAAGTTGTACTTTATTCTGAGAGCCACTGATAGATCTAAAGGTGGCTGACTAACACCCTAAAAATCTCCTTTATTACTGGGTATAGTGGCACATGCCTTTAGTTCCAGCACTTGGGAGACAGAGGCAGGAGGATCTTTGTGAGTTCAAGGCCTGATTTATACAGAGTATTGCACAAGGGCCATTGCTACATAGAGAAATCTTGTGTCAAAACAAAACAAACAGAAAAACAAAACCACCTTATATTTCATATATATAGGAAATATATGGAGGTATATACAGATAGATAAAAATAGATAGATGAGTAGATAGATAGATAGATAGATGATAGAGATACAGATATATAATATATATACATATATATATTGTTGATATATATAGGAAATGAAAGATAGATAGATAGATAGATAGATAGATAGATAGATAGACAGACAGACAGATAGATAGGGAATAGAAACACTGGCTGTTGGTTGGTTTAAAATTTAGTCCCACCCCTCTGGTCAAGTGGTCAACTTTGTCTTGGCTCATTGACTTGAGCTCAAATTGGGCATTTAGGCTCCTCCCAGCTTAAATTCACAAGTAACTCCAGCTCAACCAATCAGATGCACTCACTGCTCACTGGAGACTGGAAAGCAGGGTTCCTGTTGCTTTCTGGGGAAAGATGGAGGTGGGGGGCGGGGGAGCAGGTTATGAATGTGTGTGTGAATGCAGGAATGAGCAAGTGCATGAGTGTTCATTGTTGGGGCAGGAGAATGAGAATGGAGAGCCGGGCGTGGTGGCGCACGCCTTTAATCCCAGCACTCGGGAGGCAGAGGCAGGCGGATTTCTGAGTTCCAGGCCAGCCTGGTCTACAGAGTGAGTTCCAGGGCAGCCAGGGCTATACAGAGAAACCTTGTCTCGAAAAAACGAAAAAAAAAAAAAAAAGAAAAAAAAAAAGAGAGAGAGAGAATGAGAACGGAGGCCCAGCATCTGTCTCTTGGGGGGTAGGGGAGAGCCACCAAAAGGGCAGCGGGTGCACAGCTCATTGGTGGCGCTACAGTGTGGTTCTGTAACCTCCTGAGCTCAGAAGCAATGGCTCACCTGGTGGTCCAGCTCTGCTCTGCGCCTTTTAGAGCTCATCCTCCAGTCTGCCTGAAGACCTCCACATCATTCTACAGGCCATTTCAAGTTTAAGATCTTGGTGATTCCCCGCACCGAGCCAGCTATGTGGTATTCTGCTCTCTGGCACATGATATTGTGAAACACTTTTCTCCTGCTTGGAGGAATGTATGCCCCTTACCCTTATATCTCCCAAAAAGGTAGACCACAGAAAATGCAGTGATAAAAACCAGGCTAGTTTTGCATCGTTTCTGCTTTCTGACCGTGAAGCCCGCCTGGTTCCTCTGCCGGCGCTACTTAGATGACCCCCCCCTCAAATGAGTTCTCTCCTACAAGTCTCCTTAGACCCTAAATATGTCTGAGTCCCGTCTAAAGGGAAGTAAGTTGTCATTTCATCTAACTGTCCTAATCAGCTCATAGTGATAGCCTGAACCCCAAAAAATGAGAAGTGAGAATCTCCTTCTAGACCAATGTTTCTCAAGGTCCCTAACGCTGTGACCTCTCGGCACGGTTCCTCATGTCACGGTGACCCCAACCATAACATTATTTGTGTTGCTACCACGTAACTGTAAATTTTGCAACTATTATGAATCATAATGTAAATCTCTGATGTGCAGGATATGTGACCCATGTGAGAGAGTCACTTGACAACCCCCACACATACAAGGGTCGTGACCCACGGGTTGAGAAACATGTTTCTAGACTGAGGAGAGAATTCTATGACCAGGTAGTGACATCTGCCACTTGTACAGAAGTGGATGGTAACGGTACTCGTGGTCGCTGTTTAAGGTTAAGTGGATGGAAGTGCTTTCTGCTTAAGGCACACTGGGACTCATCTCGTGGTGTACTCTTGAGACAGTTATCCAACGCTAATGCCACCTTGAAGATTCCTTCACCCATTGCCTTCCTAAGGAGTCCAATCTCCCAGCTCCCCTGGCTCACTCCAATTTACAGCCCCCCAACCCAGCACCCCAGAATCCATACTAACTCTCACAATCACCAGCGTCCTGACCTCAGGTAGCTCCCTGAAGAGGAGCTGACTCTCCCACAAGGTTCATGGGGATGGGGGCTCCTTTCCTTCATTTTCTGCACCTCTACCTTTTCCAGGAAGAACTCTCACCTCTCGGGCCCTCCCTCCAATGACCACACGACTCGTTCACCGATCAGTGCAAGGTGGTATGGGTAAAGTGCCCGCTAAGCCCCAGGATCAGTGTGAGAGCCCTGGGATTGTTGGAGTGTGACCTCACCAGCTGATAGCTTCCCTTTTCCCAGCCTCACCTCCTGCCCCTTCCCGTACTTGGACACCTTTGCTGACATTCACATTAGGCTCCCAAATCTCCAGGAAGCCAGCATACAACGGGGCATCCCGAATCCCTCTGAGTCACCCCCACCCCCCCAAAAAAACCAATCTAGCCTGTTTTAATGAGGAGGACATATATAATTGTGTATTTAAGGAGATCTGCTGGTTCTTTGTGAGGGTGGGGGAGCTGTACTCTGAGCATCGCAGAGGTCAGTGTGGGTGGTAAGTCATTTCTGAGCCCACCTCACGACACCCTACTCTGGGCTCTCCGTCAACAGCCACGCTGTTTCTGCTAAAGGGAAACAGATGCTGCGGTTAATTGGGGTGCAGTGGCGGGGGTTCTGGCCCTCATTAAGCCTGAGGGTTAGCTGAGTGATTTACCAGGTCATAAATAGCACTTGAGGGGGGCAGGTGCCCACTGTCCACCACCACCCTGGATGAAGGGAAGAGCAGCCAAGTACCAAGGCCTTGGGCCTTGGAGTAAAGCTGAGCTTGAACTTCCATGGCTCTCTCTGATCTGAAGCCTGTGGTAGCCTGGGCACGCAGATCCCAGGCACCACTCCTGGGGGGTCCAGATGCACATAGTCGGAGAAAGCAAAACTTAACCCCAAGGAAGATAGGGAGTGCAGGGACAGAAAACAACAAGCAACCACAGAAGGCAACAGAGCCCAGGAAGGGTAGGCAGTCTAGAGGACGCAAGTTCTCTTTGGGACTTACCTCCTCCCACCGCAATACCAAAACCCAGCCCAGCCAGCCAGTCCCAGAACACCCACAGAGGAAAACACATCTTTCTTCCCAGGGAGCTTCATTCTAGAGGCAATGATGTGCCAAACTGCCTGGATTCAAGCCCAGACCCCGAGCTGTGTGACCCCCAAGAAGAAGCCTCGGCTTCTCTGTACCTCAGGTTCTCCATCTGTAAAGTAAGGTAACGGATCCGCCTTCTTCTTTTCCGAGACAGGGTCTCAAATCGCCCAGACTTGGTCTCAAACCTGCCATTAGTAATCCTGAATCCCTGGTCCTACTTCCTAAGTACTGGGATTACAAACATGAACCACTGTGGTGGATTTATACTGGGGTCTGGGCTGGAGAGATGGTTAAGAGCACTGGCTGCTCTTCCAAAGGATCCAGGTTCAGTTCCCACCCACATGACAGTTCACAGCCCCCATCCACCAGCATTCCCCTTTGGTAGTTGAACTGATTAATGGCCTCAGTATGGTAGCTGGCACATACATCTGGTTTAGGTTATTATTTTTAAAGCCAGAGTCCCTGTGTTGGTGGATCGGAGAGATCTTCAGTACTTCCTGTCGCCCGGCACTTGCAACTTCTTTGGAGCATCTCCCGACGCAACCTTTATGTCCTATAACAAAATCACCACACTCACCTCACCAGGGTCTTTCAGCCATGGGAGGACCACAAGCTTCAATCCACTGTAAGCAAGTGAGAAGCTGCACCCCAAGGATGGACATTTTTTTAAAAGATTTATTTATTATATGTAAGTACACTGTAGCTGTCCTCAGATACTCCACATCAGGGCATCAGATTTCATTACGAATGGTTGTGAGCCACCATGTGGTTGTTGGGATTTGAACTCTGGACCTTCGGAAGAGCAGTCGGCGCTCTTAACCACTGAGCCATCTCACCAGCCCCCAAGGATGGACATTATTATTGGCATCTTTTTTTTTTTTTTTTTTTTTGGTTTTTCGAGACAGGGTTTCTCTGTGTAGCCCTGGCTGTCCTGGAACTCACTTTGTAGACCAGGCTGGCCTCAAACTCAGAAATCCACCTGCCTCTGCCTCCCAAGTGCTGGGATTAAAGGCGTGCGCCACCACGCCCGGCTTTATTGACATCTTTTGTGTGCCAAGCCAAATTCTGGTTAGTTTGGGGGGAGAGGGATCTGTCTGTCTGTCTGTCTGTCTGTCTGTCTGTCTGTCTGTCTGTTTGAAAGGGTCTTATTATATATCCCAGGCTGATCTGAAGCTTCAGATCCTTTCTATACTGCCTCCTGAGTTTGGGCATTACAGGCTGCGCCACTACACACAGACTGGTGCCAGTCCTTAAGCTGTGATTGGCCAGTCTGGTCTTCAAGGGGAATATTGATAACCCATTGCCACAGATGACAAGGTGAGGCATCGAGGCCTGTCAGGAGTCACCTTGAAAGCAGACAGAGAAGCCAGAACCGGAACCTGAGATTGTCCACCTCCAGAATCTGAGATCTGTTCTTAATATGGCATGATCCTTGCTCACTGGTGTTAACATCCCTGGGCGACCTTTCCAACATGCAGAGCCCAAGATCTTTCCCAAAGCTCTCCTCTCCTCAATGCATTATAATCTCAAGAATCTATATCTGAGAAAGATGGACTGTCCCAGGATCTCCAGACTTCCTCTTGCCTGGCACAATCCATCACAGACAGAAGGAAAACAGAAAGGAATTCTTCAGACTGTACTCGTGCTGTACTTAACAATGCCTCTGTTTCTCCTGTCCCTAAAACCCCCTCACACTCTCTCCTTGAACCTCAACAGACAGAGTTATGCAGAGGACAGCAGGAAACTGTCTTTAGTATGCTGGGGGTGGGGCCCTGCCACCCCGAGGCCCGTCTGTTCCCACTGGGGTTAAAACTAACATGACAGCCTGAGTAGTGCTCAGAGCTCCCATAAACTGAGGGCACAAGACCAGACATAAAGGGTCTAGGAGAGTCTTTAGGACTGGCCCCTCCACCTATGACACAAGGGAGCCCTCTATTCACCGTGATATCCTCCCCCAGGGAGACGATGGGAGAGCCGCCCAGGCTCCCCAGCCTGCGGGTGCATCAGCCCCTGGTCTTCAGCAAGGCGTGGAGAGGGATCAGCACACATCACATCACGCTTGGCATGGCCCCCATTGGTGGGCAGCATGCCACTCTGTCAGTGAGCCTTCTCCCTGAAGAACAGTCGGCAGCAGGGGAGGGGCTACGGGGGAGATGAGCTCCTGGCAAGAGTGGAGATGCCCCTGAGCAACCCACCCTACTGAGACCCCTGCCTGGTCTTAGTGTAGCGAGAGCCAGGCTGATGAACAGGACGAGAGAAAGGTACTGGAACTTGGAGATGGGTCCAGCCACAGGAAGTAGGGACCTCAGTTTCCAGACAGAGACCCAAGGCAGAGGGCGATCAGCTCTGCTAAGGAGACTCGGGTGATCTGTGACTGTGATGCTGCTATTCCTAGAGATGAGGAGCCCGTGCCGGGGTAAGGGCTGGTGGGGAGAAAACTCTCAGCTCTGGATCAGCCCAGACCCCTCCCCAGAGGGTCATATGATGTGACTAAGGGTGGGACAGAAACCCCACCATTACCCTGCATGCCCATCCCGGGTCCAAACAGTGCTGGCCTGAAGGCAAGCCCCGAGCAGATGCAGCACAGGGCTGCTTGCTCCCCAAAATCCTCCCTGCCCTCTGTATCTCCAGCCTCCTTCTCATTATCCCATAGTTGGACCGACACCATAATGCTGAGCCCTCGTCTAAGTTCAGCCCCTTCCGGATCTATCCCTACTCATCCCTGGAACCTTCTTGGACCGTCCATAAGCCCCCGCGCCTCAGCTCCAGCATCCTAAAATTAATTTGGGGGTGGACAGAAGATTTCTGGTGGCATTCATAGTACTCCCAAATCCCAGGTACCTCCTAATGCCAGGCCTAGGGCAGGGCCTCGACCTTACAGATACAACACATGGTCCATGCAAGTAGGAAGCTTCTGAACAGACCAATAGATGGTATCATAGTTGTCACTTAAATGTTTAACTATTCCTGACAGTTTTGTGTGTGTGTACATGTGTGAGTGCGTATGTGTGTGTGCATGTGTGAGTGAGCATATGTGAGTGTGTGTGAGAGTTTATGTATGTATGTATGTATGTATGTATGTATGTATGTATGTGAGTATATGTGTGTATGTGTGTGAGTGTATGTGTGTATGTGTGTGTGTGTACATGTATGAGTGTGTGTAAGAGTGAGTGTGAGTGTGTGAGTGAGGTGTGTGTGTGAGTGTGTGTACATGTGTGAGTGTGTGTGTGTGTATAAGAGAGAGAGAGAGAGAGAGAGAGAGAGAGAGAGAGAGAGCCCAGCTAGGCAGGAGGTCAGCTTCAATATAAGGTCCAATCCCAGGTAATCCAAGTTCCTGGTGAGTTTCCCAGAACCCACTTGGGGCTCTCCTTCCCAGCACGTTACTGTTTGTAATGGTTTTTATTTGTGCGAATCACTTGATGCCAGTCTTCCCTGAGCACCTGGTACACTTGCTGAGTGAGTAGAAGACTCTCGTGGCAGCACAGCATTCTGCCATGTCCCGTCCCTGGGACAGCATTCACAGGTGCTCCTTGCCCAGACCTGGCCAGATCTGCCCATCTTGCCAGAACTGCAGATCAATCCCAGAGAAATTTCATCACAGTTAACCAGGAAGGTCTTTCTGGAGGAGGGGAGGGCCTCTAGCCTCAAACAGTGCTTTCTGTTCATTGTCTACATCTGCCCAGACCTCCCGAGGGCAGAGGTCACATCTGCGTCTCAGGACTGTCCCCAGCACACCCTGCTGTAGTCTGCCAGCTGTGACTCACACGACTCCTGAGCTCTTCCTCTTTGGCCAGAAACCCAAGAGCACAGACCCACATCACTAACCACAGTAATGTAAGCTACAGTAACCACACTTACGCGCAGAGTTTCTCCACACCAGGCCAGGGCAATGACCTTATATTGCAGGTCAGCAAGGACAGTCCTACCCGGAGGTAGAGGCATAGCCCAGATGGGCTTCCTCAGGCCTAGCATCTAGACCCTTTCTCTTAACTGCTTGCATTCTCTCCACTTTCCCACCAAGCAGCCTAGCAGGGTGTCCTGCTTATACATTCATGAAGTGAAGACAAAGGTCTCACACACACACACACACACACACACACACACACACACACACACACACGGACACAGACACAGACACAGACACAGATGCGAACACATATATGAACACACATACACATAGACACACACGTGGACACATACACATGGACACAAACACAGGGACACAGACACACACACACACATGGACACACACACACACAGAGGCAGTGAGTATCACCAGGGTTGCTTGGAGGGAGACAGGGAAAGTGAGCCAAGCTGTCCCGTATATCTGCCTTCCCTCACCACACGGTCTCGGACATTCATCTGGGGAAATGTGGCATCTGAGGATGTGGCTACAGTGGCCAGCTTCTGGCGCCGGCAGAAATCCCCAAACCCGTCAATGCCCTGTTCAGACGTGTCGCTGACCATGCGCTGAGTAAGTGCTGAGAAGACACCTGTGCCTAAGGCCACACCCCTGCCTGCCCTCTGCTTCCAGACACACCCCCTCCTAGGGCTCAGGCCATTCCAGTTCTTCCTGTCCAACCCAGTGAGGGTCCAGAACATCCACCCCTACAGTGAGCATCAGTAAAAGGGGAGAACAGGTGCTGGGCTCACAGCCCAGCTGTGTGCTCTGAGAAAAATTACCCAACCTCTCTGGAGTTCAACTGGCCCAACTGTAAAAAGGGTCAGTTAATTAATAATTGTTTATCATTTATCAGTCTATCATGAGACAAGGGTAGATGTACCTGTCTTTACATGGCTGCCATTCACAATTCTGGCAGTAAACACTAAGTATCAGGAAAACCAAGACCTTGGAGAAGGGAGAAAAATCAGTGTTGTTAAAAACAGGAAGCTGGATGGGCTGGAGAGATGGTTCAGTGGTTATGAGACTGTGTGCTCTTCCAGAGGTCCTGAGTTCAATTCCCAGCAACCATGGTGACTCTAAACCATCTGTAGTCGGATAGGTACTACAAAACCTTCTGGTGTGTCCAAAAACAGCTACAATGTACTTCTATACATAAAGGGAATAAGAAAAAAGAAGAGGAAGAAGAAAGATGGGAAGGCCCCATCTTTTTTTTTTTTTTTTTTTTTTTTTTTTAGTCAGATGTACATAGTATCAAAACTACATCCCCCAGCTTCCCTTGCAGCTAGGTTTGGCTGGATGACTGAATTCTAATCATTAGGATATAAGAAGTGTTGCTTTGTACCCTGGACTGCCCAACCACACTTGCCCTTGGGGGTTGGGGATGAGGCACCTTGGATCAGACTCTGAGAGTGGGGAGCAGGTGAGAATGCAGCGGCAAGCACCTTTATGAATTCTCAGGGAGTGCCCTTTAGACCCTCCACCATCATCCCATTGGTACCAAGCAAGTGAGTCCTCCAAGTGGCAGTTCCCCATTGGCTGTCATTGTCTGGGCCACCAACCACTCTCTAGGCTCTCAGGCAGACTTTATAAAGTTTGGCCCTCATGCTGGAGTTACCTCCGAGGCTGCGCATCACCTGACTTTTTGCAGAGGCAGCCACCACCTTGTCAGTGAGGCCTGCTGTTTCTCCTACAAAGAAGTATATACAACTTCCAGGAAGTTCCTATAAAAAGAAGGGAGAGCTCCTATTTCAGGATGTCTTTGTCCTTCATGCTGGCTGGAGCTCCAGAAGCCATCTGGGAACTGTGATGACCTTGGAAATGGTAAGCTGAGCAGATCAGTAAGAGACAAGACTGGGATCCTCCCAGCACTTAGCCATTGCATCACCCCAGGAGTGCTTACCTCCGGGGTTCAAGCGCATGTGTGAAAATGTGCATCTTATGTAAACCAAATATTAAATGGTACATCCTCCTCTTGTGAACCCCCAGGTAGAGCTCCCCTCTAGGTCTGGGACCCTTACCTAAAAACAGCAGAACCTTCCTCACCTGGCTGATGTGGAGACCCTGGCAAGGGACTCCTCATCTGTGCGCGCCACATCATTACACCAGTGGAGGGGTGAGGAGCAGAGAGGCCTGGGATGTGCGTGTAGAAGAGGAAATAGGACTCCCTACCTGGAGCACCAGCCCTAGCCCCTGGAGACATCTTAAACCTGTATCAGCATCCTTGGGCTATGGGGGGGGGGGGGGAGACCTGCTAGGATGGCAACAAACTGCAAACCCATTGCTTAGCAACCCTTGTGGATGTAAGATGCTCTTACATCCCCCAACCATGTCCCCATTTGCTCACAGGAGCTGGCAGAGGCCAGGCAGAATAGCAGAGGCACCATGGAGGGCAAACACAAGCCCAGGAAGAAAAGGGGCTGAGCTCCTGTTGCCTGAGGAAGAGAAAGCTCGAGCAACATTGAAGCCACGTTGGGCAGGTCATTGAAACAGATAGAATCACTCCTCTACACATCCCTCACGTTAGAGTCTGAGTGTGGCCGGCCATGACAGTGAGTGGGGGTGGGGGAGGGGCGGTGGGGACGTCACATCTCTGGTGGAAAAGGGAAGCAAGTAGTCTTTCATTAACGTCAATATAATCAGGAGATCTCTGGTTCCTGGGGGAGAATTCCGACTTCCCAGGAAAGGGTACTTGCAGTGAAAAAAAAAAAAAAGATGTAACAAGATGTGGGCCAAAGTCAGGGGGTGAAGGAGCAGCCTCAGTGGCCCAAGCCTGAGGCCACTTTGACATAGACCTGCAACCAGCCGGCTTCTGGCTGTGAGGTCACACATGGGGTGTTGTTGTCTTGATGTGGAGTTTGAAAGCCACTTTGGACAAATCACCTAACTTCCTTTTACCTTTCTCCTGTTAAAGAGAAAGAAGGAAGGAAGGAAGGAAGGAAGGAAGGAAGGAAGGAAGGAAGGAAGGAAGGAAGAGAAATGAGAGAGAGAGAGAGAGAGAGAGAGAGAGAGGACTGAGCTCAGTGGGCATGTAGGAAGACTAATTGTGTATGCCAGCTTTGAGCCTGGCATCCAGGTCAAACTACAAATATTCTCTAATGGAGCTTGACTGTTTTTTTTCCTGCCTGGGCAGAGGTTTTTTTTTTTTTTTTTTTTTAAAGATGCTCTGACTTCAAGTGTAGAATTCCCTGTTCTGCAGCCCTGTGAATCTCTGAGTGCAGTTCTGGGATGAGGGCTGGGAGTGTCCTGGCTGACCAACTCTGACCCAGGAGAGCCTGGCCCACACCTAGGTACCACACAGTTTATGCCCTCCTCGTTGTAAAAGGAGCTTTGCTTTTGCCCAGCGTGTGTTCTCAGCCTCGTGGGCAGCTTTGGGACGACAGGTGGCTCTGCCAGCATCTCTGACCTCTTTCTTCTCTGTCCCCTCACCTGGAAGCAGGCAGCCGGCAGCAGGAGCCTCTCTGGCTGACTTCTGCCTCACACCTCTAGTCTCCTGACAGTGTCACATGCTGTGAGAGTTGGCAGGGCTACAGGGCTCGTGGATGCCAACACAAACACCATTCCTGTGGAGGGAGAAAAGCCCATGGGGGTTATTTTTAACCTGTTGATCAGAGGCACAGCCCTGGCCCTAGGAGGCCTGGGTTTGGGGGCTCTGAAAAAGTAAGCTGGCTGCCAAGCATCCCTCACGGACTTCCAAGGGCACAGGACCACAGAGACCCTAAAGATGACCTGACATTGATGGAGAAGGAGAGAGGAAGGCACGGCTTTGTAACATGTCCAATCTTGCCCACTACTTTCAAGTAGTTCATCCCAGACAGGATGAACATTCACCTAGAGAGGACTCTCTCCAGTTCCTGTATTCATACCTAGGGACACTGAGACATGAGAGGGCCAGCTCTGACCCCCTTGCTTCTGTTTTCCATATAGACCTGGAATCTGACATTTCAGCAAACTAGCATCCAAAGCACCATCCAGGGTCAGTCCTTGCCCTGACATCCTAGTAAAGACATCCTTGCTTTGCCCTCTTCCGGTTTGTACTATGTCAATCAGCTACCCCAAACCCTCCCCCACCCCCCCGCCCAATATCCTCAAGATGTGATCCCCATGGTTAACTCGCCATGCAAGGAATTTCCTAGGTGCCCAAGCAGCGCCCCCTAGAGGCCAGTGGCAGAGCAACGGCCAGCACCAACATGGCTGGAGGCCCAGCGACGTGCGGGCCAGGACGTGCCTGCGTGGGGGGAACAAGACCGGGCTTCTGCCAAGGGCCTGGTGCTGACTGCTCCTGAGCCTGTGATCGCCGGAGGGGGTGGTGAGCAGACAATGGACCCCATGGCCCAGCCTCCTGGCCTTGGCCCCTTGGGCTCGGCAGACAGCCGCCTCCACTGGTCCCTCACGTAGCCCACGTCCTGCCTGCTGAGTGGCCCTTATCACCCAGTACGTGTCAGGAGCCCATATCCAGGCTGTGGGGAGGTAACCAGGGACCCAGGAGGAGTTGGACCAGTGGGAAATACATTCCTGTCCTCCCCAGGAAACCTTAGCCCGTGTTTGGCCAGGTCCCAACTCTTGATCATTCTTTTCCCTTTAGATGGAGAAGGTTGGATGGGCAAGAAGGTGTGGAGGCCTACATTCTCCTGTGAACACTCTAGGCCATCAGTTCACAAATCCCCATCATTCCTCACAAGGCCTCATAGGTATTTGCCCTTTATTACCTGGAGAAACCGAAGCACAGAAATACTGAAAATCTCAACCGCACAGCTAGTAAGAGCTCCTACCTCATGGGCATGGTAGCTTGGAGATCAGACAGAATTGGCTGAAAACTAGATACAAGGTACTCTGGAAAATAAAGGGCCTCTCTGACCCAGGGTCTCATCACCTATGGAGTGGGTACTGACACGGATGGAAATAGAGTCGTGTGTGTGTGTGTGTGTGTGTGTGTGTGTGTGTGTGTGTGTCTGCCTGTCTGTCTGTCTGTCTGTCTGTGTCTCTGTGTGTCTGTGTGTGTATATGTCTGTGCATGTGTGTCTTTGTGGGTCTGTGTGTGTTTCTGTGTATATATCTGTGAGTGTGTCTGTGTGTCTGTCTGTGTGTCTGTGTATATGTGTGTGTCTGAGTATCTATGTGTGTCTCTATGTGTATGTGTGTTTGTGTGTCTGAGAATGTATGTGTCTTTGTGTGCATGTCTATGTGTATGTTTGTGTGTGTGTATGTGTGTTTGTGTGTGTCTGTGTCTGTGTATGTATGTGTGTGTGTGTACACAAGCACATGTGCCCATACTCTTGAGCACACGCATACACGCATGCTTCCTGAGTGCCAACATCTCCCTTCCCTAGTAGAACCCACCACGTCCTCCTGTTGGTTGATTAGACCGCCCTTTGCCTGACCCACAGAATTCCACTGTCTGCCCCCATCCCTAAGTCCAAACCCACAAAATAGCTCCATCCTGGCATTCAAGATCAGCTTCAAGACACCGATGTACCCAAACCCCACCCCTCTCCAGGCAGCCCCTGAGGCACACCCAGCTCATGCTTCTAACAGGTAGCCTTCCAAGGGCTTTGAGTTCTCACTGGCTTCTCCCCAGGAAACTGAAGCACCTGAAGTGAGGTCAGACAGAAGAGGGGGCTGCCCCACGGGACGGTGCATAGTCTAGCAAAGCGATGCAAACCTCCAGCCCGGGCCCGTCTGCTCCTGCGAGCCATGTGACTTCACTTGTCCGAGGGAGATCACTTTCCCCCTCTACATTCCAGGCTTGTGAGGAGACGACACCACATCTGTGACACACCTCCCCAGAGACCAAGCTCTGCCTACGTATTAGAGCCACAGTGTGTGTGGGTGGGCAGGAGGACATGGGAGCCAGACGCGGACGTCAGAGAAGGAAGGAACCGAGGGGATTCCCCCACCGAGCCGTGGGTCCCGACTGAGAGGGCACGCAGGACAAGAGAGGCTGAGGGGCAGAGTCAGGAGCCGTGCCCAGACTGCTGCCTTCCCTGCAGCTGCCTTAAGCACTGCAGAGGTGGCAAGGAAGGCAAGCAAGGGTCCTGGGGCCGACTCTGTCTCCGAGATTATAGCGCAAATAGCCTGCGAGATGAGACGCGGCCGGTCCCTCAGAGAGGGTCCTTGGGATGCTGGGTAAGACACAGATTGCCCTCAGGGAATCCAGTCTGGCCCAGGAGGCATTCCTTTCTAAGCAAGGAGAGAAAAGAGGTCTGTCTTCAGGGGACTTCCACGCTGCCAGGAAGCTATGTCTAATTTAGCTTTGTTGAAAAGAAAAAAAAAAAAAATCACAGCTCTCGTGCACTCAGGGAAGCCCCAGGATCTAGGTCTAGGTCTAGGTCTGAGGAAGCGGCTATGCATTTAGGCATTGCTACCATCCTGGTCTCTATTAGATCTTCCAGTCTGCTGGTGGAGACAGGCCAGCGTGAGCCCAGTGAGCTCCTGCCAGATGAGAGGAAACTGTTTCTTCTTCGGGCAGCCACAAAAAATGATACATGACTCTTAGTTCCTGCCCTCAGACATGGCCTCTATCATCGGGAAGCCCCCTGTCTGGAGTGTTTGTACCCTTGAGCACTCATACACCACACAGCTGTGAGTGTGGACCTTATTCTAGCTTCTCAGGGCCACCCTACACCCTTGCCTCTACCTGTGTCATGGGAGGGGAAGAAAAGTCCTTACATGGTAGACAAACCACCCATGGTTGGATCCTGGGAAGGGGATCTTTCCTGGGAGTGTTGGGGGGGCTGAGAGATAGAAAGAGAGTGGGGAGAAGGAAGAAGGCCACCACAGGAGCCCAGGGGTGGTCGGGTTCATCACCCCAAACAGCTGGACTGCATCTGGTCTCCTGACATTCTCATCCTGGTCCCTGATTCACCCAGCATCACATGTCAACTGAGTGGCAGAACATGAGTGCTCATTTGGGCTGCCGTAAGCTCTCCCACATGTATGTCCATAGCTCCATGACACATGGGAGAGGACACCAGGATGTTAAGTTAGCAGAAGCAGAGATCTTTCTCCACCAGGCCCTCCTGTCCCTTCTGATAGCACCACGGTCCGCTTATCCTGACTCACTGTGTCTCAGCCCTCCTGTCTGGAAGCTCACATTTCAGCTTCCAAGGCTCTCTCTGCAGGTTCAGTGAGCCAGCTTAGAGTCAGAGGGCAGAAGGCAGAGGACCGGAACTGCCCAAGCCCCTACTAATTCCTTCCAGAAAAGAAGAGGAAAAGGCTGGTCAGGGAACATGCCTGGAAAGGAGGAAGTGGAGAACACTTGGCACGTAATATCACCGTGGAGACAGGGGTATGACTGTGTGTCTCCCTCAGAGTGGGGTCCCCTAAAGATGGAGCTATGACTCTGTCTCCTTCAGACTGGGCTCTCTAAAGATGGGCTTGCATCTCCCTCAAAGCAGGGCTTCCCTAAGATGGTCACAGGCCTTCCCTCAGACTGAAGATTAGGCTGTGTCTTTCTAGGTCTGGGTCTCCCAACACTCAGGGATTGGGGTGGGGAAATCTCTCTTCCACTGTGAACTTCATTAAGATAGATTCAGTATCTCTCCATCCATCTGGGTCAGAATTCGATCTCCCTGGAGTCTGAAACACATGTATCCTTCACCATCTGCAACATCATTGCAGGTTTTTAGGTTTGTTATGGTTGGAGGGGTCTCCTTTTCCAAAGCCACCCTCCTGAGGAAGGACGGTCACCCTCAGTGAGTAGCCAGTTTTAGCAAGTGTGTTACATCTCTTGGTGGTTCCCCTCTCACAACCCAGCCCCAGACAGACTCTCATGCTAAATCACCGGCAGCCAAGGCAGGGAAGAGCCACAGGATAGGTCCCAGCTGTGAGGACAGCCATTTTTTAGTATCATCTCGGGCCCTGTGTCCTCAGCCAGAGGGACGGGGTGCCAGGGCCGTTTGAGCATGATGATGGACAGACAGCCTGAACATTCTTGTCTATGGCCTGAAGATGTCAGGCAAGGCAGGATCTGATGTCCATGAGTCCAGCTCTGATATCTGTGAGTCCATCTCTGCATGGAAGTGGGTCTGTTCATACGTCCTTGTTCTCAGCTCCAGGAGGAAGAGGAGGGAGATCGCAACACTGTGCCTACCACTGGGAAAGAAATATCTACCTCGGAGTAAAACAAGCAGGTCTTGGGAACCCCTCTCCCTGAGCCCTCTCTGGTGTCTCACCTCCTATCCCCCTTTCAAGGAGTAGAAACACAGAGACCTATCGATGCTGAAACTGGGGTGGCCACAGTTTTATTTATTTTAATTAATTTATTTTTATTTTATGTGCATTGGTGTTTTGCCTATGTCTATGTCTGTGTGAGGGTATCGGGTCCCCTGGAACAAGGGTTACAGACAGTTGTAGGCTGCCATGTGGGTGCTGGGAATTGTACCCAGGTCCTCTGGAAGAGCAGTCAGTGCTCTTGACTGCTGAGCCATCTCTCCAGCCTAAAAGGACTTTTGTTTGTTTGTTTGTTTGTTTGTTTGTTTTGGGTTTTTTTTTTTTTGAGACAGGGTTTCTCTGTATAGCCCTGGCTGTCCTGGAACTCACTTTGTAGACCAGGCTGGCCACAATCTCAGAAATCTGCCTGCCTCTGCCTCCCAAGTTATGGGATTAAAGGCGTGTGCCACCACCACCCGGCAGGACTTATTTTATTAATGGTTGGTTTATGAGATGAAACCCAGGGTTTCACTCATACCAGGCAAGTGGTCTAACCATTGATCATCACTGCTAGCACTAGAAGAAAAGACTTCTGGGCCCTCTCTGTCTCATTGACATCCCCAACTACAGGATACCAAGTGCCTCTCTAGCTACCACTGATAACTGTCCATCCTGAGGTACTCTGAGATAGCCCTACTTTTCAGACTATGGCCCGTGGCTTCTGCAGAATCTGGACAGATCCTGCCCTCCAGTGACCCAGCCAGGCGAGTGGTTGACACCCACACTGCCTGAGTCAGGGTGGCCCTTCTCCTGGCCAGACCATGAGCTCCCTGTGATCAGGGGTCAGGGATGGTCTCCAGCTTTCCCAGAAGAGCTTGCTAGGGAGTGGATTGAATAGAAGCCAGAAAAGCCGAGAGCCTTGGGTTGGGATTCTGCAGGCCTTGAACCTTGAATCGCCCCCAGCTCCAAGCATGTACCTCTGGGCTCCTTCTTGACCCCCTCTACACACACACACACACACACACACACACACACACACACATACAAACACAACTTCTGGCAGCCCCAGAGTCCATGTGCCTAGACAGGAGGGATCTAAGGTGACTCAGACCAGAGTGGGCTACACAGGGAAGACCCCAGCCTCAAACAGGAGCCCCCCCACTCCAGCTGCTAGCAGAGGGCCTGGCAGAAACTTGCAAGCTTAGTCTCTTGGCTGTTGTCTGTGGCCAGCTTCCCCTCATGTCTCCCTGCAACCCTGCAATCATCCCTTCTTTCCAACAGAGTCTTCACTCCAGCCGGATGCCCCAGCCCAAGCTCATCCCCAAGAAGTACATGCCTTGTCTGACAAATCTCACTCAGCCCCTCTGCCTACACACGGGGAGTTGTCCGGGCCATTCTCTACACTTTCCTCATAAAGCTCTGGCCCTCTCAGGAGAGCTGAAAGGGCTGGGTGATAAGCCAGCTTTCCTGTAACTCAGCATGCCTTTGTCTTCCAGGAAATCCCCAAATTGCTCCCTCTGGTCCCTACCGCCACTCTGTGCCATCTCTCAAGGCATCCAGCCGCTAAGGTCCGCTTCCCGCTTCTCATCGCTTTAGCCTCTCTTATCAGATGGCAAGGCTTGCACACACAGAGCAAAGTGCAAGAGTTATCAGCAAGCGAGGGTGTCAAGTTCACACTCTGGGATGGAGAGGGAGGCTTGCACTCCGGGACCTGACGCCAGTGGCTTAGCTCTAGTTCACATATCTTTGGGTTGGAGTGGCTTGTCTTCTTCACTTTTAATGGTGTTCAAAACAGACAGAACGTGAAGTTTCCCGTTTTAACCAGTTTTTGAGTGCACGGCTCAGTGACATAAAGCACATCCCCCCTCTTGCACAACCCTCGCCGCCGCTATCCCTCTCCAGACTCGGTCTTGCAAAACTGAAACTCTCGCCACTACATCTAACTCCCCGACCTCCACCTCCGGCAGCCACCAGACACTTTCCGGGTCTGTCTGCTTGACAACTCTAGGTCCTTCTTTCCGACAGAATTATGAAAGCCATCCTTTTGTGAATGGATAATTTCACTTCTTTTAATGTCCTTGAGATTCATCTAGGTTTTAACCTGAGTCAGAATTTAGCCTGTCTCTTTTTTTAAGACTGAATTCTACTCCATTGCTAACCACCCATAAGTTGCCCTCACTCCTGTAAAAAAAAAAAAAAAAAAAATCTCCCACCCACGCTCTGGCAAGAAACCCTAACTCAGTGGCCACACACAAAAGGCAGATGAGACTACAGAGATGGCTCTGGGCTAAGAGCATTCACTGCCCTTGCAGAGGGCCTAGATTCGGGTTCCAGCACTCAGCTGCTTGTAACTCCAGCTCCTGGGGACCTAATGGCCACTTCTTTTAGCCTCTAGGGGCACCAGCACATATGTGGTACAAATACACACACACACACACACACACACACACACACACACACAGAGATAAGCACACATGCACATACACACACACACAAGTAAATAAATCTTTTTTTAAAAGAAGAAAAAAGGGCATTAAAGTACAAAAGAGACTTGATGAGAAGGGTTACAGACAGACAGACAGACAGACGTGAAAGTGGGATGGAGAAGGTGGAAAACACTAAAATTCAATATCTAAATAAATGTATGAAATTGTCAAGCAAACAAACAAACAAACAAAAAAATTTTTTTTCAAAGACTGAAGAAAGCCCCGCAGTAATCCCAGTCTTGGAGCTTGTGATTAGAAATAACAAACACCTTTAATCCTAGCACTCTGGAAGAAGAGGCAGGAGTATCTCTGTGAATTTGAGGCCAGCCTGGTCTACAGAGAGAGAGACCTTGTCTTGGACCAAAAAAAAAAAAAAAAAGTTAAGGCACCAAATAAACCCGCTGAATCAGTCCGGGAGGGGCCTGCATTTTAGCAAACTTTCCAGGTAATTCTGACTCACTGGTCTAAATAAATGATAAATCACACACGCAGACTCGTGGATTAGTAGGGCTAAACATTACAAACATGCTCATTCTTTCAAATGTCCACCAGTAGGTAAATGAATAGCACAATGTAGCACATTCACCATTCTCTTGCTCGGTCTGAGACACTGTTTATTTAAGCCAAGGCCTTGGCCTGCACAGAAGCTCTCTGCCCCTGAGCGGTACACCCAACCCCAAAGGGTTTATCTCATTAAGTATTGTTTTAGAAAACAAAAATGATAGATTCCCAGAACCAAAAGGGTTTAGTAGGTAAAGGTGCTTGCCACCAAGGACGACAGTCTGAATGTCATCCCTGGGACCCACATGGTAGAAGCAAAAGAATCCGTTCCAGCAAGCTGTCCTCCAAATGCATGCTATGGCTCATGTCTCACACACACACATACACACAAATAGACTAAAAATGTTTTTAAATGTATTTTTAAATTTTTATTTACCTTGATGTTCTGCCTTCGTGTCTGTCTGTCTGTCTGTGTGAGGATGCCAGATCCCCTGGAACTGGAATTACAGACAGTTGTGAACTGCCATGTGAGTGCTGGGATTTGAACCTGGGTTCTTTGGAAGAGCAACAGTGCTCATAACTACTGAGAAGTCTCTCTATCCCCTGTATTATTATTATTATTATTATTATTATTATTATTATTATTATTATTTACATATGTGGATATTTTATCTGCTAGTATGTCTATACCACGTGCATTCCTGCTGCCTGTGGAGGCCAGAAGAGGGCATCAGATTCCCCTGGAACTGGAGTTATGATAGATTGTAAACCACCATATCCATGCTGGGAATCGAACTCGGGTCCTTTGGAAAGGTAACCTTAACTTCTGAGTCATTTTGTCAAAGAATTGGGTGAGCCAGGGGCATCGACACATGCTTTTAATCCCAGCACTCAGGAGGCAGAGGCATGCAAAGCTCTATGAGCCAATCAGAGCTAGTGAGACTCAAACTGTCTGTCTCTCTTTGCCCCGTTGCTCTGCTCATAGAAAGCCTGCTTCCAGTGAATCTTAGAAATGTCAAGGCAGAGCCGGGAGTGGTGGCGCACGCCTTTAATCCCAGCACTCGGGAGGCAGAGGCAGGCAGATTTCTGAGTTCGAGGCCAGCCTGGTCTACTTTGGGAGTTTTGGAGAGATTGTATGTTTGTTTAGTTTGACACAGTCCTCCTCAAACTTGAAATCCTCCTGCCTCATATGCCACTGTGCCTGCCGTCTCACCTACAACTCCAATCCTTGTCATGGATACTTTGAGCTGTTTATGAATTCTCATGCTTGTTACAATCCCTCAGGTCACGATAGCCTTCATACCTATGATGAGGACGCCTGTGTCCACACGGTGAGCAGCTGGCCTTTTTCATCATAGCCAATCCGAGAAAAGAGAATCTTCTCATCGCCTAGGTTTGATGCTGGGGGATTAGGACTGAGGCGAGCATTTTCTGCTCCGTAATCATTTGTAACTCCTTCTCTGTCCACAGCTCAGCCTGGTTTTGTCTTCTCTTTGTTGACTTAGAAGAACTCACTCGCCGTCGTCCACATTGAAAATGGTTTTCTGCTCCCTGGTTATTCCCTTTTAGATTTCATGCCCTTGGGCTGAAGACGCAGCTCAGTACACAGGGATCGCCTAGCATACATGCAGCTCTGGGTTAGTCCCTAACACCTCAGAAAATGGTGTGGTGGCATATGCCTGTCACTCAAAGTATTCGGGAGGTGGAAGCAAGAGAATCAGATGCTCAAGGTCAAATTCCACAGTGAATTCCAGGTTAGCCCAGGCTAGAAACCTTATCTCAAGGTAGAGGGAAAGTGTGTGGGATATTACATTTAAAGCTAGCTGGGTTGGGGGGGGGCTTGTTTTGTTTTAAACCCCCTCCTTTGTGACTCTCCTGGTGTTTTTTGTTTTGTTTTGTTTTGTTTTGTTTTGTTTTGTTTTGTTTTTGTCATATTCCCAAAGAATCCTTTTCTTGGCTAATATTTTCTTCTAGTAATTCTATGGTTGTTCTTTCTGCGTTTGATGCCCTTCCTCCATCTGGAGTTTATTTCAGATGTGGGGAAACTCCATTTAGTATGTCTCATAAACAGCTAGCCACTTACCCGATTTGATTGAATCATTCATCCTTTCTCCTCTGATACAAAATGTCAGCCTCTCATATATTAAATTTGGAGCTGCACGTGGGTGTATGTCTGGACTGACTCTGTCCCTTTGATCTGCCTGCGTGTGCTTATGTGAGTGTCCAGCCCTTTTATTACTTGGGCTTGGGAGAGCATCCTCGTGTCCTGTTTGCTCACGACGCTCCTTTGGACTTTCTGCAAAGCTTATTTCTCCAGACAAACTTTAATAGAGTTTGTCAAATTCGACAGATCTTGTTTTCCACATCTCCTAACAGATGTGATTTTTCTGGTTTCTCGGCCCACAGACAAATTGAAACAAGCTGAGAAGGATGGGATGGGTAAAGGGGGGGCATCTGCTGGAGGCCCCCAAACTAAGGCTGTAGAACTAGCATCTAACAGGGCAATAGACGTGGCGACCAACAGGTGAGTTTTTAAAAGTAGACGGGAGGACAGTGGAAAATTCAGAACAGCACCTGGAAGGCAGAGGAAGAAAGGCCACTAGCTGGAGGCTAGCCTGGGCTACGCAGACAGTTGCAGGCCAGCCTTGGACTCTGTCTCCAAAGAACAAAACCAATCCTGACCCCAAGGGGGAAAAAAGGCCGAAACCATGAAATGGGTGTTTGGTATAAAGGTTTGTCTTTCACTGTTACCACCAGGAAATATGACCACAGCCAGGAGTCATGGACTCACATGTTCCGAAGCCTCTGATTAAGAGTCAGGAAGTATGTAGTAACTCTCTTTTTAAGGTTTCGGATATTAATGTCTGGAAACTGGTATGGAATGGTTCATTCTTGGCTGGTGACGTAAACGAGACAAGTAGCTAGTCTCTAGCTTTCCTGAAAACCCACCTCTAGATTCCAAGGTGCTGCCAGCGCTGGCATTTTGAATTCACTTCTGTCCAGGGAAATAAGCCTTGAGGGAAATGTTCCCAGCCCCTGAGCCAATCGAAATAGTGAAAAAAAGAAGAGATTTACCTCTTACTGATGATCCCTAAAGCAGTCCCAGAGAGGCCAAACAACTTATGCACCATCAAATATAAGATAAGGAGCCCTTCAGCCACCTTCAACCCAGTATGCTACTGATTAGCTGATTAGCATCCTTTCAAAGTCGTCACTGCTACCACCTTCAAGGGGGCCAAAGGCAGCCAGTATTCATCCCTCTGCAAGCCCCTGCACACGCCTTGCTAAGTGCCCACACTTAGGGAAGCCCCCCCAAAAGTGGCCTGCAGAAGGGGAGGAGCACACTGCCAACCTGGGCCACGTAGGAAAGAAACAATCTCTACAGTATTTACCTGTCAACCTCTGAGATCAAGGATTAAGGAAGTGGGGAGGGTGCCCCTGGAGTACTGTATGTTACAGCCTCCGAACCCTCCCAGAACAGACTCTATGTTCACCCTAACACACCCTTGCCAGAAGTGTGGGCAGAGCCACGCCAGATCCTGCACACCCAGTGAGGTAGAACTGTGCAGGTGACAGAGAAAGGGAAGTGACTGGAGAAGGCGTTCCCTTGGGAGGTCCTATCCAAAGGAAAGAGAGGTAAAAACCCTCTAGTGTTATTTGCCTCTCCAGGCCCTTACAGGGCGTTTCATGATTAGGTGCTGGCTCCTAGAGGAAACATGGTTATCTCTTATGGCCAAGGACCATCGGTTTCAGTCTTCTTTCAGCTCCCCGCCCAGTTCCTGGTTTATTACAGGGCAGTGACCCCATTGGGCTAGTCAATCGATGAGTCGCAACACCCCTACAACAAGAAGAGCCTACTATGCTCCAAGAACAGTGCTAAGGGGGAGTGGGGTTAAGGGGCCTGAGTAGAGGTTGCGCTGATTGGAAAAGGAGTGCGTATGCGGAGGGACCCTGGGAGAGAGGGACTGGTGGCTACCACTGAGCATCACCAACCCCGCAGCCGCGCGCGGACAAACCGCGCGCTCCGGAGTTTGGCGCGCGCGCGCGCTCCGGGACGCGGCGCGACGCCGCGCACGCGCTCACTTCTCCGCTCCCCCGCCCGCGCGGCCCCGGGCTCCCGCGCGCGCGCACTCGAGGCCTCCCTTGTGCGGCTCCTCCATTCGCTACGTGCAGAATGGGCCGTCGGCAGCAGCTGCAGCGCGGGGTGGGAGGGGGAGGAGGGGAGGGGGAGGCGGCGCTCGGCCTGGGGGAGGGGCCGCGCCGCGCCGGCGGGGAAGGGGCTGGGAAGAGGGGCCGGGCCCCCCCGAGTGGGCCGACCAGGGGGACAGTCCGGGTGGGCTCCGCGCTCGGCCCGGGTCCCCCTCCCCCTCCAACTCCTTTCTGCAAGGCCATTTTGGCCATCCTCCTGCTCCCTTCCCGGGATTCCTGGCAGGGAGCGGATCCAGAGGTTGGTTGGGGTTTTTTGTTGTTTGGTTGGTTTTATTTTAACCCCCTCTGTGTTGTTCCCCACCCAGACCCCAGACCCTTAGACGCAGGAAAGAATAGCCCCTGCTGTCCCCTCCCTCGCTCTCTGTCCCAACCACATTGTCGAGCTTTTGTGTGAATCGAACCAACTGTAACCCCTTCCCCACTCGGCCTACCATGAGGCAGAGTTTCTGAAAGGTGCTGAGGCCACACTCTCCTCCCTCCTACCACCCACCTGGGGGGCAGAATGGACCCCAGGACATAGGCCCCAGCATTTCCATGTGGAAAAGGCCAGTATCAGCTCCCCAACCCCAACCCCAGCCCCCTCCCCGCCCCAACCAGAGACAGAAAGATCTAGTGGAGCCTGCTGCTGCCCAGGACGACTGAGTTGGCCCGAATTCGGTGGTATTACAACTACGGGCCATTGTAGCAGGTGTGTACCTGTTTATAAAGGGTTCCCCAGGAGCGTAATGAGAGACCACCAGGGGCTGAATCCTATAACCCATAAGCTGTCTTGCCAGGATCCCAGATGTGGCCCAGATGTCCACAGCGGTCCCTCCCACAGGGTGGGACACCAGCTATTCTATGCAGCCCCTCCCAACCCTTCTTCCAAGGTCAGGGAAGGAAAGCTGGCCATCTCCAGTGCGCCTTCCCCATTTAAGATGTTGGGAGAGGCGTCCCTCAAGCTCTTTTTCCTGCCCAAGGCCACCTGGGTTCATCCTGTGGTCTAACTTCTAACCCTCTGACAGGTTAAGTCTAGATCATCAGAAAGAAAGGCAAACTTCCTGGGGGGCGGGGCGGGGGGGGAGGAGAAGAGGCAGGGGAGACCACACTTAGTAGCCCTACACAAGGAAGGATTCTCTGCCCACCTCCCTAGTGGCCTCAGTCCTTGGGCAGCGCCCTCTGCTGGCCAGTAGGAAATGCAGGAAAGAACAGAGTCCTACAGATCTTCGGGAAGGTCTGAGAAGGGGACAAGGGAAGAGAAACAAGTGAAAACGTTAAGCTCCCTATCACTGCCCTGAGCATACATAAAGAAGCACCCCTAGACGTGAGGAAGTTGTGACCCACTTTACATGGACCTAGGGGTTAAGCAAGCTGGCAAACAGACTTTTGCACCCCAGAAGTGGCACTTCCTGCCCTGAGTAGCTCAGTTGCCCTCTGCCCCTGAGACTCTTATTCCTGCCAGAGAGCCTTCCCTGCCACCTCCTACCAGGGCAACGTGCTAGAAGGAGCAGCTATGGCTAGAACCCTAGAACCTAGGAGCTGAGAGAGAGAGAGAAGGCACCTCAAGCCAGAAGCATACACACAGAGATCCAAGCCCAGATCCCTGCTACGGCAGGACTCAAGGTAGAATTAGGCCCTGGCCCTGAGTCACAGCTTGGCATGAGCTTGCCTGACCAAGACAGGCCAGCTTGTCCAGAGGTGAGACTTGGGTCACACAACCCATCGCCCTACCTCCCGATGCCAGGTATCCCTCCCCTCACGTCCCACACGTGGGGTCAGGGTGGAGCCTGGGATGGACTGGGCTGGGCTAGCGCTGAGGCCAGTGAGGGGTGGAGCCCTTAGAAGGCGGAGGAGGGAGCAAGGTTAGACAGAGGAGGGACATCCTGGGTGAGGGAGGCTACAAGTGTCCCCCAAGGACTGGTGGCTTCTGGCGGTTGCTTCTCTAGCCCTGGGCATCCGCACAGGACCTTCACCGGGCTGCCTTACCTCCAAAGACGGCAGCTCCTGACCTTCACAGGCCCATTAGGGCCTGAAGCCGAGCCACACTTCCATGCTGCAGCCAGAGGGCCAGGCTTGTCTGCACCCCTCCCTGTCAAGCACGTGACCCAGTGGGCTTCCTTTGTGGGCCCCCTGCATTACTTAACTGATTCACTGATCCCCCTAAGTGGCCAGGTCCCTTTCAGACCCAGGCAGCCTAGGGAGACTCCTAGGGCCTGTGTTGAAGCCCAGGAGGTACAGAGATCTAGACGCTTTAATTGGAAGTAATTAGTTAATCTATTCTGAAAGCAGTGGGGTTGGGGGGGGAGGAAGCTTTGGGGCAAAAAGACTCTATACTGGCAATCTGGTGAGTCTTTGGGAACCATAACTCCCCTGCACATGCACCCACTTAGAAGGCCTTCCTTTTCAACCCCAAAGCAAACCCAGGCCCGGAACAGACAGGGGGCAGCTTTGTATACAACAAAGCAGGTGCCCTGGGTATTGGTGGGAATCACCTTTGAGAACAAGCCAGGAGAAAACCAAAGAAGGAAGCTGGGGAGATGCAGGAACTCTAGGGTGAGAACTGGTCCCTCTCTGTCACCTCTGTTTGCACCCTGCCCAAGGTCACGCACATACAGCCCTACAAGTTAGGAGCCAGTGCGCTCCCAGCGCTATTTCGGCAGCAAGAAGCCATTCCCATAACGGGAAAGGGGCGCCGGAGGACAGAGCCCTAACCGGGCCCCAGGGGGTGTGTCCTCGGGCCCCAACGCGACGCCGGCAGGCAGCGTGGCGGGGACTCTGGCCGACAGCCTCCCGCGCGGTCCGGAGCAGCTGACCCGCTGGCGATCGGCCAAGTTGCGGCGGGCCGAGAAGCAGCAACGTGCGGCGCGGCATGTCGCGGGCGCGGAGACAGGGAGCTGTGGGGGCGGACCGGCGCGCCGCCTCCCCCCTCCCGGCCCCGGCCCATTCATAAAACCCAAAGGCATTGCCCGGGCCTGGCAGGCTTGGACTCCTAATTGCAAACTCATTAAGGAGTTTGCATCTCATTTGCATGGAAATCATTTCCTGGGCCCTCAACAGAGAACTGTCCTCTCTATCCATCAAGCTTACTGTGCCCAGTTCTACCCATCTACAGAGTGGGACAGAAGGGGGCCTGTCTCTCCGCCAGTGCCCCCTCCCCACTCTACTCATTGGGAGTCCCGGAAAGGGGGGCGGTTGGCAGAGCACCCACCAGCAAGGAACCCTGCCTGCGCCCCAGGTGAGCTGGCTCTGCCCCATGGGTCCAAGTGAGGGAGGTGCCCGCCAAGTCATTTGCCCCCCGGCCTGGCCGTGCCCAGGGAAGGGAGGAGGCGGTAGGCATTAGTCCGAAGCAGCTGGTTGTACCTGGCAAGGGTAGGCCTGGTGGGTGAGGCTGTTCGTGTCCAGCCTCACGTACCTCCCTGCTACAGGCTGTGCCCCCACCCCCACATCCCTTACCCCACAGAACAAGCAAGCGCTCAGTGACTCCAGACACAGACACCCAGTCACAGCGCACAAAGGCACCCACAACTGGGCCAGCCGTCATAGCCACCATCCTGGCAGCCACTCTTGATGGCAGACAGATCCTTCACAAGCCATTTGTCCAGGGTTGGGGGAGAGAGTCTCGTCCTGCGGAAGTGAGCCCAAAGAGGGGGTGCTCCCTTATGAACAGCACATGTGACCTCCCACCCCCTCTTTCCTACAGGTCCTTTTGGAAGTCCTCAAGTGCTGGCTCTGCAGAAGGACTTGCCCTGCCCAGACAGTGGGAATTCAGTGACCTGGTCATACTCAGGAGGAAATTGAAACCTTTGAGGATAGCCAGCTCTCCCAGACTGTGTCAGAGCTGGTCTCTGTCCTGATCCTTCATGTATGTAGTTGAGAGAGGGCTT
Organism: Mus minutoides; assembly: GCA_902729485.2. Taxonomy (NCBI): domain Eukaryota; kingdom Metazoa; phylum Chordata; class Mammalia; order Rodentia; family Muridae; genus Mus; species Mus minutoides. The sequence continues at coordinate 1,041,540 of LR749900.1, forward strand.
CCAGCGTGTTCCGTGTGAGGAGCAGGGGTATCTACCCAACTGTTTAAAATTAAATAGAGCCTTCTAACGCCCATGAAATCTGATTTTGTCTAGGACATAGTGTCCCCGTTCTGTGTTACCTGAAGTAGCAGAGATGAGCTCACCTGTTCAGCATTTAGAATGTAGGATAAGAACCAGCTTTGTCCAGGTCATGCCGGTTCTACCCCACCCTGCCCTCCCCCAGCCCCCACTCCCTATCCCAAGATGCAGCCCAGCTCTCACTTCCTACCTGTGGCCTGAAGTTTCTCCCTCCCTCTGCTGAGACAGAAAAGGTGGGCCATCCTGAGTGGTGGCCATCCTGAGAGGGGCTTAGCTGCCCCCCCCCACATCTGCAGCAATCAGATTGTCAGCCGTATAGGCGTGCTGGGAGGAAGCACCAGGACACCTGTGCATTCTCTCAATTTGTATCTCATCCCTTTGTTCAATTAGCATGAGTATATTTCACCAAAGGGGGGGGCAATATGAAACTATGTAAAAATGCTTACTTACATTTTAGGGCATGGTTGTGGACATCTTTAATCAGGAGGCAGAGGCAGTCAGATCTCTGAGTTCGAGGCCAGCCTGGTCTACAGAGTGAGTTCCAGGACAGCCAGGGCTACACAGAGAAACTCTGTCTCAAAAAACAGACGAACAAAAACTTAAGTCACAAGTATGCATATACACAACTGTTTTTTTTTTTTAATTGCTAGGACACAAAATCAAAAACACCTTGAGAAGTCTCTGGTCTAAATGTGAAGCGGTATTATGTGGGGGTGGCTTGTCCAGTCCGTCATAGTATCTGTCCTGGAAAGGAGCAGGTGTCAGGGACAGAGTGGGGAGGAAACAAGTCCACCTGTAGACACTTCACAGATGAAGGGACAGAAATAAGCTTGGGGTGAGAGATCACTCAGAGGAAGACATGGGCAGGGAATGTCTCTCACTTGCCCTGTGTCTACAACCTTCCTGTGCATGACACCAGGCACCCCTCAAACCCCCTCTTCCATCTGCTGGGCTCATTTTGGATATCATCAACCATACCACTCCTAACCTTACTGGAAGCCTGCCTCAGCTTGACATCCAGGAAATTTCCAGAAATCCATCTGTTGTGAGAAAAAGAATATGGCTTCAGAGGACCCCATCTTCCTCTAGGTGTGTAACAGGTGCGAGCGCCTGTTTTCTCATTGTAGCGTGGGACTCGCTAGTCATGACTACTGCACAGGGCTGCTGTGGATACTGGCTGGTCTGCTGTCTTTACAGGATCTGGCTTGCAGGGATTGGGGTAGAGGATGAGTCTTCTTGCCTCTGTGTGCAGCAGGTGCATACATCCTGAGACGGAGGAGGAGAATGCAAACTGTTGAACATAAAATCTGAAGTGAGCCTCTTACCCAGGTCATCCGGGTCCCAGGAAGGCGTGTCACTTCAGACCCCTTCCCGCAGCAACTACCTGCCCCACCTAGACAACTGTGCTACTCCTCTTAAGGCCACTAACTCTCCAGAGGGGAGTTTGCAACCAGGAGGCCTAGACTCACTTCAAGTATGAGCTGAGGCTGACACCTAGTGGTCACTTCTATAACTGCAGGGGGTCCCTTAGGCAAATCAGGTCAGCTTCTGCAGAGCCACTCTGCCTGGCTCCTTTGCATAGGGGCATGATCTAGAAGCTTCTGCACTCCTCCTGCCCCTGCTGTTATAGCCCCCCACCCCAGACAGAAGCAGAACTAGTTAGCCCTCCCCCATGCTTGCTTACCTCTCCCTCTCGTTGGTATCACAAAGGCACAAAGAGGTGACCCTCTCCTCTCTGTCACAAAGCTCCACACACAGATGAGATGAGAAGAGGTGATACTCAACAAACAGGACAGCAGACAAGGAGCCTCCAAGGGACAGAGGAGAGCAAGAGGAAATGACCTGGCCCAGGCTTAGAAACTTCAAGTAGCAGCTTGTTGGGTGAGCTGCGTCTGGAGCCTGTCACTCACTGAGCCTCGGGATCTTTAGCTGTACCACAGGCCATTTCTCAAGTTGACTGGCTGTGGCCATCCCCTGTGCAGGGTTTCTGGCTATCCATGCTTGCCCAGTCCTGAGCAATAGGGAAATGAAAACCAGCCAGGGTAGGGCTGAGGCAGGCTTACCTTTCGGACTCTTTCTCAACGGTTCTTGGTACAACCATCCTCAAAGCACTGGACTTCAGATGCCAGTGCCCTCAGAGCATCTTCCTGTCCCTAGGCTTCTCCAGAGAAACCATTTAACCTTTTGGCCTGGACCCATAGTGGTCGCCTCTCCTCCAGCCCCCCGCCCCCCGTGTTCCCTCCCCACCCCCAGGAGGACACCAGACAAACCTTTCTGAGGTGCCATGGCAGGCTTGGGCCTCCTTAGTCTCTGACCCCAGACCTGGCCCCTGGGGTAGGGGAGGGAAGGCCACAAGGAGCTTAACCCCAACAGGATGAAGGCGCCATAATTAGGGTCAGGCGGTTGGCTCAGCCTGCGGAAATCTCCGGCTTAGTATGGATGGGGGCTCAACCTGAAGGGGGTGGGGGTAAGAACAAATGTGAAGGGGCAGAAGAGGCCAGGCATGCAGAGATACAAGGGCTTAGGCCCCAGCCATCGCCTGAACGAGCCCACTAGGGACAACTGTACACAGACCCCTCACTCTCCAAAGTGTCAACCCCCATGGAAGAAGGATGGCGCAGACTATCCCGCCCCCCGCCCCAGAGGTCCTGATTCTCCCTCAGGCTGGGATGCACCAGTATCAGCCCTTCCCTACCAGTGCCTTTGGCAGGTGGGGGAGCCTTGTGGGAAAGGCTGGCCCCTGCAATCTCAGGGCAGCCCAGGCCGGCCCTGTTTGTAATCATAGCAAGGCATCACTTTCCACTGTGGAATGTGACACCCAGGAGATGAGGCAGGGCCGAGGAGGGCAGAGGAGGGCCTTCGTGGGGTTGCTCCTTAGCTCTGCAAGTGAAGGGAAAAAAAGAGCCCTTTCTTCCCCATTCATTTCTGAGTCTGTGATGGGGGTACAATCCAGGCTAAAGTCTCAGGCTGGCTTGGTCAGGTGTATCCTCAGAACATCTCCACCTGGAACTGTCACACAGACAGCCAGGCTGTCTCATCACCCACTAGAGGAGGCGGGTCTAATGTGGAAGTGTCTCAGGTCGTGCGCAGGAGAACCCACACATACACACACACACACACACACACACACACACACACACACACACACACACGAGGCTAGAACGAGAGGCTGAGGGGAGCTGGGAATGCAGCCTTCCCAGCCTTCCTCTGGCCTGAAATCCATACTGTTGCACGTGCAGACAGACACACGCACAGAGGCACGTGCACACACTCCAGCGCATGAGTCCCTGCACGTCCCAGGAGCTACAAGTCCCAGCCCCTTCACTCCCCTCTGATAACTTCGAAGTTTCCGGCAGGGCAGAAACGTCGCCTTCAGGCTGGCCGTGCCAGGCATGTACCAGGTCAGCTGCTAGGGCCCAGTGCTCTGGACTTTCTGGGCCATTAGAGGATATCTTGGTCCACGAGTTCTACCCCGCTCAGTCTCAGGAATGGGTGTCTCAGAGATCTCCACTTCGGGGTAGAGCCTGCAGAGGAACACTACTGGTTTTGTGTAGCAGTAACTGCTGCTGGCATCCCAGGGACACTGGGAACACGGAAAGATAGAGGGAAACAGAAGCTCTGGAAGGGCCAATACGGCTGGGACAGAGGTTGTGGGGAGCCAGGAAAAATGGAGGGTCTGTGTCAGCTTGTGCTTTGGGCTAGAAACGTGTGTAGAAGACCTAGCCAAAAGATATCGGGGCTCCCCAAAGGGGCAGAGGACGTGAGGACTCAAGTAAGCGGGGCTGTGTGAGTTCAAATCTCTGCACTGCTACTTCAGGGCTGGGAGCCTTCGGATGAGTGGGGTTGGTAGGGCGTGCTCACTGAGCCAACACACACACACACACACACACACACACACACACACACACTCAGTGTCAGTGGCAGGAGGTTGTGGGGAGGAGGGAAATAGGAAGGTCCTGGTGGTTGGTTCATGCCTAGTAAGCCAAAGCTAACCACTAGAGGATTCGAGGAAGCTCTGGACTTCTGAAAGGCCACAGTGGACCGCAGAGCCAGGGGACCTCAGAACCCTGTCCTATTCATTCTCCTTACATGGTGCGGCAAGGTGAAGACCGTCTACTACCATGCTGGTATCTTCCCAAAGACTTCCAGAGGGCCTTGCAGATCTCTCCAGGCCAAGGCCATAGTGTTCAGAAGAGGGAGTGGGGACAAGGAGAGACTTTCTCCAGCTCACTTGGAGCGAAGGCAGAGGTGGGTCTCCTGGCTCTGGCCTCTGTGAAGCTGTCTGCCCTCTTTTGAAAAGCAGGGCAGGGACAAAGCTCCCCTAAGCCCAAGAGGACAAAGGCCTTGAAGCCACAGCTGCAGACATGACAGGGGAGAGCTCGGGCCCCATTGCCACCCAGGGCTCCCACTAAGTCCTTGCCAAGGTCTATTCTGTTTAGCGCAGAAGTCTCCTGTCTAGGACGCCCACTCTGGCTAGCACTGCAGTCCTATGTGGCCCAGCTGAACCCTGGCCTAAGGGCACATGCTCTTCCCACTTAAAACTTTTGCTGCTAGATACAGGGTCTTCATCGAGTTGAAGATCCCAGTTCTGACATCACAGTCCAACCTATCATGAGCATGTATGAGCCAGCTCTGACCGTGCCAGCAAGGGACCCCCAGGCAGAGATCCAGGGCACTGAGCACTGTCATGTCATCCTGGCCTGTCCCTCCCCTGGGCCTGGGTCCATGTCAAGAGCAAGTTCCTGGTGCAGGCTGTACCTTGTCTCTGACACCTGGCATTTAGCAAAAGGGCAGAGACAGTGAGAAGAGCCGGGTCTGCGCCATCCACTCCTGAGGAGCCTGCAGGAGGGAGCCGAGTCAGATTTCAAAGTGCCCCAAGAGGACAGAATGAGAGCAGATGCTCCCGGGGTCAAAAGGATCTCTGGTAATGTCTGGACTAGACCGCTAAGGAGGCTCTGCAAAGGAGCAAGAAGACAGAGATCCTATCCCAAAGAGAAGAGGAACAGACAGGAGAATGATGGAGACAAAACTCCAAAGCTAATAAACAACTAAGGCAGGAGAATTGTCTGTCTAGTGTCTGAGGCCAGCCTGGGCTACATAGCAAATTCTGGCCCAGCCTGGACTACACAGTATACCCATCTGGGGTAGAGGCCAGTCTAGCAAGTTCCAGGTTTAGTAAGAGACTCTGTGTCAAAAAAGGAAAAGAAAACAAAGAGATAAGGAAGGGGTGGGCAGAGCTGGAGAGATAGCTCAGTGGTTAAGAGCACTGGCTGCTCTTGCAGAGGTCCTGAGTTCCATTCCCAGCACCCACAAGACAGCTCATGGCTATCTGTAACTGCAGCCCCAGAGGATCTGACACCCTCCTCTGGCATCTACAGGCACTGCACAAACACAGTGCACAGATAAACAAGAAGGCAAAACACCCATACACAGAAAATAAACATAAATATTTTTTTAAAAAATAAGGTGGAGAAAAGACGCCTCACTTATCCAGGAATGTACTCCCCCCTCCCTGAGTGTGTGTATGTATATGTGTGTGTGCTTGTGAGTCTGAATGTATGTGTATGTGTTAGTGTGTGTGTGAATATATGTGTGTGAGTGTATTTGTGAGTCTGAGTGTGTTAGTGTGTATATGAGTATGTGTGTATGTGTGTGTGTGTATTTGTGAGTCTGAGTGTATGTGTTAGTGTGTATATGAGTATGTGTGTATGTCTGTGTATCTGTGTGTATATTTGTGAATCTGAGTGTATGTATGAGTGTGTGTGTTTGTGTGTGCGTGTGTGTGTACAGAATAAACAAAACCAGGAAGGTAGCAGGCGCCACCACCTGAGTCAACCTTGCACCTCAGACCCACAAGGAGTAAAGCCCCTGCCCTGGCCCCCCCACCCCACCCCACCCCCACCCCCGGCTCTCAGCACAGGTCCAGGCAGAACCAAGATCTACAGTCACAAGGGGCACGACGCAAGCTGCCCACAGAGGTCACATCTCCCTCTGCCCCTCCAGAGCTCGGGGAAGAAGGGACAATCTCGGGCAGAGTGGAGCTATTCGGTTCAGAGCCCCATTTGTGACTGGAAATTCGAAAGGAAAGAACCTCTAACCAAGAGCAAATGCTGGGACAAAGGAAAGCAAGGACATCCCTCGTCACAAGCTCCTGGAGTTAGAAGCTGATCTCTTTCTCCCTTTCAGAGGGGTCCTCACTGCAGATAAAACTCTGAAATATCTGTGGAGAGGTAAGCTGTCTCGGGTACACTTCGCAATACTCGAGGGCCGGGGGCTGGGGAAAGAGGAGAGACCAGGTCAACCTCAGAACTGCTATGGCAAAAGCACCTGCTGCTTTTCGAAAGGGCCCTTGAAGCCAGGAACAGAAGTGCCCTGTCACTGCAGCGGGAGGCTCTGGGCTGGAACAGGCCTCCGGTAGGTGTGGCCCTTGTTCTGGGCCTCACCCTGCACGTGGCCCTGGCTTCTCAAACACCAGCACCTGCCTGAAACAGGAAACAATCCCCAGCCATGATCTTTCAGAGAAGGCCACTGGCCCTGCCTCCCCTACCACGTCTGGGCTCCTCACAGTTGTGGCCTCTGCCTCCACAGGCTAACCGAGCCTCCATGCACCAGGTGAGCTGGGAAACAGATAAAGCACCATTTGTTTACTAAGAGCCCATAAAAGTCACGGGGACCAGATGTGGGGCCTGCCAGGGCGGGCGAGCGGGCGGGCACAAGACACGGGAGCCGGGTTCTGCACAGGTGGAGGGCACCAAATCAACAGCTAACCCCCCCTCCTCCACAAAGCCCAAGGCTGGGGACCAGAGTCCTCCTTTACTGTCCAGGGTGGCATCCTGAGACACCCCCTCCCCCTCAGCTCTTCTCGGTCCTGCTGCTGCCCAGGGCTGAAGTCGGGAGACACAAGAGGCCCTGTGTGGGACAGATGTAACCAGAAGGGGAGGGCAGGGACACAGGGTGGCAGGAACCTTTATCTTTTTTTTCCTCCTTTTAACTTGATTGCATTTGTATTTATTTTGTCTGTATGTGGGAATGGGGGTGTTTATAGAGGGCAGTTGGGAGGAGTCCAGGGGCTTGAACTCAAGTCTAAACTGACCAGGACTTTAACCATTGAGTGGCCTGTCGGTCAACCCCCACTAATCTTGATCCCAGGAACACAGAGGGGGTCAGGGAACATCAGAAAGAGATCAATGCCCCTGAGTAAGTTGGGAGTCTTAGACTTGCCTGGCCTGGCCTTCCATAATAACAATAAAAATACTAGTATTGGCGTCTGTGACACACAAGGCCTGCTCTGAAAGAATCTCAAGTCCAGAGGCCGGTGACAGCCGTGCTCCCCATTCAGCAGATGATCTCCCCAAAGCAGAGAGGATACACAACTTGCCCAAAGTCACTCTGCTTGGAAAAAGCAGAGATGTCTAGAAGTTTCTGGCACTTAGTGCTCTAAGTCCTGTTCAACCGCCTGACTGTCATGGAAGGGCTCTGCCGCAAGGGTCCCGCTAATGGTAGTACCTGGGACATCCTCACCTCGGGTCAGTCTTCAAAAGGGCCTGCCCTACTGACACCCAGGTAATCGGTCCTCCCCTCTCTCTGCGGGGCAGGATGCCGGTAGGCCAGAGACAGTTGTTAGGTCCCCTACAGCTGAAGTTACTGGCAGTCGTGAGCAGCTTGCCACGATTGCTAGGAAGCAAACTCAGGTCCTTTGGAAGAGAGAGCTTCTACTGTTCTTAACTACTGAGCCATCTCTCTAGCCCTGTGGAAGTTTGCCAAGACCAATTGCAAAACTCCCTTCTACTAGTCCGCAGCAGCCTGGAGAGCGACCCACCCTCTCTCTGCATTCATCAGTTGGTGGGTCTGCGTGTGGTTCCCTACCAAGAGGAGGCATTATATAAAGGAGTACTGGTCTCACAGTGGGTGCCTCCACTTCCAGGCCGTGCGACTTCAACAAAATATTGGCCTTTGTTTTCTGTTACAGAGTTCAAAGAAAGTCACGTATCCGGATCGCAAGTGTGCAACCTTGCGCTTGCGCAGCGACAGCAATGCAGCCAACGGGTATTTCTGCTTCTTTGGATTAACCCAACCTAGCTCTGAGCGCCGATGCAGGAGGAATCGCAGCTGCTTTTCTTCTGTCTGTCTCAGAGTTTTGCACAAGGTGTTACACACAGTGGGTGCTCTACGTCTTATGCCAGAGCCCCTGAAGCAGATCCTGAACTGAGCAAGCTTGGCTTTGTGATTTTGGGGGTGCTCTTGGGAAAACTGGAGGGGCTGTGGGGCAGCAGAGCAGGAAGAAAGGGAGTTGTAGAAGATGGTTCTGACTGGTTCCGTGGCGACGTTGGGATGGAAATTGTGTCTCACGGTTGTCCCCACTCCAAGCAAGGGAGAAGAGACCTCCTGCAGCCCAGCCTGGGAGAGATGCACTTCCAAGACTGTCCACTATGCGGCAGTATCTGAGTAGCCTGAAGGGCATTCGGCTAGGAAGGCAGGAGGACTACCAAGAATGGATAGAAACACAAAGAGGGGGGCGGAGACCGCTGCCCTCCAGAACGTCTGCTCTACCTCTGAATGCAGAATCTCAGTGTGACGTCCCGCGTGCTCAGGGAAGAGGATGGGGACGCTAAGTAAGGAGGAGCTCCTGTAACTTAGGCTGAAGAATGCCGGTCAGAGCCAGGAAGCCCACGAAGCAGCCAATCTCCGCCAGGATTTCACAAGTGCTAGAGCGACTGAGTTTGTCTAAGGAGCCCTGCTGTGTGTCTACCGTGAAGCTAAATCTTCCCAAAATCCACTCATCAAACTCTCCCACGGCTCGGTGTAGAGGAGGAGACTGGGGCGTGAGTGGGGGACCTGCTCTGCTTAAGGGCAAAGACGATGGAGTATTAGTCCTCAGAAGATGTAAATTAAAACCCGCAGTGAGTGGAATGGGCTGGCTATGGTCATGCCTTTAATCCCAGTACTTGAGAGACAAAGCCTGGTGGATCTTTGAGTGCAAAGCCTGCCTGGTCTCTATAGCCAGTTTCAGGCCAGCCAGGGGTACATGGTTAAACCCTGACTCAAAAATAAAACAAACAAACATAAAATAAAATAAAGCCTCCGTAAGGGGCGAGAAAAATGGCTCAGTGGTTAAAAACATGTCCTACTTCTTGCAAAAGACCGGAGTTTGATTCCCAGCACCTATATCAGGTGGTTCACAACTGCCAGAGGTTCTGGTACCCTCTTCTGGCCTCCCAAGGCACCTGCATGTATGTGCCTTTATCCATACACAGATATAGAACTAAAACTAAAGCAGCTCTAAATGCACGCGCATAGAGTGAAATGCCGTTCACAATGGCTAGGATGGCTGTAATTAAAAACTAAATTTGAGGGAGTGGAGCCAGGTGTGGTGGCGCACACCTTTAACCCCAGCACTTGGGAGGCAGAGGCAGGTGGATCTCTATGAGTTCTAGGCCTGCCTGGTCTACAGAATGAGTTTCAGGATAGCCACGGTTACACAGAGAGACCCTACCTAGAAGGAGGAGGAGGAAGGGGAGGAGGAGGGGAAGAAGGAGGAGAAAGGGAGGGAGGGGATGGGGGAAAAGGAAGGAAGAGGAGAAACAAGCAAAAATGGGCACAGAAAGCATCTTCCTTCTGGTTCCCTGGTACATGAAATGGCCATTAGAGGAAATCCCCAGAGACAGCAGAGCACTGGGGAGGAGACAGAAGCTGACTGAGATAGAAATGAGGCTTAGAGTGGTGTAGCAATAACTCCACACACCAGCACAAATGTGAGAACTGCCACTCAACTGTGAAAATAGTTAAACAGCATATTTTGTGTAGATTTTACAAGGTTTTGTTGTTTGTTAGTTTGTTTGTTTTGTAATAAATATATTTGTGAGCTGGGTGGTGGTGACACACTCCTTTAATCCCAGCATTAGGGAGGCGGAGGCAGGTTCAGCCCATGGATGTTCTTTGGTTCAGATTCTGGGAGCTCCCAAGAGTCCAGGTAAGTTGGCGGCTCTGTTGGTCTTCCTGTGGAGTTCCTATCCCCTTCCGGGCCCTCAGTCCTTCTTCCTATTCTTCCATAAGAGTCTCCAAGCTCCATCCACTGTTTGGCTGTGGGTGTCTTTACCTGTCTGAGTCAGCTGCTGGGTGCAGCCTCTCAGAGGACAGCCTTGCTAGGCTCCTGTCTGCAAAGCAGCCAGCATTCTTAACCATTTGAGGGAAGCAGAATTGAGCAAAAAGTCTGCCAATGCCACGCTGCCAAGGAGACGGAGCTCGGGCTGTTTTTACACATTCTTATTTTTATGCCCTGGCCTTCTGGAGAAACAAAAGCGCTGGCCTTGGCCGCCAGACATTTCCACCATTGCTATGTAGCCTCCAGCAAATATACTGTATATTTCTGGGCCTCAGTTTTCTTCCCAGTTGGCTGAAGTTGCTAAGAGACACCTTAGTGTGTCTGAGAAGTGAAGAAATTAACTGGCGAGAAAGTCACGGGATAAATCCCTGACCCCAATTAAACATTGTTTTCATAAGAGTTGCCTTGGTCATGGTGCCTGTTCACAGCAGTAAAACCCAAACTAAGACAGAGCTCGTATGAGAGACTATGGACTTATCTGTGTCCACCTGGCCCCTTCCAGACTCTAGGGTTTAGCAAGATCATTCTAGATTGGGAGATATTGTTGAAAGCATCAGTGAGGTGTCAGGCTCCCCTGAAAATCCTGTCTTCATGAGGCTGGAGACAGGTGACTCAGTGGTTAAAGTTTGTCACCTAAAGAGGGGGACCAGAGTTCGAATCTCCTGAAAACTCACATAAAGAACAGATGAGCTTGGCTGCCTGTGTATAATTCCAATCCTGGGAGCCAGAAGAAGGAACTTGATCCCCCAGAGCTGCCTAGCAAAGACCAGCCATATCAGAGAGCTCTGGATTTGATTGAGAAAGCCTGCCTCAAAGAATAAGGATGACCGAGGCTGATTCTCAACATCACCCTTGGGCTTCTACATGCATGTGGCTTCATGTGGGTTTACACACGTACACATGAGCGGAAGGAAGCTTCAGAGCCACCTCGGGCCAGGCCCAGGGCTTAATGCCAAGAAGGTAAACAGGAATGAGGAGACAGCAGCCCCTGTGTGATGGAGCTTATAGAAACAGGCCATCTCGGGGGAGAGAGAAAGATCAGCCCTGACACGAGGTCCATTTACTTCCCAAGAGCTCCTCCCTGTTTTATAAGCAGCAACTGAGCTAAGAGGTAGACCAGTTGTCTTGAGGATACATTAAGCAGAACAAAGGAGCAAGCAGAGCCAGTCTGATTTAGAGTGGGCAGAGGGCCTCTCAGAGGTGACCTATAAAAGCCAAGAAGCCAGGAGACGTCAGGAAGCCATGTGGCTGGAGCATAGGGGCAGGAGGAATAGGGAAAGACACTGGACTGGCCCCGCAGGTTACGGGGTGGATGCAGGCATGCAATGTGGGCTTTGTCCCAGTTGACAGGAGGGAAAAACAAGGCTCAGCATATCATTTATGATACTGTGATACAGCTATCAAGTCACCCAAGGGACCAGGCCAAGAAAGAGTCTTCCAGGTCTATGGACAAAGACCATAGGACAGGTTCTTGTCCCTCCACATGCAGATCAAGAGCTGGGCTGGCTGCTCCAACATGAAATAAACCAGGGATACTTGTGACAACTGCTTTTCTTTATTTGTGTATAGGTATTGGGGAATGCGTGCCATAGCACGCATATAGAGGTGCAGGGGATCTTCTGGGAATCAGTTCTCACCTTCTACCACGTGGATGGTAGAGGATGGAACTCAAGTTGTCAGCCTTGGCACCTTCACCCACTGTGGTGGTTTGAATGGGTTTGGCCACCACTCTTGTTGGAATGCTTGGCCCACCGGGAGTTGAAATATTAGGAGATATGGCCTTGGAGTAGGTGTGGCCTTACTTACTGGAGGAGCTGTGTGGGTGGGCCTTAAGATCTCATAGTGCTAAAGCCCCACCTAGTTTGAGACAGTCTCCTCCTGGCTGCCTTCTGACCAAGCTAGAGAACTCCAGCTCCTCCCGCACCATGTCTGCCTGGATGCTGCCGTGCTTCTCCCCGTGACGATAATGGACTGAACCTCTGAAACTGCAAGCCAGCCCCATTTAAAAGCCAGCCTTTATAAGAGTTGCCTTGGTCATGGTGTCTCTTCACAGCAACAAAGCTAAGACACCCACAGAGCCATCTCCCTGACCCCATTAGTTATTTCAGAGCCTAGCATCTTCATGTATCTCAGGCTGGCCCCAAACCTGCTAGATAGCAGAGGATGACCCTGAACTTGTCATCTTTCTGCCTCCATCTCCTGGGGTACAGGGATTCCAGGTGTGCACCCACATCTGGTTTATGCAGTGCAGAAGATGGAACCGGAAGCTACGTGCAGGGTGAGTAGGTCCTCCGCTAATGGCATCGATGCCTCAGTCCCTAACAACCGGCGCAGTGACAGGAGCTGGGGGAATTGCTACTTTTTAGGGAAGTCTCATTTGTATAGGCACCAGCAAGAACCAGGCCTGAAGAGCTGGGGGGTGAGGGGGCTGACCAGGTGGGAAAGCACAGGAAGTCAGCAGGACCATCCCTTGTGAGCAAAGACCGTGGGGAACATGTATGGTCTGGTGGGAGCTGGGGGTGAGAGAGCTGCTGACAGTAAATGTCTGGAAGACACAAGTTTAAGGAACTCTGACCGGAGGCCCTGGCATCTGAAATACCTCTAGGGAGCCAAGGAAGATCCTAAACAGGTTAAGGTAGTCTGTGTTGGAGAAGGGGAGGGGGTAACGGGGAAGGGATCTATAAATGCAGGACTGGGAGGAAAGGAGGGATAGGCTCCATCAGAAGCGAATAAATAAATAGATAAATCAGGGCTATATCTCACACACACAGAGTGTAATTTTAATTTTTTAGAAAGAAGACTCAGGTGCAGGAGTGAGGGGACAGATTGATTTGGGGGCAAAGAAATGCCTTACTTAGGATTCCTGCTAAGATCCCTATGGCTGTGATGGGACACCAGGGCCAAAAGCAAGCTGGGGGTGAAAAGGTCTATTTGGCTTGTACTTCCACACCATAGTCCATCACTGAGGGAAGTCAGGACAGGAACTCAAGCAGGGCAGGATCCAGGAGGCAGGACCTGGTGCAGAGGCCATGGAGGAGTGCTGCTTACTGGCTTGCTCCTGTTGGCTTGCTCAGCCTGCTTTCTTATAGAACCCAGGACCACCAGCCCAGGGGTGGCATCACCCACAATAGTCTGGGCCCTCCCCTAAGTCATTAAGGTACCCAGGATCCAGCATGCTGTTTTCTGTGATGAGACAAATGCATTAGACCACACTTTGTCTACCCTAATCCTAACCCTAACCCTAACCCTAACCAGCCAAGGATGACTTTGAACCTCAGAATCTCCTGTCTCTACCTCTTAATTTCTGGGGTCACAGGCATGCCCCACCATGTTGGGTTTATGTGGTAGAGGGCTAGGCAAGTGCTCTATCGGGTGTGCTACATCAAGTGTGCATTACTTTTACACCATCCCTATAAGATAAGTACTCCGATGTTCCTATCAGAAGGAAACTGAGGCATGGCAGGCCTGTCCACTTTGGTCCCTGGTGGTCTGGTATCAGGATCCAAGGTCTCCTGAGTGTTACATCCAGGGTTACACTCCAGTGGCTTCTCCCTCCTTTTTCTCCCTTTCTCCTGCAAAGATCCTGCCAGATGTTTTGTTTACCTTCCAGAATGAAGAGCTGCATGGAGATTCCCAGCTTCCGCCCCCTCGGGGCCTGTGCCAGATGCCAAAGTGGGCTTCAGCTGGAACAGGCTGGTATCAGGCCAGCCTGTGGAACCCTCCCAGACTCTGCACAAGAGGCAGCCACAGCCCTGATGGCCAGATTACCTCAGACTGCTCTGTTCCCAGCCGACGCACTCAGCCAGTTCTGGCTCTCTGGCCCTTGCTCTGCATCTCAACTGGGAAAACAGGATGGGAGTGATAGGGGATGCCCACAGCCACTATTCCAGGACCCGCTTGCTGGTAGCCCTCGTAGCCAATAGAGGGCGCAATGCGCACAGAAATTTGGCTACCGGCTCGCCCGGCCCTCCCACCCACCTGGGAGGGGGCTGAAGTTACGACACCAGCTCGTTCTTATTTTATCCCAATTCCTCACCCCCATCCACAACAACCACATATATGTTCCTGTAAGCCAAGCGCGTGCATTTTTTATTTATTTATTTTTATTTTTTATTTTTTAGTACTTTCTTTGTAAAGACAGTTTCACTATGTAGCCTGGCTAGCCTGGAATTCACTATGCCAACCAGGCTGGACATAAACTCACAGAGATTGACATGCCTTGGCCCCGTGCCTCAGCCTCCTGGGTGCTGCTGGACTAAAACCCTGTGCTACTACACCTGTTCCTCATTCTGAGTGTTAGTCATGGTGCATGTTCTCCACTGAACAAAATCTAGAACCACCTGGGAGATGGGCCTCTAATTAAGTTAGCTGTAGCGGGCAGACCAATCTCAGCTATGGGCAGACTCATCCCCTAGGCAGAGGATTACGGCATGTGTCATGTAGGGACATGCGCAGAGCAGAAGCTCCCGTTCGCTGCGCTCAGCTTCTTTACTGTGCGCACCTGGAACGAAGAGCTAAAATAAACTCTTTTCTTTATTAAATTGCCTTTGTCCGAGTATTTTATCACATCAACAGGAAAAGAAACTAAGACGGACATTCATGGTTCTTACTTTTCCCCCTGTTGTTTTTAAGGTTTATTCATATTGCTAAGAGTAGTTTTAGTCCCTGGTGGGCTACTCACATTTATACCCGATCTCTAACAGATAACCAGGCACTCTTGAGCATCAGCTAACAGCCTAACCCTGATCATCCTCACACGCACGCACACGCACGAGCACGAGCACGAGCACACACACTTCCCCACTGTTCCATTTGAATAAGACAAAGAACTCCTGGGTTGCAGGACATTCATTAATGTCAACTGCAGAGGATGGCCAACTATTTTTCTATTTACCTGATTCTTGAAGGGTCCCCTGGCCTCCCGGGTGGCCCTCGCTGGCACTCTTTCTTTCTACTTGGCCCAAATCCTCTTGACTTAGGGAGATACAGAGCCACTGGCCTGGGGCCTCTGTGGACCCTCTTACATATATAAAACAGACTCCTGCTCTCTGTCAGACTTAGTGGTACCCAGCAGTTGAGTATTCACCAAAGCAATGTGGACCAGTGAACATCACAGGTCTCAGGAGGAAGCTTAGCCCACCGCAAAACCCTATCCACTCAGCCCTTTCCTCTTCTACAGCGATACCTCAGCTTTCTGAATCTTCTTACAGCTCTTCCTCAGACAGTCCGCTTTTCAAGCATCTGTGCTTCCTAGTTCTGTCTGGGGACAGACTAAATAGACTCTCTGAATCCCACGGTATACCATGGAAGTAAGTAGCCTCCTCTCCTGGCTTCTGCCAGCAGGGTCTGTCTCTAAGTTACCCAGCTAAGCTTTCTGCAGAAGCCCTTGGCTGGAACCAGACACAGTCTCACAGCCCTTAACCCTAACTGTCATCCAGTGAAAGCCCAAATGTTTTGGAGGTAAAAGCTGGAAGAGAAACCGTTGGTATGGTAGATAAAACACCTAGATCATTGTTCTGGTCACCAGGGCCCTTGAAGATTGTCTGTGCCGTCTCTACTTCACAGATGAGTGGGTATCGGCTCAGGGAGTTAAAGGGCATGCCTAGGGTTGCTGGCAGGCCATTGTCAAGGTCAGGACTGGAATACAGGCTTGTGGGAGAGGAAAGAAGTCCTCCACACTGTACCATTCCCTACAGAATCCTCTTCTCTCTCTCTCTCTCTCTCTCTCTCTCTCTCTCCACCCCCACTCCCCGTGTAAGCATTGCATTTTAAAAGTTGGTTGTAAGTTCATAAATAATACAAGGATACATTCCCCTTCTTAAAAATTAAAGTACTCAGAGGCCTGAAAGATGGCTCAGCAGTTAAGAGCACTTACTGCTCTTGCAGAGGACCCAAGTTCAATTCCCAGCAACCATGCAGAACCTCTAAT
Organism: Mus minutoides; assembly: GCA_902729485.2. NCBI lineage: Eukaryota > Metazoa > Chordata > Mammalia > Rodentia > Muridae > Mus > Mus minutoides. Next base: position 1,057,649 of record LR749900.1, read on the forward strand.
CTGCTTATCATTCCAGTTCCAAGGAACCTGAGGCCCTCTTCCAGCCTCTAGGGCCACCAGGCGTGACCCGGGTGCACAGACACACATGAACGTGCTCACACATACACATGAGAAATGAAAAAATAGATCTTGGGGGGGGGTAGCTCACACCTTTAGTCCCAGCACTTGGGAGGAGGCAGAGGCAGAGGAGGAGTAAGCAGAGGCGGAGGAGGAGGCAGGCAGATTTCTGTGAGTTCAAGGCCAGACTTATCTTCAGAGTGAGTCCCAGGACAGCCAAAGCTACAGATAAAAACCCTGTCTGGAAAAACAAGATAGATAGATGATAGATAGATGATAGATAGATGGTAGATAGATAGATAGATAGATAGATAGATAGATGAGAGAGAGAGAGAGCGCGCGCGCGTGTGCGAGCGCGCGCGCACACACACACACACACACACACACACACACACACACACACGCCTTTAATCTCAGCAGTTGGGAGGCAGAGGCAGGCGGGTTTCTGAGTTTGAGGCCAGCCTGGTCTACAAAGTGAGTTCCAGGACAGCCAGGGCTATAGAGAAACCCTATCTCGAAAAAACAGAGAGAGAGAGAGAGAGAGAGAGAGAGAGAGAGAGAGAGAGAGAGAGAGAAAACAAGAGGCTAAGCACACCTCTGATCTCAGCACTCAGAGGGCAGAGGCAAGCAGATTTCTATGAGGCCAACCTGGTCTACAACATGAGTTCTAGGACAGTCAGAGCCACATAGGAAGACCCTACCTCAAAAAACAAACAAAAGCCCCCACAAGATTTACTAGAACGTGATGGTGCACTCACTGGGCTTGGGAGGCAGAGGCAGGCACATCTCTGTGAGCTGGAGATCAGATTGGTCTATATGGTGAGTTCCAAGCCAGTCAGGGCTACATAGTGAGACCCTGTCTTTTAAAATTAAAATAAAATAAATAAGGGCTGGCGAGATGGCTCAGTGGTTAAGAGTGCTGGCTGCTCTTCCAGAGGACATGAGTTCCATTCCCAGCACCCACATGGCAACTCACAACTGTGTGTAGCTCCACTTCCATGGGACTTGGCACCTTCACACAGCCATACATACAGGCAAAAAATAAATAAATCATCAAACAATTTTAATTTTAAAAAAAAGGACTAGGTCTGTGGCTCAGCAGAGAACTCATGCAACCTGTGCAAGACCCCGAGTCTCATCTCTAGAACCACACGAAGACCGACACACAGAGATTGATAGCACTATCTTCCCTAAGAGCAGGTCCTCCTCTCCCTACGGAGTTCCTGCTAGCAGCTTGGGAGCCGCTGTGCTCTGCTTTCTATGTGCATGCAGATGAACAGATGAACTTATCTATGGCTCTGAGACACTGCTGCGTGAACTTACTTTGCTTCATTCTATGCAGCTAGTGTGTAAGTGATGTGTTCATTCTATGTAGCTGGTGTGTAAGTGATGTGTTCATTCTATGCAGCTGGTGTGTAAGTGATGTGTTCATTCTATGCAGCTGGTGTGTAAGTGATGTGTTCATTCTATGCAGCTGGTGTGTAAGTGATGTGTTCATTCTATGCAGCTGGTGTGTAAGTGATGTGTTCATTCTATGCAGCTGGTGTGTAAGTGATGTGTTCATTCTATGCA